>OX235271.1:187580278-187880541 GCA_944472155.2 Trichobilharzia szidati | reverse complement strand
TACTTAGATCTCCATTGTATTACACTGACTGAGGTTAACATTATAATTATGGTGTAATATTTAGTCCGCCCAAAAGAACCATAGTGGTATTATCATGTATCAAAAATATCTAGTTGACTAGAAAGAGGTTACAGACAAGCTCCATTTTAAATTGAAGTTATTTCATGAGGTTCAAAGTATATCCAGTCAGTGTGACATATCCATTATTTTGTAAAAATGTCTAGCGTGTTGGACATAACTGTAGTGTAGAAACTGAACGCACAGTAATTTTGGCAATTGCTTCAGAACTATGAACTGCAGAACAGCCAACACTTATAAAACTCATCCAACAGCTGTGGGATGATGCCACATGTCAAGTGACCTACGGCGGAAAGCTAAACAAGGAGTCTGAGGTGGAGACAAAAGAAAGATAAGGTTCAAGTGTTGGTTTGCAGAGATTTGGTTGGTTTCAGAATTTCATGATGAACTGACATCGGTTAGATGACCATTGGAAAACCTAGGAGTGATATTAGATGGTTGGAGGTAATCTGTAGGAAGCCTTGCTTGACCTGGGTTTCATGCTAGCTGGCACTCCATCAGTCAGTAAAGCATATCTGCAACCTTGAAAGAACTCAGTCTGCACCAAAGAAAGGACTGGACACATTTCACTAGTTACTAGCGTCCAATCAAACCTGGGAGTACTTGATAGCTGTTTCGTCCTAGTTTGGGACTCTTCATCAGTACACATCCACCGGCAGGGTTCGAACTCAGGACCTTCTGGTAACAAAGATAAGTTTGTCTACTATCACTGAAAATATTCTTGGAAGATCTGCATTTCATCGAGAATTTGTGTCTGACAAATGTCAAAATCACCAAGCTGGCAGGGGTGGCAGAAAAAACACGACTTCAAGTGAGCATAGAGAAGACAGTAGTGTTAAAGATAATCAACAAGCACCAGCTAGCCTGAATTACCATCAAATGGTTGGAATTCGAAAGAAGTTTTTTCTATCAAATACCTGAAGTAAGACCATATTTTCCACTCAGAATGAAAAGAAACTGATGACAATACTGATAGTGTTATTTTCACACAAATTATTTTGATTATAAACAGTAAAATTTACTTGAAATATCACCTAGTAAATAATACTATATCACTGTGTGTTGTGTCATTGAAAACCTATTTGATATGGAATTTCGCTCTATCTAGGTTCGTCGATGCCGCCCCTTACAATAATGAGGTAATATGCTCCTCCAGTTTGAAGATTAATCAATCAGTTAAGATAGATATTCACATCCCATTTAACCGTTTTCCAATACGACTTGTGGAAATATAAAAAACATAATTTCTTAGCTTCAGTGCTCTTTTTGACGAACTCGTTTACTAAGCACTAACTTATATGGTCAGGTCTTTTAGAAATTCTTTAGTCTTCTTAGCCTGTAAACACTTTTCAGTACAAATTCTGGTTGTTCAGTTCAGTTCAGTCATTTTCAGAAATATTTAAAGTCCACTTTATTTAAACTTATTTACGACCAAAATAATATATGTAAACACATATAAAATAAATTACTACTAATATCATCTGACAGGATGTATTTTTTCTAATAATTCGATTAGTTATATCTCCAATTTTCTAATGATTAGAAACACTTTAAATTGAATCGACTACATAAGTGTAATGCACACACAAATTTTTTAGTGACTGATTGCCAGTTAATTTTATGGCCTCTTATGGAGGGAGGATCAAAGTCCATTCGCCAGGTTCACACTACGAACAATTATTTAAGGTAATGAAAAATAAAGTAGATAGTAATGTGAATAAGTTTAATTGATGACATTACTGGTTGATGTGAGTGGCAAAACAACTATTCATCTCAGTCAATCAGTAGTATATATAGTTTCATAATATTTCTCAAATTTAATCTTTTTCAAATCTAAATCAGCTGAATCAGTATCAGTCTTACACAAAACTTAGATATGGTGAAGAAAATTTAACAGTGCCTATGATAAGATATCTGGTGTCGAGACGCCTTGGACCAGGATTTCGTGCTTGCCACCACTTGTCAGTAAGTCGTGTCTGCAATCTCGAACGAAGTGATGTCCGCTTAGATATTTAAACCTAAATTACACAATACTGTGGTCAAAGATGAGCGAGCAGTTGGCCTCCTGTAACACTGTGGTGTTTTACAGATACGCCTTTTAGACATTTGCCAGTGTGCTCAAAACATAGGTCTGGGACTTCCTGACGATTTCCTCTAGCCATCTAGGGAAAGTTCAGCGTGAGCTGCATTGGCGATTATCCTATTTTGGTTGGCAAACTGAACAACTAATTCATAGTGTAGTGGTAGGTAATACCCCAAAATTATTGACCACAGCACTCATCACTGAACATTGGATGCTGACTCTCACTGTTTAAGTCAAACTGTTTGGCTGAAGGCTTCCGGTCAAGCATCCATGCCGTCTGGTACACTGTCGTGTTACGTTCGTTCGTTCATGCACAGTCCCTAGCTAGTTAAGCAATCATCTCGCACTCCGATTCGGTCCCATAATATAACTCGTAATTTCGACGGTCAATTCTAGTGTTTTGCTTTGCCTTTGGTCTACAAGGAACGAATACTATAGAAGTTGTGGGTATTAGATCTTGCGTTAGCATACTTCCTACTATACTTGAACATCAATACCTTTAGCCTCTATTTTTATTTTTTTATTATAGCTTGAAACCACACAGTATTTTCGGTACAAGTATGGAGTTTTCAGCATGTGGTATCGGTAGCCCGAATTTTGCAGGCCGACCATTGATATCGGGTGTGCGTCGGCCGGGGATCAAAACCCGGACCATATGAATGGTCGGCGAGAGTCCTAACCGCTGTGCCACCGACACAGTACTACTTAGAAATAGACGCATGATACTGACTACTTTTCAACGACCAGTCAGTGTTGAATAAGTGCATATTACTGTTGATCGTAACTATAAATAAACTGTGCATATCTGTGGCACGTGTCTGTGGCTTACAGCAAAAGAGTTTTGCGCTTTCAGTGAAATGTGATGGTTCAATCTACAACAAAAACCGTCAGACATATTAAAATTACTGAGTTTAATAGTATTTTTTTTATTTAACCGAAAAATAGTCAAAACAGTACATATTAGCCGCAGTAAACATTTGCCACAGTTCAACATCAAGGTGTTAACCAGTCTAATGTATACATAAGCGTATCCTATGCATACTGAAGCACATTCATGAGCTATTTCCCTCAAGCTAAATGCTCATTTATTATCTGTAACCATCAAAACAATTTTTCTTGAATGCCTTGAGAACATATTCCATTATTTATACATTTCAGTGCCTCAAATTCATATCCAGAACTAAGGACTTCGACATATATTTTGTGGCATAACTTCAAAAGTAAGTGAGTCCAATAGAAATGTTTTGCTGAAACATTTACTCAGTGCTGCACAGTGATTTTAAATTGCTACCATGTCAACGTAAGTGAAGAACTCCATGAATCGAATTGTTTTACCGGAGAATGCAAAATTCGGTTGGAGATGAAGAAAAACAGAAATTAGATCATAATATCCCTGGACAGATCTATTAGAATAACCTAACTGAACATATCAGACTACACTTTCATTCATTCCATCCATTGGTTACAACTATCTTTAACAGAATATTTAAGCATGATTTACTGAACAGACAGAGCTAAAACCGATAAAGATAAAAACAAATTAACGCCGAATCATTCAATAAAAAGAGCTCTGTAAATAATTTCACCTATCTGACATAAAAATTCCGTGTTCATCTGGTTTATCCACAGCACATAAAGAATAGGCGCTGGATGGTAATGACAAGAAACCAAAATATTTCGAAAAATGGCTCTACACCCATAGTCAAAGCACTTCGAACTAAAGTGCGCTACTACAAACTAAATGTGCGTCGGTAGCACAGCGGTTAGGACTCTGGCCGATCATGCACATGGTCCGAGGTTCGATCCCCCGCCGACTCACACCCGATATCTATGGTCGGCCTGCTAAATTTGGGCTACCGATATCACACGCTGAAAATTTCATACTTGTACCAAAATACTGTGTGGAATCAAGCTATAATAAAATTAAAATAAAAAATAAAAATACTTGGCTATGAAATAGACTCTTCTGGTAAATTTTGACTTTAAAAGGTTATGTTGTAGCATAAGTTATCTTTAGATAACTTCGAACAGCATGCTTCTTCAGAAGATTTCGGATGAGATGTAAAGGACGGTAAGGAGGACTGGAGTACATTAGTGCGGATGTATACAAACCTATCTGACTTTATAAAACTTTTAAGTACATATTTCAGTAACATACAATGTGAAGAAAAGAGGGTCTCGAACGCTTCATTTAGGTTTATGACTCAGTACTTCCTGTACAAGTTATCAGCCAGTGCTCTCAAATAATAAACTGGAAGATTTCCAGATAGTTCAGTGAATTTTGGCAATGTTAGGAGATCTACGGCCACTGCGTTAAGTTTAGTCGGGCCAAAATTCGACGCGCGCTCCTTGAATACGACGTGCTTTTTCCTCTCTAACCGGAAAATACCTATTTTGTGAATTATCCGCTTGGGAAACCTGATCTTCCTAGCCGGTGAATTAAATTCAACCATTACTTACATATTGAATCTCTGTGTGGTAAGTCCAGCTGTCTCGAACTACTGCCAAAGCTTCAGGTGCTACTTTTGTAGCAGCATCTTCCTCACTCGTTCAGATAAACAAGACTTGTTGGTCTACCACGTGATTGCTGTGAAGCCGATCATCCAGAAAGTACTAGGTAAAGTCGAAAACCTTTTCTTTTCCTTGTCTTGTACTTTTTCAGTCTTATTTTTGTTCTTGCGGGTAGATACTGTTGCACTCTTATTCTTATATAGCATAAGTTTTAGTGATTGTTAATATGGCTGTCGAAAGTAGCCTTAGAAAAGGCACTAAAACACCTTACTCTGTAGTCACAAGGGCTTCAGCCAGAGAAGGCAAAAACCCAGGGACATCAACCCCTTCCCGCATACCAATCCTAAAGACTCGGGTAGGTCTCGTCTGTCCTGATACTACGCCTGCATTGCCACAGTCTAGTACTGAAACGGCACAGGCAATACCAGGGGGACAGGATATTACCCCTGCATCAACTGAAAGCCAGTGTGTGAAACACAGCAAACCTAAAAGGAAACGCTCAAGACGTCATAAGACTTCGAAGGCGTCATCAAGTAAGGGAGACGAATGCCAGGCATGCAGTATCATAGTTGCTAAAGCTGACTCAGCGTTTGAATGCAATTTTTGCAAACGGTGGGTGCACTGCCGTTGTGATAAAGAGGTGCCGAAAGCATACTACGAGTTTATGAGAAATAACCCGTGCCCGTGGTTTTGGTACATCTGTCCACTTTGTCGCCCTGGCAAAGTCCCACAGAGCGTGTCTGCGGATAGCAGAAACAACAAGTCGCTCTTGTGTCCCAACAAAGTCTTATGCAGCTCCCCACCTGCTAACACCACACTGCCAAAACTTGGCACAGACAGTAAGAAGGACACTCCAGTCCTACTGACTGAAAATGCCAATTTTCTAAGGTGAAGATTCATAAGGTTGGATCCACAAAATCAAGGGAAGAGAGAATTAGAAAAGTACCACTTGCATCCACAAGCAAGCTCGGCAACACAACAAAGGCTGGCCAGAACCTGATGAAGCCTAAAGTTGCTGATGCAGCAAAGGAATACAAGAAGCCAAAGGCCAAACCTAAGTCTGAGGTTAATCGGTCTAATTCTCTTATACTCTTTAACGTACCTGTGAGCAAGGACAGCTTGCTTGAACAGCGGGCTATGTTTGATCAGGAACAGTGGTCCAACCTGTGCAATAAATTAGGTCTGAACACTAGTTCAGTGAAATTGTGCAGGCTGTACAGGGGTGTCCACACGCCTCAGGGTAAGCCACCCCCATTAAGGGTTACACTGGACTCTGCCGAAGAGGCCGAAAAGGTACTATTGATGGCTCAGGTACTAGCCATCGACAGAAGTTCGAACATAAGGGTGAGACAAGACAGACCATGGGCTATCAGACAAATGGCGAGGGAGTCACCGGAACTGATGCCTTCTACCTCTATGGTGGTACACGGTGTTCCGGAGCTGGAAACGGGCACTGCTTGTGAAAAACACATGCATGACGTACAGCAATGGAGATGGCTGTCATCTCAGATGGCCCTGGGCGCTTCTGGAGCCATCTCCATTTCCCGACTACCTCGCCCCGCTCATCTCACACTGATTAGCTCTCCAAAGCTTCTAAGTGTCACATTCAACTCCCCAGAGCAGTTGGCCATAGCACTTCAACGGTGGTATGAGATCAAGGGGAAAATGGGAGGACACATCCGATGCTGCGAAAGCAGACCTCGAACCATAAGGAGGCAGCAAACTGAGGCTTTAATACGTCCCCAGGCTTCAGTGACACTAGAGCGATGCAGTTCTGAGAATAACAGTCTGTGTCACCCAAGTGTCCTGCCTAAATCCGGGTGCGCTCCCACTTCTTTTCCCTGCGGGTTTGCCGTCCCTGGAATTCCTTACCGGCAGATGTAGCTATGGCACCGTCTGTGGATGCTTTTAAGCGAAGGCTGGACAACCATGCAGCGACACAAGGACTGCATCCAAATGGCCTATCCCCTTAAAATCGCATACACCATTCAAGGGTAGACAATTAAACTTGTCGTTTTACTTCTTTACATTCTCTTCCGTCTTACTCTCCTGACAGCTTTAACTACACCTATTATTATTATCATTATTACCGGTATATATATATATATATATATGTATATACCGGTTGACTGACTGTTGTTACGTTTTCTTATTCTTTTTCTGTCTGTTAGTCTGAATACCTTCACTAATTATATCTATTATTATTATCATCATTATTATTATCTCTTTTCTATTGACGACGATACCGAAGGACCAACTGGTGAAAGGATCAACTCCATTCACAGTAGTAACAGTCTTAACACACCTCATACTACAAACCACATATAATTAATCCCTGCACTACTCCTTTTGGAGTCAACCAAAGCTACGACAGTCGAGTGGCGGGACGAGCTACGCAGACGTTTACCGAAGATCAGGAATCTCTACCTCACAATCAAGAGGCGAGCACAAAGAAATCAAATTGGTTTATACTAGCTCGTAAAAACGATATTGGATATTGGAAAGACCTGGTCAGATAGATTAGATGGCCACACAACAACCATCAAAGTTATTTCCAGTAGAGGCAGAGAAAATGGTTGAACTCGTCAAATTAATGTAGCTAAGTGAGCTCCCAGAAGGCTTTTTTCGACAGTTTTAGTATAGCTAAATCCCAGTTTAGATTCGATCTTAGTAATAAACTTGGCATATCTAACATCCACACTAGTGGATTAAATTCAAGTTTACGCATAAGCATAAACAGATAAAGATTATCGGGAATACCAGTAACCTCAAGAAAGTAGGTACTAGCACTTACCGTGAGGATGGCCACCATATAACGATTATGATGAAGTGTGCACTGAGGCATTTAAACTATAAAACAACATGAAAGGTGCCTCAGCAAATGGATCTCACATGTTCTTTAGTAAAGGTGAAGGGTGTAAATTCACCGGTGTTCGCCTTCACAGTATGCCTTAAGTAGATTAAAAATTGAAGGCTGGCGGAGGTTGAGTGATATAGAGGTTAGATAAGTAATATCGATATGAGTACAACATTTTATGCAAGGTTAAAGTTTAAAACCTGATCAAAACTTGAAGTATAGTAAGAAAAACCCAAAGAACACTAGACAATGCATAAAGAAAGCTGTTAGTGAAAGTTCATAGAGCCATAATATATCTGAAGGCTTAATTATAAGGTTTTCATGGTTTTGTATCTCTCCAATCACCAAACAAAGAGATTAACACTACTGTCCAGATTCAGTGGCTGCAAGTTTGGAGGTAAAATTTATAAAATAAAAATAATAAAATGATACCAGTAAGTGTTGTCTTCTCTATCTTTAAATAACATTCTTTAATTTGCTCTTATCTTTGCTTTTGCTAATTCTGGTGCTATAAATCAATTTGAGGGCACAGTGACATCAGCATGCTCTAGTAATGATCCCGTGAACCAGGTTAAAATTTCAGTTGGTTACTGACGATACTGGCCTACCAACACTTTTACAGAATCTGTATTATGTAAGATACGAAAACCCAAATTAATAGAGAACAGCTTTGTTCAGTGTTAATAGTCAAATATGCAGAGATAACTTAATCTGGACCATTGTGTTTAAAAAGTCATCAGTGAGCAACAAGCAAGTTCACTACGCCAATAGAGTCTGGGCAGTAAAATACTCTACATCAAGATACAAAACGAATACATGACTTCATTACAGGGTTGAGAAACAGGTGCTAAGAGGTCATCAGGTTTTTCAAAGATTGCTACTGTTTGGGATATTGGAATTCGAATTTTGGCGCAATATATAATCTCAAGGTCATATACACGAGAATTCGGTGTGACAAATTAATGTGTCTTGGTTGGTATGTTCTACACCTAGATTCTAAATTTGTTTATCAATAAACAAATAAAATCAGTCCTCGAAATAAATTTTACGTAGTAATGATGTGTGTGAAAGACAGCATACTAGGTTAAATTAACACATTGGTTCTTTGCTTTCATCTTGAATGATAAATGTTATCATGTATAATTTATATCCCTCAAAAGACTTCAAAACTGTTTTTGTTTTTATTATAGTTACAATTCGTCTGAATTCTTACTTATATGAGACAGAGACTACGTTGGGAGTCCGAACGTGGTGTGTCTCCGAAAATTTTTGATCATAGTTGATTTACAATATTCGTAATTTCTTTAATTTTCAAATAAAATGAACTTATCAAACTACTGGAGCCCTTAAAAGAAGATATATTCTAGCTACAATAATTTGAATAATACATTTTTGTGTTGAGCGTATGAGTAGTCAAACCGAGAGGCAATTATTATATGATTTTGTTGAAAAAAACTTCACTGTCTAATATTTTCGCTAGTTTCTCACTCGTAAAATAAATCCGATTTTTCGTACATACAGATATGTCCTAATACGCGTCATTTGTCATCATATTATTAGAAATATGATATTAAATAGTGCAGTAACATGATTGGATCACCGGGCATCTTTTCACATAAAAGTTAACGTGTATGTCAAACGCTTATTCAGGTTTATCTTCTATCTCGTAAATTAGTATGTGGGCATAACGTTACTAGCTGAGGTAACTGTAGCGTAATTCCTAATTTAGTCATTCTCTGCAGTAAAATACTCTTTAATATTCTGGTTTCTCATTCAGTTTTTATAACAGGGTCAGTTAAAATTCTGTGTAGTATATATCAACTATCGAAACATCCTGGCAAGTCGCATTATGACGATAGAAGATCCGGACCTGGAAGCTGGAAAGTAAGTTACTATTTATTGTATACCTATCAAATTTATAGGAATATCGATGTAGATGAACTACTGGCATCATGTATGTTTCCCATTTTTGTTGTTGATTAATTGAGTAAATTGGCGGCGTATAGTTAAAATAGACCTGCCTATTGAGCTTTCTGATCCTGAAAAAGCTCTACGGAAAGAAATGATGTCTCTCAGACTAATGGTATAGTGTATATATGCCCTAATTCGCCTCTTCAGAGAAGAACTCTGAATGATATTGACAATGAAGTTAAAAAATGCGAAAGGAAAGAAGAAAAATCGAAAGGTATATTTTTGTGTCTTTCTTATAAAAAAATGAAGCATTGAAACCGAGAGAGAAAGCTAAAGAGGAGGCAATGAAATTATTGAAATCAGGAGCAATATCGATTGAAAACAAAAATGAACGTCATACATTTAAGCGTAAACCTAAAGTGAGTGGTTTGACAATAGAAATTAACACAATTAGGAAAGTGAAGAGGACGAGGTACCTGGAATTAGTGTTAGTGCAATAAAAGCGAAACAATCGCTCTACCGCAATTTCCTTCCTGGTCCAACGCTTAATCCAGTGCAGTTGGAGGAAAATAAACAATCTGACTTAGCTGAATCTAAAATGGAAATTTCAGAAACAGATTATACACCAACTTCTGAGCCTTCAATAACTAAAAGAAAACAACAGTTTTGCCCCGTACCAGATGATAAAACTTCAGATACCGACCAGGTAATTACCGTGTTTATTTTTTATTTAAAGGTGTCGGATATTTCAGGTTCATCTTCAGGAGATCATTTACGTTCTCCAAATAGACCAATGCATTCTACCTTATATGTGGCATATCATAATATCACTGAACCTTTTATTCATGATGTCTTCAAGCCGTATGGTACCGTCGTTAGGGTTAAGATAGGCGATCCTCCCAAGTATGTTTTCATTTGAACAGGATTTATTATACTTTAAGTTCATATGTTTTGATAGTTTTCAGATAAAATTGTAATTCCTGTTTTTAAACTAAGATTAAAATATGCAACTATATCACAGTTTCACAAACAAATACTATTATCTAATCGTTATGGGACAGTAATCATTTTCCCCTCTACCTCTGCAAGTATACACATTAACAACAACTGACGACTGATAAAAACTTGCATAAATCTGTCATATTTATAATCGCTTCGATTATTATTCACTAATCCATATACCTGAACTTTAGTCCTATTAAACACATTAGTTCCAAATGTCTGTGACTAATATTTTATTACGTAATTGTAGGAACCAATGGGAATTTACCGAAAACATGTATTTGTTTAAACTGTATGCTGTATTGATGGTGTTCACATTAATGAAGGTCTTAGGGCTTGAAACACTAACTCCCTCTAGAAGTAGCTCTATAGATGATATAGGTTAAGGAGACAGCTTTGCAGACACAATCCAATGTAGTAAGTCTCCAAGAATATTGTTTTGCGACAAAGTAAGCAATGAGTCGTGAACCCTATCAAATGTCCCATAGTTCATAGTTTACCTACCTGGGAAGCATCGTTTCAACTACAGGCGGAACTGACGAGGATATCAAAGCAAGAATCGGGAAAGCAAGACAAGCTTTCATTACTCTCAAGTCTGTGTGAAGTCAGTGCTACTATATGGATCACAGACTTGGCGCGTCATAAAGAGCATCTCAAACAAACTACAGACCTTCATTAACAGTTGTCTTCGCTCAATTCTCAAGATCAGATGGCCAGAAAAGATCAGCAACAGAGATCTTTGGGAGCGAACCAACCAGGAACCGATTGTGAAACAAATAGGCAGGAAGAAATGGAGGTGTATTGGCCATACTCTGAGGAAACCATCAAGTGACATCACCAGACAAGCCCTTGAGTGGAACCCGAAAGGGAAGCGGTGAGTTGGTTGTCCAAGTGTGACTTAGAGGAGGTCATGTGAAGAGGAGATGAAAGCATGTGGGCAGACTTGGAGCCAGTTGAAAACTTTAGCAGAGAACCGAAAGCAATGGAGACGCATGGCTGAAGCCCTATGTTTTTCTAAGAATCAAAGGAAACTATAATAATAATAATAATAATAATTATGATAATCAGTATGGTACACTTGTTGATGTATATTTGATTGGGTGTATTAATATAAAACGCATACAATAATAATATTTGGTTCTTTAAAGAGAATGTGTAAACAAAGTAGAATTCTGCATTCTTACTTACTTATCTAAGTTGCCACAATAAATCGAGACTTGGGAGATAAAACAGTCAAGGTTATACTATCAAATGTGTGTCAATCTAAAAGAATAGCGAACTCACCAGTAACCTTGAACGTATAACATTCTTTGCATTACACAACCTGTTGTTATTATTACAGAGCCAGTATGAACTCTGTGCATGAACTGATGTGTAAATTTCATCCTGATCTCGGTTTTAGGTACTGTTTGGACAATTGGTTCACAGCACGTCAGGGTTAGGGTTGTAGGCAGGGTTAAGCCAGGGATTAGGGTGTTTTATTATATCCATGTGTATTTTCCTTGTAAATAAATAAATAGGAGTGTTTCGTTGTCCGTATAGATGTTGTTTTAATAGCTATAAAACTTGAAAACCGATAGCCTTCATTGTTACTGTGAAGTACTTTTCAGTTACGTCAGAGCAAAATATCATCTTTAATGTGTTTCACTATTACTACTGTGTTAATTTTTCTCGTAAATAAACACCATTTTGATGTAAAATACACGGCAGCAGGTTGTGTAATCCAACGAATGGTACGCGTTCAAGATTATTTATTGGTGCGTTCGCACTCCATGGTCATTATTCTTTATGTTCGCTCAAATGTGGTTAATAACCGTAAAACAAACTATGATGAAACGATACATTCGTACCTTGGTATTGACTTTTTGCGTATTTCTTTTCCTCCTTTCACTTATGCCTATTCCCAATTACCTTTTACTAATCAGAAAACACTTGGTTTGTAGTGCATGTAGTATTATAAATTCTATCCTTATACTCCTTACAATTTACCAACGTAGTGTTCTCATAGAGTTAAGAAGAATGATTATGCAACTCAATGATCTCATACACCTTCATTATTGTGAGGTGATACACACCTGTTGTGTAATGAGACCTTATCTTGATGCTCGGTTGTCAAGATTAAGATGGGTGGTGGTAGGTAGGCATAAAATCGTTATTCTAAACTCATATTACCATCTTGGTTTTGTCAAAAGTTCGAATAAAGCTGTACGCAGCTCTCAATACCATTGCATCTAAGGTTTCGTGCTAGTTGGCACTCACAAATCAGCAAGGCGTAATCTGCAACCGTGAAGGAACTCATGTCCCTTCTGAGGTTCAAACCCAAGTCAGCCAGTGAGAGTTGCAGTCAGAGACGGTACCACCACTGAGCTATTCGGGCTGACTATTGACCTCTTGTAGGGCTGTATTGGGTACTTTGATTGGACACTAGTGAAGTAACTAGTGTAATGTGTCTAGTCTGCCTGTCTGTCTGTTTTCGACATAGAACTTTGCACCGATGTACAGCAGTTCAAGTCGCCACACTCCATTCAGCACACAAAGCAAGAGAAGAAAGTAGAAGAAATGCATAATAGAGACAGTAAACAGAGGTTTGAGACAAAGGAATAGTAATAACGAAGAACAATATAGTTTTATTGGAAATTATAAGTCACAAGGAGTGGATGCATCTGCGCCAGCCATTGAGAACGATTTTGAGCCATATCACCAATTGTCTCCAGCCGCCATTGGTTTTTACCATCCTGAGGACCCCGACCAGGTTGGCCTAAACTAACTGTTGTAGATTTCATTGACTGGTGCCATGTTTTGGTTTGACCACCGCTAGCTCTTTTTCAGCCTGACCCTATTTCAGCTAAAATTGCCCGTCGAGGAAGGCGATGGCTAGACATGTGTAACACATGTCCTAACCATCTCAATCGATGTAACTTCACAGCCTCGTTGATTGACTAGTGTCTAGTCCTTTGTTTGGTGCAGAATGAGTTCTGTCAGTCAGGTTTGCAGTGTGGCCATCATTCTAGGTGGCTCGCCATCACGGTGCAGTGTGAATTGTTGATGGCGAGCCACCTAGAATGGTGGACACACTGCAAACCTGACCGGTAGAACTCAGTCTTCACCAAACAAAGGACTAGACACCTTACACTAGTTAGTTCACTAGTGTCCAATCAAACCAGCGCATCTCATCGGTACTGGACATCAAGTTGATTCTAACAAAGCTTTTAAAGTTATATATCGTATTTCAGTCAACCTTTCGCATAGTCCACGAGTATGACTCTTATATATATCAGAGACAGTCGGAATCCATCTGAACAAGTCAAATTTGTGTACGTTCCTTTATTCTCTGTGGTCAACTACATCATCTGTTTTCAGTTTTAAAAGCGATTTTCCTTCTCTCCTTGTAACTGTCTTTTGACTTTGTTATTTAATTATGTTTACAGTTCTATTCTTCTTAGTCATCATTATTTTACAGATTTCTTGATTATATGATTAACTCGTTGCTCACTTTCCGAATTAACTGATCTTGAACTCTGAAATTAATTTCCAACCCTCCTTCAAAACTTAGATGTCATTGTTGCTAACATCTAATAGTTAATTGTTTTGATGACTCTTAACCTCTTGTTTTCACCCTGCCCCCTATACTTAAAATTGGTAATTAATATGGACTGAAATACAAATATGTAGGAGAAAATGGAGATGGATCGGACACAACTTAAGTAAGCCGTCAAATGTCATCGCTCGCGATGCTGGCCATCGCTCGAGTGAAATCCCAATGGGAAGCGACGAGCGGGTCATCGGTGCGAGAGTGACATGAGAGATTATGGGCAATGGTGGATCCAGATGAAAAGGACAGCAGAAAGTGGGACAAAGCATAGATGTATTGTTGAAGCCCTATGTTCCACTCGAAACCCAAGGGAATAATAATAATAGTAGACTAAAATAACCACAGGATTGGTATAATTATTACTTTAAGAGACTATATATCAGTTTAGAGTCAACCGATAATGAACTAATCAAAAAGGAATACATTTCTTTGTTCAATATGTTGTTTTTCCTATGGGTGTAAATAGGGTTTTGGAAATTGTTAAAGTGGGTTAGTGTAGTCAAAAATCGATTTGGTTACAGGATTGGTTATCCAATCAAATTCCTACAAACCAACACTTGAATATCAATGAGATGCTCACTAGCGACTTGCCCTATTCGGGTAGGTAGTTACCTAGGGTTCTAGTGAGAAGTCGTGACCAGTAGGGTGTGAAGACAAATACTCGCCGAAGACATTGGCTAGAGTTCGCGCTATGTCGTGAATTAGCAGAAGTTAGAATTCATGGGCCATTGGATCGTGTCCCAGTGGCTTAATGGTATACGAGCTCGCCTTGTAACCAGAAGGTCCTGGGTTCGAACCCCGGTGGGTGCGTACTGATGAAGAGTCCCAAACTAGGACGAAACATCTGTCCAGTACTCCAGTGCTAGTTTTCCAATGGTTCTCTAACTAATATCAGCTCATGATGAAAATCCTGTAACCAATCAAATCCCTACAAACCAACACTTGAAAAATCGATTTGTTTTCTGAACTGTTATTTAGAATTGACTGTTTACTAATGGGAATGTGTTAGTTACACGCACACACACACACACACACACAGAGTTCTTAGACATCGCTTACACCGATAAATTCGTATTACATGTCAGTAGACTGTTTTTTAAAAGCTTAGTTAAATTTATGTTTCTTAAAATACTTCTTTTTCAGTCATGCATACGTTACAATGGCTACAAATCAAATGGCAGAAAGTGCATTAAAGGTATGTGTGTTTGTGTGTGTGTGATGATTACATAATTCTTGTGGTCTTTAGTTGGATCATCAAATGGTAAGCAATCGTCTTCTACGTGTTTCATATGCTCGGAGACCATTTCATCATTCAAAGCCATTTTCACCTACAAAGTATCATATAGGTAAGTTATTTACTTTCTTTTGATGTCACTGTTTGTTTTAAATCTTTAAATATTCCCATTAAAAACAGTTCGAAATTGGAATTCCAGTTATTAGTCTGAAAGAATTACTTTTAAGATGTACTATGAATGAATATACACTTCACATTCAACAACCTTTATTACAGACAAATCGACGATATTGCCATGGGTGGTTCTCCATTGGGTCCAATTTTAGCAGGTTTCTTACTTGCTAAGCTTGCAAATAGTCCATTGAAAAAATTGATAGATAAAATGGATTCTTATTTTCGTTATGTTGATGATAAGTTTATTATTCTTGATGAGGAAGCTGACAAGAATGAAATGTGAATAAAATTTAATGATGCACACCCATCGCTCATTTTCACCTGTGAAGAATATGATGGTAGGCTACACTTCCAGTTGAGCAGAAGAGAGGATGGTTCACATAAGAGAGATGTCTATAGAAAACCTACATCTGTAGGACAATATACACATTTCTTCAGTTTTGTACTAATCTGATACAAAATCAATTTGGTTAGATATTTCACGAATAGAGCAAGACGTATCTGTACAGATGACTCCTTAGAAAATGAGTTAGGATATATCCAAAATACGCTGGTCCAAATGGGTTATTCTAGTAGATTTGTAAGGAGACACATAAACACCAGGTATAATAAAGAGAAACTGACAACAGTTAATAAGAAATAACTGTTCCTAAAATTGCAATTCAATGGGGACGTGGCTAGCGAAGTCCGACATCTAAGATTATCGAGAGCAATAAAATGCACTTACACTGCCGTCACCCTTTGTTTGTCATTTTTCAGCCGACCGACTATTATTGCTCAAGCGAAAGATAAGCTGCCTAGCTGTGCCACTTCTATGTGTATCTACAAATTTAGTTGCTCTTGTGGAGAGATCTATATAGGGTGAACAGCTGGACAGCTTAACAAACGCATTAATGAGCATCTTCCTTCATGGTTCGGAAAAGGTCAAATAAAATCTATAAAAAGTTCTATTTTGTCTCATTTGATTGATAGCGGTCACCAAATTGACAGAAGAAATGCCTGCCAGGTTATGTATCGAGCCTTTCGAAAGGAATTCGAACCCTTCACCTTCTACACATAGCCGAAGCTATGGGAAGTAATTCGAGAGAACAATCCTAGTCTTTGCATACAAAAGAAGTTTGTTCTACATTTGTCTCTCCCTTGGCCTAGGTAAAGTTTAACTAAAACCCTCCCATCCTTTCTTATTTTCCATTTTCTTCCTACTTTTATGATATTTATTTAAACTCTGATTATCTGTCCACTTCACCTTTAGTATTACGTAACTTTTAAGAGTTGACCTAATTTAATTAATTGAAATGTCTGCATATATATTACTACCTACATTATTCTTATCGCTACCTGCTTAAACCTTATTATCATTATAATCATCGTTATTATCATAATTATTTGATCCACAAACTCACCAGAATTGGTTCAAATATTCTATAGATAAATCTATGTAAATTACAGTAAAGCCTGAAGAAGATCTAACTGAAAACAGCAATTGGTATAAGAATAAAACTTGTGCACTGTGGTAGAGTGTAATTCCATTATGAGTAAATTTTGTTTCGATAAAGCCTCACAGTGTTATACAGTAATATTTACTGATGACGTTTCGAGCACAATTTATTGCTCATAATCATATCAAGGAGCAATAAACTGGGCTCGAAACGTCATCAGTAAACATTACTGTATAACACTGTGAGGCTTTATCAAAACAAAATTTACCCATAATGAAAACAACAATATTATTCACTTATATGTTTTGTTATTTTTTTATTCGCACACACTGACTTAATCTTAATCCTCTAAAAAGGTAATCACTACTGAGGCATTATTTCCACTCATCCCCACCAAAAAAACTTCAAACTTTAACTGATCATAATTACAATGAAGACAGAGTATAAATTGTCTGGCTCTGGAGTCCTCTGGAGGCAAACTGTTAGTTGAAGTCTTCTCAACGAAAAAGGTTGTCTACTAAAAATATTAAAAGATTAGACTAAGAAAGGACAGTTAACATAAATGTATTAAGTTCACATCAGTAGTAACTCAAGAAGAAGGTTATAGTGGCGTCGGTGGCACAGTGGTTAGGACTCTCGCCGACCATGCACATGGTCCGGGGTTCGATCCCCTGCCGGCGCACACCCGATATCTATGGTCGGCCTGAATTTGGGCTACCGATATCCATGCTGAAAATTCCACACTTGTACTGAAAATACGGTGTGGAATCAAGCTGTAAATAAAAAAAAAGGTTATAGTTCTTAAGATTGAAGCTTGTTCAGTTAGCTGAAATCACTCATATTGGCTGTTTAATCAATGTAATCAAAATGCAGTTACCAAGGGAGTGAGGAATTGATTACACTTTCTTTCTGTAATGCATAATTTTAGTTTGAGACGTTTGATTGCAGTTGCTTCAGCAAATCGTAGTCAATTTGCTGCCCTTTGTATACATTTAATATTTTGAAAGATTTGGTTAATCTCGACGAAATGCCCCGTATCCACAGGGTGTCTGGTAATTGTACTGCGCGAATATCTGCTTTCTTTTCATGTATGAGTTTCTTGAGATATGCTCGCAAAAAACCGGATAGAAGCCTTTATTCCTGTCTTTCCAATGTACTTGCTACCGCAAGTGCACATAAATTTATAAACACAGTTGGAGGTGACATCAGCCGGGTACTTATCCAGTTTAGATAGGCTTATCTAACTGTGCGTATGTAATACAACAAGTTATAATTGGATGAATCAGGCCAAATTAATCAGCCAATTACGCAATCGACAGTTCGTTTTTCTAATTACTTGTCTATATCAAAATCCATTATAGAATCTCACTAGGAGGAATATTCCTCGTTGAAACTAAGATTGTAACGACAGAAGACAAGGGCCAGGCAACAGATCTTTTATTCAGGAAATCAAGAGATATTTATATATATTTATATATATATTTATTTATCAAACAAAATCTATTCGCAGTGCTATTCTGGCGCATCTTGTGGAGACAGAACACAAGATTGACGTTAATCATGCTTTCAGGGTCATTTACCGCATACCTATGAATCTCAATTTCGCTTTAAGAGTTCGACTTCTAAATATTGCGGAGGCTGTGGGGATTCATATTAATAAGCCTAATTTATGCACCCAGAAGAAGTTAGTCCAGTCATTATCATTACCTTGGCCATCCAGGTTTGAATAATCCAGAATTTTGTGAAATTTCCCTAATTTTAGTTGATATTCTATCCGCTGTTATATCTTTATTATTATTATAATTTAAGCATCATTAATGAACTGCAATAGCATTGATCATAATTTACAAATCGATATTATTTAAAAAACGCTAATATTGTTAATAACTACTAATTTAAAATATTCTGTGTATAAAAACATATATATAATTGTAGAGCCTGGAAGAGGAATTTATCGAAAAGAATATTCTTTGCTCGATTATTTTGTTTTATAGATGTCTGAATGAACATTTTTGCAATATATATTTTTGTTTACATTATTATTCGTAATTATTAGCAGAGAAACAGCTTCTTCCGATTGGTTGTTTTCTCGCTGAAAGTTAATCTATCATTTCTTTGTGGCTGTTTCTTTGAAGGTCAGACCATATGTCTGCGAATCGTATCCGCCTACGCAAAGTTTTTGTTCTTCTTCTTTTCTCATGACCAATACTTGGGACGTAAACACTGACGTAAATTGCTGTTTACCAATTTTCGCTTAGCAGACAGCTCTCACCACAAGATAACCAAGGGGATTAAAGCATCAGGTCAATAATAAATACTATACCTACTGGTTCAAATATTCTTTTATTATCTTGAAAAATATCTCAGCTTAGTAAAACTGATCTCTTCTTCTTCACAAAAAACACCACATATAATCAATCATTTACTTTTCATTTAACTTTATTTAGGTCGATCATTTCGAAAAGCTTCTTTCAGTGATTCCTTTTCTCCGGCAGAAGGATCTTCAAACTCTACGCCTGGTAGTAGTGAATCCAGTCGAGATCTAGTCACCTATGAAGACTTGTATTCTAATAAATAATAATAATATGTTGTGTATATACTAACTTTATAAATACATTTTTTGATAACTTCAATTAGTGCAGTGTTTTTTTTCTCTGAATGTTTGAGTATTATGTTAAGTTCATCTTTGTTAATTTAAACATACAACAACATGTCTGCATCCGATAGATATACTTGAGAGAGATGCAAATCGCTTGAATGAGGAAAAACATTGATGTCTTATCTTCATCTCTGTCTGTCTGTCTGTTTTCAACATAGAACTTTGCATCGATGTGCAGCAGTTCAATTCGCCGCACTCCCTCCATGTAGCACACAAGGCAAAAGGAGAAAGTAGAAGAAATGCATAATAGAGACAGTAAACAGAGGTGAGAGACAGAGGAATAGTAATAACGAAGAACAATATAGTTTCATTGGAAATTATAAGTCACAGGGAGTGGATGCATCTGCACCAGCCATTGAGAACGATTTATTTATTTTATTATAGCTTGACTCCACACAGCATTTTTGACACAAGTATGAAATTTTCAGCATGGGATATCGGTAGCCCAAATTTAGTAGGCTGACCATTGATATCGGGTGTGCGTCGGCGGGGGATTGAACCTCGGACCGTGTGCATGGTCGGTGAGCGTCCTAACCGCTGTTGAGTCGTATCACCGATTGTCTCCAGCCAGCCAAGTAGTTTACACCTCCCTACGCGGCTGGCTAGAGAGAAACTAACTGTTGTGGACTTCATTGGCTGTTAAAGCCATGTTTTGGTTTAACTACCACTGGCTCTTTTCCAAACGGACTCTATATCAGCTGACATTGCCCGTTGTCGAGGAAGGCGATGGATGGCTAGGCATACGTAACACACCTCCTAACCATCTCAATCGATGTAACTTTACAGCCTCGTCTGTTGATTTCCCCTCCTTACTTACCCTAGCACTAGACCAATGCATAACCTCAATATTGCGCACCACTTGACACTGGAGATAGAATGCAGGTGGGCACCTATGATGAAAGACAGCTAGCCAGGCTTTACATGTCTTCCACTTTCAATGGCTAGGTCTCACAGCCATAAACGAGGATGCAGCGGACTGTTGAGCAGTACACACGCTCTTTGGTCGATAGCCAGCCGGATATCACGTCTACACCAGAGGTGGCGCAAACCGGCATATTCGAAACGAGCCTTCTGTATCCGTGGGGAGATTTCGTCAGCGATCAAACCGCTGGCACTGGCTGATGCGACTTCTCAAATAAGTGAAGCGGTCTACACGCTCTACCACTTCACTCCCTATTTCTAAGCTAGGAGTCAATGTACTCCAGTCCTGTAGCCTCATCATCTTACATTTAACAGCAGGAGTTGTTGAGAAGGCTCTGCTAAATTTTGTCAGCATCTGCACCTAGAAGGACTATGCCCTGACAGTAACAAGTCGATCCCTGAGTCGCTGAAGTCAGCAGTTAGGGTTAATTCCATTAGTACATCTATGATGAAATTAAGCAGAAATGGGGACAGTGGGCATCCCTGACGGACACAAGTAGTTGACAACTCTCCCTCTGTAGGCTCTCACCTGGCTGACTGCATGAGTTCGAGTAGAGTGCGTTAATCAGTGCATTGTATTTTCTCGGCATTCGCTTCACCACTTAGTTTATGTATGATTATTGAGGCTAGAACTTTAGCTACCATGATGGTGTCGATGTGTGTGAAAGTGATTTCTTAGAATTTAGAATGATACAAATTAGTATAAATTGTCATTCACTCTTCATATTCCATCTGTGAGACACTTGAAGAAAGTGATATTCGGTGAAGTCAGCTGCTGAGTATCATCTCCGTTTGTGTATATACATCAAGCACTCCAGTAATTAGACTCATTTACTGACTTGTATCTGATTAAGGCTTATCGCTACCGTTCGATTGTCTGATGGGAGTATAATTAATCAATTACACGTATTCAAAAGTCAAGAGGGCATATGATTTTTCCACTTGTGACTCAGGTACTTTTTACTGATTCTTAGATTTACTTATATATCTTGATGTACATTATTGTCAGCGGAGAAGCAATATCTTCTGAATGATTGTTTTCTTGCTGAAGGTTATTCTGTACTGCTTGTGACCGTTTCTCAGAAAGCTAAGCCATATATCTGCGAATCCTGTTTGCACACGTTAAGTCTGCTATGATTGGTTGTTGAGTTCCTCAAGGTTAAGCTTTGTTATTGTTTTTTTTATCATGACTATGATTCAGGACGTAAAACTGTCGTGAATTGCTGTCTACAATTTTTGACTTGCAGCTAGCTCTCACCATAGTGGGAGTTATCTCCACACCTCTGCCATACTATGCTTCAAGTTATTTTTCTGCTGGGGTAAAGGTATATTATGAGATGGTTAGGACATGTGTTATGCATGCTAAGGCATCTCCTTTCTCGACGGGCGATGTTAGCTGACATAAGATCAGGTTGGAAAAGAGCTGCTAGTGGTGGTCAAACCAAAAAATGACTTCATTGGTCAATGAAATCCACAACAGTTAGTTTGTGCCAGCCACACAGGAAGGTGTAGACTTACAGGTTGGCTTCCCCGGGATGGTAAGAACCAATGAAGGTTGGAGAAAATTGGTGATATTGCTCAAAATCTTCGTTCTCAATGGCTAGGGCAGATGCATTCACTCTTTATGATTGGTTATACTCAATAAAACCCTATTATTCCGTATGAACATTCTTTTACCATCACACCTGTTTATTATGTCTCTTCTCTTCGCGTCGGTGACACAGCGGAAGAACGCTCGCCAATCACTTATGTGGTTCGGGGATCGATTCCCGGCAACCGACGCACTTCTTTGCCTCGCTAAGCCAGTAACAAGACTGGTAAAGAGCGAAGGTTGGGCATGGGACTAGCAGCCGCATCCCATAAGAATAAACACCACTGCTGCCGAAACTTCAAAGCTCTAGTCTGAAGCACTGGGAACGTAAAGGAATAAAAAAGCTTCTTTTGTGGGTGTAATTTATTTTGATAAAGTCTCACATTATTATGCAGTAGTATTTACTGATGACATTTCGAGCATAATTTATTGCTCATAATCATATCAAGTTACTCACACAACTTTCTAACTTCGTTTACATGGTTCCACTATTTTTTCATCGCTTGACTTGGTTGGTAGTAGTGGTATTTTCCATATTTCCGGTATGAGCGATGAGTCATTCCTATTGCGCGTGTTGGGTGTAGGTTCACTCGATGAACCAGGATTCAGTAGTCAATCTCTTTCTCCACCTACCTATATTACTTCTTAGAATTTTAACCGTCTCCTACCCTATTGTGTGGTTGTGTGTTAATGCACGCCGTGCAATTGCTGAACTGTTTTTCTAAATTACTTATCTTCGTGGGTAGGATCAATCATTCTAACCTTAGCTAAATTTTTATGTTCTAACAATCTGGCTACCCCCGACCTACTAGTTTGACCTATGTAGTCGACCTAACTCACAGTCATTGCAGGGTATTTTGTAAATTATATTATTTTGTCTAATTGGGTCAACTGTGAGGCTTCATCAAAATAAATCTTACTCAATGGAATGATACCCTACCACAGTGCACATGTCTGTTATTCCTGTATCTCTTCTCTTGCTTTTTATGCTACATGGAGTGTTGCATCTCGAACTACTGCACATCTGTGCAAAGTTCTGCATTGAAAGCAGTCGGTCAATCAGTCAGTCAAAAGCGTATTTATCTCTTATATTTCATTGGTCGATGTTGTCAAACTTGCATATATTTTCGTATGAAGAACCTATTTGGCTAAAGAAAAACGGTAGGAGGTAAAACCTAACTTTTAGATTTAGATTAATCGATTTCTAGTTGTACGGAGATAATCCTCTATACTCAGTAATAGTAATAATAACAAATAATAGCTTTATTCTGAATAGTGTTCATATAATGTATAGAATGTTCAGCGGATGTTCAAGTAAAGTACTAACTAACAGTAAATCATGTGACACATAGCTGTCTGATCTGAAGCCTGAAACCAATCCCTTATTACGATACTTCTTCTTTGTCTCCATTCATCGAGAAAGGCACAACTTTTAGTTGAAAGCCAATTAATAGAGATACAGGAGTACATTGTTGCTGACCAAAGGACATAATAATAGCTGAATAATACAAGACTATAGGTAATTCCTCTTATATCTCAGTCAGTGGTAGTTTTCACACCAACGGTTTGGTTGTTTCACAAGCTTAGTAGGAATCTTGAGAACCATCGGCGGGTTTTAGATGTGTTAAATATTCGTGAAAGTAGAAGTAACCATTAGAGGTCATGTTTTCTTGATACATTAAAACAAAGTGTAGTATAATGGGCAAAGTTCAACAGTAGCGTCCCAAACGATGCGAACACACGAGTGACCTTCAGCCGACCAATCATAAAAATTAGGAATTTTTGCACAAAAGATGACATATTTATTTACAAGAAAATGCATGAAAACACATTAAACAGGGTATCTTTCTCTAACATGACTTAAAAACGTGCGTCCCAGTTATAATGAGGAGTATCAGTTGCTAAGTTAGACTAGTTTCTGTACATGTATTCACCGAAGTGACTGAAGATGAGCTGTTTTTGTGAATTGTTTATCTCTTTTATCCCGTTGTGCAGTCTTCCCCAAAAAGCCCTCGGTTGAATCACTATAGTTTCCAGTAAGAGGATCGACGACTACTTACCAGGAAAACGTAGATAAGAAAACAAATTAAAATAAATGTCATCAACTCTAAATCTAAAACAAGCAATAAAGGTTAATAAAGCAGGATTTAATGAATTCATCAAATATCGGTAGAACTCGTCAGCTGAATACTCTACATACACGGATATATACTTTTGAAGTTACATTGGGAGATATAGGACTGAATACTTTACATACACGGATATATATATACTTTTGAAATTACATTGGGAGATATAGGACTGATAAGTAAATAAACTACATTGAATTAGTCATGCAGAAAGACAGGTGCGAATGTTTTTCCAGGTCATGTGCAATTAGATAAGGGGAGAGAGAGTAAGTATGTATGTAAAGTGTATGTAAAGTATTCAGTCCTATATCTCCCAATGTAACTTCAAAAGTATATATCCGTGTATGTAGAGTATTCAGCTGACGAGTTCTACCGAAATTTGATGAATTCATTAAATCCTGCTTTATTAACCTTTATTGCTTGTTTTAAATTCGTATCGGGAAATAAATGTTCCCAACTCTAAATATATCCATAATCCTGACCCTAACCCTAGACTTAACACTAACCCTAATTACAACCATTTTCCTAACCCTTATTATGACCCTGATCCTAACTCAATACTTACCTTAACCCTAGTCCTAACCCTAACAAGCTATTAACACTTTGCCCAAACAGTACTTAAAAACGTGATTTGGGTGAAATTTGTTTCTTAGTTGATGAATAGCTATTGATATTTCAGCTATGATAATAACAGGTGCCGTTAGCTAACGACTAGCATGCATCCAACGTCATTGGAGCGTTCGCACTCCTCTGGATGCTACTGTTGAACTTCACCACAAAGTGATGGAGTATTTTAGTAGCCCAGGTTTTAAACAGGCCGCCGCTGCCACTGACTGGCTTTTGCATAATTTTCTGTTTGTGTAAATAAAGCTAACCAGTAGCAGTTATCATCAAAACATTTGTCTGGACATTATTATGAATGCATTTAATTGACAAATTCGCTTATTTTTTTCTTCTGCATCGCTTTTTTAAAAATCATTTTCAGTCTAACTGATGTTCAAATCTGCGGCGAATAAATTTTTCAAAGATTTGGAAAAAACCTGCATCTACGAGGGAGTAAATCGATTGAAGCATATTCGTTGTTTTGGCCTATTCTGTGTCACACACTCTATGCTATTGGGTTATTTAACCTATGACCGTAATGCATTCGAACCATTAGAAAAAAAATTAAGAGGTTCACGTGACCTAAAAGATAATCATAATCTCAGTATTTTGTCAAAATATGATTGGTATCAATCTTGGTTAACTATGGTGAAAGATACACGAGAAAAATTGCATATTAATGAAATGTATCCTGTGTTTACAGGATTGGCTGGTGAGTTAAATGTTGTACTTACTAAATGCATGAATGTTTTTTCCTTCATATGCTCTGATGATGTTCTCGTGACTTTTGTTGCTAGATCCACCAACGGCGATGGGATAGTACGCCACGTCCTAATGGTTGTGTGCAAGGTTTGAAGAAGGCTGTGAGCGCTATATATACATGCGCCTTGCCCTGATAATGTTTGTGTGTCGGTGGTACAGCGGTAGGGTGCTCGCCAACCATACCGCATGTGGTTTGGGGTCTGATCCCCGGCCACTGAAGCACTCCTTTACCTCGCTAAGCCAGTAATAAGACTGGTAAAGAGGGAAGTTGGGACATGAGGTTGGCAACCCCATCCCTTAAAAAATGAACACCACTACTACCGAAACTTGGAGTCTCTAGCTTGAAGCCCTGTGTTCCACTGGGAACGTAAAGGAATAAAAAATATCCACTAAAATAGGAACAACTATTTAAAGAAAAAAAACAACTTAATTTCCTTTGTTTGTTGTACACGAATGGAGTAACCTTGAGTATGGTTTTAATTCTAAAAATAGTCATTAATAGTTCTGTTTCAAAACAGAAATCCTCGAGGAATAAAAGTGTTTCTGTACTTTCTTGATTGATAATATTGGGTCCCAGTAGTGGTTGAGTTGTCTACAAGCTCGCTAACCTTGTAACTGTAAGGTCCTGGGGGTTCGAATCCCGATAGGTGGGTTCGCGCTGATAAGGAGTCCCACACTAGAACGAAACGGCTGTTTAGTACTCCCAGGTTTCCCAAACTTGAAACCAATCAAATCCCTATAGACAAACTCTTGAAAACAACAGATAATAATTGTCAATATTGACTTTAAAACCTGATGTGGAACCGTTATTGTATTGTCCCCTATTATTCTTTGTGAGATAGATGAATTCCAAGCATTAATGTACCGGTTTTGATCTTTTGAAAGCTTCTTACGAATCAAGTAGCTGTGCATATAGTAAGACTAAAGATACTGTTCCTTAAAATGGCATTGAAATTTTCAATCACAGTGTTTGCCTAAGCTGAATTCAAGCAAACAGTCACTCAGTTGAGATGTATAACCACAAATAGATATACGACAAGTTGAAAATGATGCATATCGATGTATTGAATTCATTCTACTAAGGCGTAAAATTCCAATCATTCTCAAAAATACCTAATTCTTTTGTGATCTTTGAATAAAGCGAGAACTACAGTTTTTGCTAAAAAAAAAGTGGTACTATCATTTATTTCGTTGCCTTCTCATCTACTGCTTACAGGCCACAGTCATTATTAAGTATATCTACAGAAACAATTTTAACATACACAGAGTTCATTGTAAACAAAAATCAATCAATCGATATATGCATACAGTAATAATATGCATATATATATATATATATATATATATATATATATATATATATATATAATATTAAACACTATTCCGAACAACAGCAGCAACATCCAGCGCCAATCACCATCAACGGAAGGGATTTGAAAGAGGTTACTTCATTCACTTATCTAGGGAGCATTGTCTCAACTACAGGAGGAACGGACGAGGATGTCATATCGAGAATCGTGAAAGCGAGAAACACATTCATCAACCTGAAACCAATCTGGAAATCTTCGTCACTCAGCATCAACAACAAAATTCGGATTCTCAATACAAACGTCAAGTCACTTCTTCTATACAGATCAGAAACTTGGCCAGTGTGTCACAAAGAATATTTCCAACAGCCTGTTGCAGACCTTTATCAACAACTGTTTTCGTTCTATACTGAAGATCAGATGGCTGGAAAGAATCACCAACAAGAAACTATGGGAGCAAACAAAACAAGAACCAATCGCTCAACAAATATGCAGGAGAAAGTGAAGATGGATTGGACACTCGCTGAGGAGGCCGTTGGGTGACATCGCACGTCAGGCCATAGCTCGAGTGGAACCCGAAAGGGAAGCGGTGAATGGGACGTCGAAGGGTGACATGGAGGAGATCGTGTGAAGAGGAGTTGAAACAGTATGGACTAAAATGGATGCAGGTGAAAAGTACAGCATAAGACAGAAACAAGTGGAGACGTGCAGTTGAAGCCCTATGTTCCACTAGGAACCCAAGGGAACCATAATAATATAATAATTCCGAACAATAGTGATCATACACAATGGAAACTTTCAGCACCACGTATCCAGATGAAAGAGAGATGAAAATATCCAGTTACCATGGTGGCAAAGGAAGATTGATAACTTTCTTTCTGGACGCACAAATCAGGTTTCAGGCGCTTGATGGAGATGGCTTCAGCAAACTTGAGGAGAGTTGAGCTCTTTTACCTATTGATAATTTTGAACGATTTTGCGACGTCCACCTCATGACCCGTGTGATCACTTACATGGGAATTGACATGAAAGTTTTATAAGTTTGTGCGGAGTTCGCCTTTAATAACAGGTATCGTATTGTAATACATACTTTAGAGTAGCAGGTTGTAACAGAGTCTGTCTAATGCCAACCAAATTCCCTTGCAAGTAACATCTCACTGCTATGTGACAAAAATCAAGAGGCGATTTTGTGTGATCTACCAGTTGTAATAATTAAAAGAAATGATTTGGAATATACCCACAAATTAATTAACAACATAATTTAAGACATCAAATTCACAAGAGAAGAATTAGATAACAAAATCCCATTTTTAGATGTCTTAATTAGGAGAACTAACACAGGAAATTTAGAAACACAAGTATAGTACACAGATCAAATACTCAACTTTACTAGCAATAACCCAATTACCCACAAAAGAAAGTGTGTGCAGACATTGTTTAAAAGAGTTCAAACACACCGTAGCACTCTAGTGTTCGTTGAGGAGAATGGAGGAAAAATACCTATTAGCCGTCCTCAAAAAGAATGCATATCTTCCCAATTTTATCTAAAAGTGTTTAAAATCGAGTCACAACACCAACAAGAAACCATCATCAAAGACTACAAGAAAATTCATTCTACCATATATCAGAAAAAAATAATCTCTGAAATAACAGCTAGAATACTGAAACCGTTTGAAATAGATGCACCCTAACACAAGCCAGCCAGCCAGCCAGCACAATCACTTCATTCGATATTGTGCAAACTGAAAGATCCAACAGAAAAAGGAGATAAAATTAATACCATTTACAAAATAAATTGTATGAACTGTAACAGACATTACATCGGCCAAAGTGGGCTTCCCCTTCGAATCAGAACCCAGAACACAAATTAGCTGTAAAAAGTCATGATATATATATAAACATTGTTTCATATCAATGCATGTAGATAATTATTGACACCAATTTGATGATTGGGATAATGTCGAAATTTTAAACAGAGGAAACACCAAAAGTGCCAGAGAATTCCTAGAAGCCTGGTACTCAAGTGAATCAGCGATTAACAAACATATTAATATAGACCAAATTTACCAACTAATAAAAAGTAAATCACGTGACGAGAAAGTTCAAATTCTAAGTCAATAAAAAATGATCACTACAGATGTAAATCGACTACCAATCATAAAGATGGTTGCCAGGAGACACAATTCTCTCATTCATTTTATGCTGAAACTTGCACTGAAGATATTGCCTAGAAGGACGATGAAAGCTCCGCAATTAAACCAACCAGCTCAGGGAGCACAACTAATTCCGAATCTACCAGTTATGTAAGAAGACACACACCATTTCTCCACTTCAACTTGCAAACATCTTCGACTTAAGTTGGTTCCAACAAATTTCCTAACATGTTCTTGATTAACTTTTATAAGCAAGATTGCTTTTCATATATATGCTGGTTGCAGTAGGTGTGTTATGAGATAGATTTTAAATTACGAAATGAAGAACCGAGATTTGCTTCATTGGCTAAACTACTACTGCTTTCAGACTAAGGGACCGCGCAGAATAGTTGACCTTCACTTTACACCGTATAAGTATGGTTTACAGTCTAGTATATGAGAAAATCAATAACTAAGTCCTAATTTTCCATTAAGTCCCTTGGGCTGCACACACAGACTGTAATTATTTCATCGAAATTTGTATTGAGGAATGTATGTAGTAATATCAACGGTTAAAAACCATGTAGATGCGTATTTTTAGAACACATGAAAACTAACTCAGTTCATTAAAGATAAGAGTGAATTTTGTTTGTTTGCCTGTTTTTTTTAATTGCTTATAGTTCTTGTATTCATTCAGAACTCTTACGTAATTTCGTATTCTCTACTTTGTTTCTATGTGCATCCTGAGTACAACTCAACCATCCAACTATTCATATTGTTACGTAACTTCTTTTTGACAACTGATTGTGACAACTCATCACCTTTGTTACCACACTAGTTTCATTAACACCCAATTTCCTTGACCGTTCTCGTATTACGTAACTCCACACTAAACTTACTAATTCTCGATATAAGAACAGAGTATAATTCCATTGTGGGTAAATTTTGTTTTGATAAAGTCTCACAGTGTTATATAGTAATATTTACTGATGACATTTTGAGCATAATTTACTGCTCATAATCATATCATACTTTATCAAAATAGATTTTACCCCCCCCCCCCCAATGGAATCTTACTATTTCTCACCTGTTTAGTTAAAATAACCATAACCAATTGTATTTTTCAAGTATTGGTTTTTCGTTGGGATTCAGTTCGATTGGGTGGAGGATTTCATCATGAGCTGAGATCGGTTAGAGAAGCATCGGAAAACCTGAGAGTACTGGACAGCTGTTTCGCACTATGAGACGCTCAGGAGCGACTGGCGGGTGCGTGCGTACTGGTGAAGGGTCCCAAACTAGGACGAAACAACTGTCAAGTACTCTCAAGTCTTCCAAAGATTCTCTAACTGATGTCAGCTCATGATGAAACCCTCCAACCAATCAAACTGAATCCGTACAAAAACCAAAACTTGAAAATTCATCTGATGCTCACTAGCGACTGGTCCTATTCAGGCAGTGACCTGGGGTTCTAGTGGGAAGCCGTGACTAGTAGAGTGCAGCAGGTTGAAGGTGAAGCAGTAGCTCATCAAAGAAGACACTGCTAAGTGATCGCGCCATATTGTGAATTGGCAGAAGTTGGAATTCATGCACTGGCCATTGAATCGGGTGCCAGTGGCTTAATGGTCTTGTAACCGAAAGGTTCTGGGTTTGAACCCCAGTGACTGCGTACCGATGAAGAGTCTGAAACTAGGCTGACAAAACAGCTTTTTTTCCAATGGTTCTTTAACTGATGTCAGCTCATGATGAAATCCTCCAACCAATGAATTGTATTTTTGTTTGACAAACTTAAAGTACACATACACATACAGCTAAGAAAATCAATTCACCGGCAAAAGGAGACTCTTCGCTGAATTACACGTGTTCTGTTTTCAATAATGCTCCGGATGGGAATTATTCATGAATTTCCTAGCAACTATATTAATCCTACTTCATCTAATGTTGCTGTATTTTTGTTTTTGTTTGTTTTTTTCGTATTTATTAGGTGCATCCTGTTTAGTTCTCGGATTTCTTGTCCCACGTCGTTTAATTCGTCAAATGTCTTTAATAGTCACAAAAAATGACGCCACCGCCAAAATTGAGAAATGCATTGAAATCCAGACATATGGAGCTTTTGGTATAAGCGGGAAAGGTGTCACACTTAGAAAACCTTTAAGTGAAGTACAATTTCGGCATAAATTACACGAAGCTAACTTGTCTAGATTAACGCTACAAATGAAAAATGTACCAATTGGGTTTTTATTAGATTTAAAAATGAAACAATACATCAATGAAGAAGAATTACACTGTTTGGTGTATGAAACAAACGAGGAGTAAACTTTACTTTGGAAAAACACAAAATGTGTCTTGTTGGTTCTACTACTCAGTGATGATTTGCAGCTTATTGAAGCATTTAATTCATAGGAGACAATTATGTCATCATTGTATACTGTCATTTCCTATTTTTACTACTAGTAGATGTAATGCTTAGTGATCAGTTTAAATAATGTTATATATATACATAGCCTTTCATCTTTGTTTTTATTTTGACTGGGAATACAAAAATAACTATCATGGAAAAAATGTCTGATCCTATATCTGTATGAATCTAGAAGTTGGTGTTTTTTTGTAAGGATATTGTGCTGATGAGGATTTAGCAGGGACTCTGGTGTTGCCTATTCATTCTACAAGAGTATAATATTTGTTCGGCTGACTGACTGACTGGTTTCAACATAGAACTTTGCACGGATGTGCAGCAATTCCAGCCGCCACACTCTCTCCAATTAGCACACAAAGCAAGAAGAGAAAGTAAACAGAGATATGAGGCAAAAAGAATAGTAATATCGAAGAATCATATAGTTTTATTGGATATTATAAGTCACAAGGAATGAATGCATCTGCGCCAGCCATTGAGAACGATGAGTTTGAGCCATATTACCACTTGAAAATCCCCATTGAGTCATATGAAAAAGAGAAGACATTCAGCGAAGAGACTCTTTTCGGCGAATTCATTCACATAGCTGTACAATCGCATTTATATATAAATATTTGTGTGTGTGTGTGTACATGAGGTTTGTCAAGTTTAGATAATTGATTAGTTAATACAAGAATGACAAAGTTAATCAGACAGCAACTAAAGTAAGACTGAGTTAAAAAAACTAGATGACGTAATATAATTGGCTAAAATGTTACAACTTAGGTCAGGATAGCAACAGAGGTAATTACAGGTAGAGATTAAGTAGAAGTGAAATTGAGTGAATAAGTTGGATGACGTAACATGAATGACTAGAAACTGAGCGTTGTTCAAGTCAGTAACAGTGGTAGTGGGGTGTAGAGATTGAATCGGGTGGGGGTAGAGAACAAGAAAGTTGAGAATGTAAAATGTTACAATTGAGAAGACAAAATAATACTAATGAAGAGACAGAAAAAAAAGATTAGGTAGAATTTACATGTCGGCTAATAAGATTACGTCCATTGCAAGTGTAACGATTGAACGAACTTCTTCTGTATGCAGAGTTCAGGACTTAGCAAGTGAATCGCCATTGCTTCTGCAGTTTGAAGAAGTCTGATTCGTACACCTTTAGGGAGACCACCTCTTACTCTGTAGACGACTTTGAAGTTTGTTTGCGGTGTAGCTTGGTGTCCGGATTCTATCAGATGTTCTAAGATGGAACTGCGGGGGCATCGATTTTCTCCTTTGTAAAACCATGCTGGTAAGTGCTCGGTGATACGTTTGGAAAGCGAGCGCTGGGTACGGCCGACATACCTGGCTCCACACGAGCAGGTGAATTGATAAATGCACCCTGAATGTTCAATTCTCTTTCAACAACGAAATATATCGCCAAAAGGATGGTATAGCTATGGGCTCACCACTAGGCCCTTTGCTTGCAGATTTCTTCATGGCAAAACTCGAAAACACATGCCTGAAGAAAATGATCAATACCTTCGAAATCTATAAAAGATACGTCGACGACACCTTCATTATCGTCAACAACGAAGAAAATCTAGACGACATCTTAAAGTCGTTTAACAATTGCCACCCTGCAATTCAGTTCACGATGGAGAAAGAGTCCAACTCCACAATATCTTTTCTTGACGTCCAACTAACCAGAAGAGAACAGGATGGAACACTGAGAAGATCTATCCACAGAAAATCGACGTGGAACGGACAGCTTACTAACTTTCACAGTTGGGTACCACTATACACCAAACGAAACCTGATCCGTTCACTCAGCTACAGAGTTCGCAGAATCTGCACCCCGGACACCGTAGAAGATGAACTGGACAACCTCAAGAGAATCCTCGTCGAGAATTGCTATCCAGAAAGATTTATTGCAAAATCTATGAATCCTAGACCAGAAAAGCCGCCCATACTCAGCGTCAAGAAAAAACTACTCTACATGAACCTCCAATTCAATGGAGATCTATCTGCGGAAACACTAAAAAATCGACTGTCGCGCTCACTTAAGAAGACCTTCTTCGCAGCTGAACTACGACTAACCTTCTCCACAAAACCTATGATTCATGTGAACGTGAAGGATAAGCTACCGCTGCTGGCCTCATCAATGTGCATTTATCAATTCACCTGCTCGTGTGGAGCCAGGTATGTCGGCCGTACCCAGCGCTCGCTTTCCAAACGTATCACCGAGCACTTACCAGCATGGTTTTACAAAGGAGAAAATCGATGCCCCCGCAGTTCCATCTTAGAACATCTGATAGAATCCGGACACCAAGCTACACCGCAAACAAACTTCAAAGTCGTCTACAGAGTAAGAGGTGGTCTCCCTAAAGGTGTACGAATCAGACTTCTTCAAACTGCAGAAGCAATGGCGATTCACTTGCTAAGTCCTGAACTCTGCATACAGAAGAAGTTCGTTCAATCGCTACACTTGCAATGGACGTAATCTATCTTATTAGCCGACATGTAAATTCTACCTAATCTTTTTTTTCTGTCTCTTCATTAGTATTATTTTGTCTTCTCAATTGTAACATTTTACATTCTCAACTTTCTTGTTCTCTACCCCCACCCGATTCAATCTCTACACCCCACTACCACTGTTACTGACTTGAACAACGCTCAGTTTCTAGTCATTCATGTTACGTCATCCAACTTATTCACTCAATTTCACTTCTACTTAATCTCTACCTGTAATTACCTCTGTTGCTATCCTGACCTAAGTTGTAACATTTTAGCCAATTATATTACGTCATCTAGTTTTTTTAACTCAGTCTTACTTTAGTTGCTGTCTGATTAACTTTGTCATTCTTGTATTAACTAATCAATTATCTAAACTTGACAAACCTCATGTACACACACACACAAATATTTATATATAAATGCGATTGTACAGCTATGTGAATGAATTCGCCGAAAAGAGTCTCTTCGCTGAATGTCTTCTCTTTTTCATATGACTCAATGGGGATTTTCAATCTACTCAAACGTTGCAAGGACCCAGTGACGGTGAAGGAGCTGGATGGTTTCCTGCGTTACTCCGTCAAGCTTGCGGTAGCGAAGACAAAGATTGATTTCTTAAGAGATTGTATAGATCGACATGAGTATCCAAAGATGTATTGGAAGTCACTGAGACGCAACCACATCCAACCGAATACCAGAACACTCAGACGACACACACGAAACAACATCGACTCCATTCAATCACGCGTCCCTGAGCTAGAGCGAAACGTCTACTCAAGAGCTCATGCAGTCGAAGACTTAGATCAAGAACTACGCCATTCCTTCGAAGAATATGTACAACAAGTCACTCAGAAAGAATGTAACAAGACTAAAGCAGATCTTCTCAAAAGCCTAAAGCCTACAATTAATACCGAATCTCCGTTCCCAAGCAATCCAGAAAAGTACGTATTCAATCTTTCAGACATCACACTGTCTACTACTCAACTAGAGGCACTATCTCTAGGTCCAAAATTCTGCGTAAAACCACCAAGTATTGACAAGCTACAATGCCAGGTTCAGTTCGAAAATCTAATAAACCAGACTTACGATCTCACACCTACATCAGACGAAAACCTACAACAATTCAAAGCATCAATCCTCGACTGTTGTCACAAGTTTATAAATACCAAACACAACGGAAGGTCCATCTTGACGAAGAGGCACCATAAGGAGCTGAAAGAACTTATGAAAAATGAAGAGATTATGATATTACGTCCTGATAAAGGCGGAGGAATCGTAATCATGAATCGCAAGGACTATATCAGTAAAATGCTGACTATACTATCCGATGAATGCAAATTCACAAAGCCGATCAACGAGAAAAACATGACTGAACAAACCGAACAAAAGCTAACGGACACCCTTCGTAAGTTGAAGACTGAATCCTTCATCAGCAACGAAATGTTCGAATCCCTTAGACCGTCTGGCTCAAATATACCACGACTTTACGGACTCCCGAAAGTACACAAGAAGGGTATCCCTCTTCGACCGATCCTCGACATGACCAATTCACCCTATCACCGCACAGCTCAATGGTTAGCAGATCTACTTGAACCAATCAGAAAACAAGTTTCCTGCCACACAGTTCGAGATTCATTCGACTTTATCGACTCAATCGAAAATATCAACGTATCCAACAAGACAATGATTTCATTAGATGTCACATCACTATTCACAAACGTTCCACTGACTGAAACAATATGCTACATATGCGAACTTATTCACTCAATGGGAATAAACATCGGTATACCCACCGAGCACCTTAAAGAACTCCTACTGAGGTGTACCCTGAATGTTCAATTCTCTTTCAACAACGAAATATATCGCCAAAAGGATGGTATAGCTATGGGCTCACCACTAGGCCCTTTGCTTGCAGATTTCTTCATGGCAAAACTCGAAAACACATGCCTGAAGAAAATGATCAATACCTTCGAAATCTATAAAAGATACGTCGACGACACCTTCATTATCGTCAACAACGAAGAAAATCTAGACGACATCTTAAAGTCGTTTAACAACTGCCACCCTGCAATTCAGTTCACGATGGAGAAAGAGTCCAACTCCACAATATCTTTTCTTGACGTCCAACTAACCAGAAGAGAACAGGATGGAACACTGAGAAGATCTATCCACAGAAAATCGACGTGGAACGGACAGCTTACTAACTTTCACAGTTGGGTACCACTATACACCAAACGAAACCTGATCCGTTCACTCAGCTACAGAGTTCGCAGAATCTGCACCCCGGACACCGTAGAAGACGAACTGGACAACCTCAAGAGAATCCTCGTCGAGAATTGCTATCCAGAAAGATTTATTGCAAAATCTATGAATCCTAGACCAGAAAAGCCGCCCATACTCAGCGTCAAGAAAAAACTACTCTACATGAACCTCCAATTCAATGGAGATCTATCTGCGGAAACACTAAAAAATCGACTGTCGCGCTCACTTAAGAAGACCTTCTTCGCAGCTGAACTACGACTAACCTTCTCCACAAAACCTATGATTCATGTGAACGTGAAGGATAAGCTACCGCTGCTGGCCTCATCAATGTGCATTTATCAATTCACCTGCTCGTGTGGAGCCAGGTATGTCGGCCGTACCCAGCGCTCGCTTTCCAAACGTATCACCGAGCACTTACCAGCATGGTTTTACAAAGGAGAAAATCGATGCCCCCGCAGTTCCATCTTAGAACATCTGATAGAATCCGGACACCAAGCTACACCGCAAACAAACTTCAAAGTCGTCTACAGAGTAAGAGGTGGTCTCCCTAAAGGTGTACGAATCAGACTTCTTCAAACTGCAGAAGCAATGGCGATTCACTTGCTAAGTCCTGAACTCTGCATACAGAAGAAGTTCGTTCAATCGTTACACTTGCAATGGACGTAATCTATCTTATTAGCCGACATGTAAATTCTACCTAATCTTTTTTTTCTGTCTCTTCATTAGTATTATTTTGTCTTCTCAATTGTAACATTTTACATTCTCAACTTTCTTGTTCTCTACCCCCACCCGATTCAATCTCTACACCCCACTACCACTGTTACTGACTTGAACAACGCTCAGTTTCTAGTCATTCATGTTACGTCATCCAACTTATTCACTCAATTTCACTTCTACTTAATCTCTACCTGTAATTACCTCTGTTGCTATCCTGACCTAAGTTGTAACATTTTAGCCAATTATATTACGTCATCTAGTTTTTTAACTCAGTCTTACTTTAGTTGCTGTCTGATTAACTTTGTCATTCTTGTATTAACTAATCAATTATCTAAACTTGACAAACCTCATGTACACACACACACAAATATTTATATATAAATGCGATTGTACAGCTATGTGAATGAATTCGCCGAAAAGAGTCTCTTCGCTGAATGTCTTCTCTTTTTCATATTACCAATTGTCTCCAGCCTTCATTGGTTTTTACCATCTTGAGGACTCCAACCAGTCAGGAAGTCTACACCTTCCTACGTGACTAGCTGGCTTAAACTAACTGTTGTGGATTTCACTGACTGACGAAGCCATGCTTTGGTTTGACCATCACTGACTCTTTTCCAACATTACTCTATGTCAGCTAACATTGCCCATCGAGGAAGGCGATAGATGTCTAGGCATACGTAACACATGTCCTAACCATCTCAGTCAATATAACTTTACAGCCTTGTCTATTGATTTCCCTCTCTTTACCTAGCACTCGACGCCTTACCTCAATATTGCTTACCATGTTATACCACTTCACATAGGAGATAGAACGCAGGCGCCTATGATCAAAGACAGCTAGCCGGCCTTTTCATGTTTTCCACTTTCAATGACCAGGTCTCACAGCCATAAAGGAGGACGGAGCGGACTGTTGAGCAGTACACACGCTCTTTGGTCGATAGCCAGCTGGATATCACGTCTACGCCAGAGACGGCGTGAACTGGCATATTCGAAACGAGCCTTCTGTATCCGTGCAGAGATTTCGTCAGCGATCAACCCTCTGGCACTGGTTGATGCGACTTCCCAAATAAGTGAAGCGGTCAAGGTGTTCTACCACTTCGCTCCATATTTCTAATCTAGGAGTCAATGTAGTCCAGTCCTGTAACATCATCTTGCATTTGGCAGGAGCGAATCGCATGCCAAACATTCGTGGATTGCAGCTCAAGGTGTTCAGAAGACTCTGCATTTTGTCAGCGTCCTCGCCTAGAAGGACTATATCGTCTGCACATTCTAAGTCGACGAGATTATTTCCTGGTAGCAAGTCAACCCCTGAGTCGCTGAAGTGAGTTAGGGTTAAGTTCATTAGTACATCTACGATGAAATTGAATAGAAATGGGGATAGTGGGCATCCCTGACGGACACCGCTAGTTGTCACCACTTCAGATGACAACTCGCCGTATGCTCTCACCTGGCTGCATGAATTCGAGTAGAGTGCGTTGATCAGTGCAAAGTATTTTCTCAGTATTCCCTTCACGACCACACATCGCCATCGTACCTCCCGGTCGACGGAATCGAATGACGCCTTTAGGTCAAGAAATATGACGGTTGTCGGACGCTGGTTAGTATGCCTATGTTCCAGGATCTGTCGAAGGGTGAAGATAGGACCAATATACCCTCTTCCTGGTTTAAAGCCTGCCTAGTTCTCTCATGTTTGTTCCTCCCGAGCACCGATTAGTCTATACATGATTATTGAGCTTAGAACTTTAGATACCACATTGGTCAATCTAATCCCCCCGGTGATTATCACAGGAAGACTTGTCTCCCTTCTTGTATAATCAATGATTTACACCAAGCCGACGGGACTACTTCTGATTCCCAGAAGTTGCCTGATACCTTTAGTTAATGCAGACAGTAAACTGTCTCCACTGTCCTTGAACACTTCTGGAGTCATTCCACAGGGTCCTGCAGCTTTGCCTCGTTCCAGACTAGTAACAGCTTTAGTAACCTCAGTTAGGGACGGAGGACCTGTGTTTATATCCTATTCAGGGGGATGTTAGATGCTAGGTAAGTTGAGCGTGCCTGTAGGCCAACTGAATTGCTCCTCAAAGTGTTCTTTCCAACGTCCTAGTCATCTACCCTGAGAGCTAATTATGGTACCATTTTGCACAGAGATGGCACTACTTACTATTGACGTCTCGACTACAGTTTATCACTATAATCGTATAATTACATATATATGTATCTATAGTCATGTGGTCACCGTGATATGATTATGAACAACCAATTGTGCTTGAAACATCATCAGTAAATAGGACTGTGCGTCGGTGGCACAGTGGTAGAATGCTCGCCAACCACGCATGTGGTCCGGAGTTCGATCCCCGGCCGACGCAATCCTTTACCTCGCTAAGCCAGTGATAAGACTGACAAAGAAGGAAGGTTGGGCATGAGGCTAGCAACCCCATCCCGTAAAAATAAATACCACTGCTACCGAAACTTCAAGCGAGAGGCTTGAAGCTCTATGTTCCACTGGGAACGTAAAGGAATAAAAAAACTTTTTATTCAATAAAATTACTCTATTATGAAATTATACCCTAATGTAATGCCCAAACTACTTATTAACTCTACGTATCCCATGTGTGTGACTTTTTAGAGTTGCGTCAAAAATATGAGCTATTCACTGTATAATGCTGGTTTATTATAGCTGTTAAGCTCTTAGATCGTTTCTCAATTACGATCTGACAATGTTTAGTTTACTTCCATCCCAACTCCACTTCCGTTGGCAGTCTCTGCTAAATATTTTGAATAAAGGAAGAACGAACGTATTTTTAGGATAATACGAGATCGTTTTATTTCGTGGATTCTTTTCAACCGCATATATCCTAAACAAAATCAATTCGAAGTTATGAAATTTCTGGACATACTTTTCTCCCCAGTGACGTCGGGTTATAGATTGAAAGTAAGAGCAACATAATTCCAATAATAATGTAAGGAGACGAATTATTCAGTGTTGAAAGAGTAACTATTTACAGTATAATTAGACAAGGGGGATAGAGTTCAGATTTCGCTTGGAAATAAGGATTGACTAGAGACAGAATACAAGATAGAACAACAGAGTGAATTTATACATATTATGATGGAGAGTTCAAGAGGATGGGAGTGAATAGTAAAGTAAAATTACGACACAGACAAACAAATTTGGTAACTTAATAGTTCAACTCAGTAAGTGAAAGTCAAAATTACGTAGAATTCTACACACAAAAAAAACAGTACAATTATCAAAGTAGTGGTGAGGGTATTCACGCCATTTTTCTGTATACAGCTTGGGTCGACGTTTTTTTGATAACAATGACTTCGGTTAATTTGAAAGCCGGACTAATTTCCGCTGTATGCCCCGTGTCAACTAGGTGTCTGGCGACTGCAGTTGCGAACATTGTGCTACCTTTCATATGGAGATTTTTAGAGGTATGCTCGGAGAATGTAGTAAATGCTCTCCACTCAGTCCTTCCTATGTACTCAAGTGCAAGCGACTTAGTCAATGCAGTTGGAGTTGACATGAGCAGGATACCTGTCTACTTTTGACTGAGTTATCGAGCATGCCGTGTTGTAAATTGGAATGACTCTGGCGGCAGGAAATGTTCTTTACAATGCACCCTTATTTCCAAGTGAAATTTGAACTCCATCCCCCTCTTCTAGTTATACTATAAATAGCTAGTCTTTTAACACTGAATAATTCGTCTACTTACATAATTATTGGAATTATTTTGCTTCGTACTTTCTGTCTATAACTCGAAGTTATTGTGAAAAAGTATGTTCAGAAATTTCGTAACTTCTAAATGATTTTGTTTAGGATATCTGCAGTTGAAGAGAATCCACGAAATAAAACGAGCTCATATTATCTCTAAAATATGTTCTTTTTTTATTCAAACTAGTAAAGGGAACCGTTTGTATGGAATTTGCTATGTATGCTAGTTTAGTGCACTCAGCGCATTGTTTGTCTATCAGCGAAAAAATACGTTCCGCGCTGTAGTTTTGCTCCTATTTTACTTACTTTACAGTTTGACATTAGGCAAATGAAACAAGAAGGACATTCGAATACATACAAGTCCTGATGTTGATCATTATTCATGTTTGTGTATATAGTAAGAACCCAAGTTTGGTGCAATACATTCATTCCTGGCTAAAAAGCTGATGTAAGAAACCACGAACATTGGCTACTGTAGTGGTTGCCTTTGTATCCTTTTTTATGTTTACCACTGAGGCAAAATTAGTATTTCAACTTCGAAGAGTAGGAAAGTGTTTTCAATTATCTGCTGTATTTGTTAATTTAGAGGCAGATATACACTTTTTCGACCGACACCTGATAACAATGCAAGCATTCATTTCGAACGTGCTGAATCCCATCAACATCCCGGCTGTCCTATTCGCATGCATAAATGGTCTGTTGATGGTTAACGACAATTTCCCTTCCTACTTTTACAGTTAATCACAAGTGTATGAATATAAGTTTGCGACACGTTCACTATTGTCAACCTTAACTGAAAGTTAGAATCACTCACTAATAAGACAGTATCTGTCTAAACGGATGTGCATAACTTCACTAAGTCAAAAGTTGTTTAGCTCAAATATAGTCAATACTACAACAGTTCCTGTGAAAGTGTCACTGTTGGGTTGGGTTAAACTATATTATCCAAATACCTAAAAAAGACAAGTAGTTCCCTGGTTGTGGCCATCATGCGAAGTTCTGAGTACATTTACTCCTATTTGCAGTCTAGTCTGGTAAGCCTGTATCAAAATGGTTCGCTAATTAGTCGGTATCATTCGCAAAAGACGAGTTAATGAACTAGTAAGTGATGTATTGATGCTAACTAGCCATCAAAAGGTCAATGAACGGTGTTCCTAACCTGCGATCCTCTCGTTAAACTACGTACATGTGCACTCCATTTTGAAGTAAACCACAACTCGAATGTTTTAACGTCACATGGAAACTTACAAGCTTTTGGCGTGATGTTTAGCCTAAAAAATGTACTTCATTCATACCTTGAGTGGTCTAATCGATAAGAAAAGTGTTTTATTTTTCTTGCTACAGATTGCTGAATTTATAGTGTAAATTACCATAGCTTTGTTTTACAGATGAAACCACCTATTAAGAATATTCTTAAAGCAAAATTAAGACCTAAACTTTGTTGGTTATCTTAGCCTGTTCAAACAGCAATTGCAGTTTCACAGAAAGACCATGTTTGTAGTTTTTAAAGTAAGATATGTACGTCTCCCTTTCAGAAAACAAACGTCTCCCAGTCAGTTTATCCCAAATTTATTTTCACTACAGTTCCTACAGATCTTCCAACGGCAATTTCATCCTATAATGATAAGGTCGGGATGGTACGAATATGGCTACTCATTGCTCACTGAAATGTAAGACGTTTATGTTACGTGATTCATATTTCCAACAATACTGCATATTTTCAATAGAAACACGATAGGAGCAGTAGTAATGGATCGCGATTAACTAACTTCAATGTAAATCAAAAGAATTCCTCCCTGACGATTCACTTTAAGTGAGAAACTGGAACTTTCTATCACTTATTAGTGAGTCAATGCAATCTACTCCCTTTTAGAACCTATCGAAATCTCAAACATCGAAAGTTGCATGAATCGTTTCTATGTTAGCAAAGTGAAACAAACCAAGTAATGTAATTTATAATAAAAATTGACTGGTTATATTGGAAATAAACAGAATTTTCAAAAACAACCATTTATTTCAGTCACGTCTCAGTGGAAAAGAGACTTCACTAACGCCATCTTTTGTAACAGTATGAATGACAACACTATCACCACACTGAATATCTCTTTCTGCAGCACTAATAAAGATATCGTGAGCAAGTTTAATAGCCGTTTCCTTGTCTAGATTTGATACATGATATTTCGAAGTTTTATTCCCAACCTATTAAAAATGAAAAACTTAAGTAAACGACATTACCGTGCTATCCAAAAATGGTTGCAATATTGCCGCAGAACTTCCTGAGGCTCTATATCCTTCAGATTCGTATGACCCGACTGGATCGTAACTGTACAGAACGCCACGCCCTTCCTCAAGTCCAACCAATACATTGCCCACATAGAATGGGAAGAAACGTCTGTTGTAGAGAGTTACAGATAAGAGGCCAGCTAGAGCCTTTGTAGAAATATCTTTTCCATGATCGTACCGATAAGTCTGAATTTATAACTTATGTATTGACAACTTACTTTAACTTTATTCTCTAAAAGCTTGGTCAAAGTCAGTACATCCCCATGAAAACCAGTACACCCAAGAATATTACCGGGACCCCTAATACATGCACATATGAAGAAAATTGCTTACATTTTGAACAATCGTGGGGAATTCCTAGAGAGGATAACAAAACCCCCATCACAAAGACGGGTGTCAGAAGCAATCAAAGCAAAATCTTTCCCAGCAATTCCCATGACTGTCCTGAACGTTTTACTCTTTAAAATCAAACAACCACTTACCCTCCATTAGATGCATATGGGTCGAACATGAGTAAGCAAACCCGTAAAGTGACGCAAACTCCGAAAACCGCGCCTTCGTTTCAAATACTTTAGATTAGAATGTAAGCTGAATATCCATTCGAATCCTGTTTTCGTGAGAAAAGTTTGATTGAAGATTTTGTTTCCTTGATATGTGGCTCTTAATTGGCAAGAAGAGTTGTCAGAATGATAATCATACAGTTCTTAATGACAGTGTTTAACAATTGCATGATGCAAATATTGCGTCACTGTATTCACTGTAAATATTCTTATTTCATTCACTCACATCTGCTGACAATGGTTATTGTGCTTGCATTACGTAGCAAAATCCTACAATGTATAGATCAGTTTCATCAAGCTTTCACCAGAATTCTCTTTGCAATTAGGAACACGTTTATCAAAACATAATGGTACATCTTGTTAATAGGCTAGTAGGGTGTTGAAAAGGTCCCCTATAGAAAGTGGCAGGTCCATCTTTTAGGCATAGGATGAGGCTGATAGATACATCCAATCTTTCCGAGGCACAGGACTGTTTTGTGCAAAGTGGAGAGTTTTAAGCTTAGTGTTTGAAGGTGGAGAATATGTTGTGGTGACTACCTGAGGGTGAGTGCTCAAGTGTATACTAGATATGAAAATATGCTTCAGAAGAATTAAGTCCAAGATATCGTGATCTCGGGTTGGCTTTAGAAAACTTTTTTTCACCTACGTGGCTCTACTATGTCTAAGAATCTGCTGCGACAGGAAGGAGCAACGATCGGTCCCCATGAGATTCCAAACATGTTGAAATCATAAAATAACCTCCAATGATTTTACAGGCGAAGTTTAGTGAAAAGCTGTAGTTATTCTAGTCAGAAGTTCACGGTTGTGGTCGAGTGGGTGATAGATGGTACTTAATAAAACCTTTGTTGCTTAGTGACGTCGAGTGTCACCCATAGTGTATCACGCATCCTAAGCTTTGCGTTTTTGCGGTGTTCAACTTTACAGCCGAATTTCACATGTATTATGCGCCTGTGGGATCCCCGAAATAGAGTGTGCTATGGCGTTGCGTTGTGATTAAGGAACTCAGGAGTAACTGAGGGGCCATCAAGTGGGGACTATATCTTTATGATTCGTAAGGCCCTCATTATCTATTATGTGACGAACGCCCTTCTGTGTGCTTGACTATGTTTTCTGCTTTACTTGCTCACCGCTTTACTTTCAAAAAGTAGGCATATTAAATAGGAATTAGTTTTCAGCGATAATAACAGCTCTCGTTCGGTAATTTTGGGCAATTTTTTGATAGGATAGTCGGTTTCCTAGCATCATCCACCTCACCTAACTGAAGTGCACTGTCTGAACAGTGAAACTGTAGGGCTTCTGAAACATGGCATTCTATGACCACTCAGATATCGTAAGTGACTAAGGGGCTCAGAAGGATGGAACGAGTAACCAATTAGCAACCATATCTTCTTCATGATTTGTAAGGCCTCCTTTATCTACTGAATGATGAAGGTCCTTCTATTTGTCTGAACAGGTATTCCCTGCTTCACTTGCCCTCTTTCAAGCCTTCAGAAGTAAAGTTTCGTAAACCCCATGGTCTTCTATAATATTAAAGGCCGTCAGTTGGTAATTTGAGTGATTATTTTGATACAATAATCGGTTTCCGAATTGGCGAACCCGTTTCTTTCACATTTTTTTATTCCTTCACGTTCCCAGTGGAACATAGGGCTTCAAGCTATTGGCTTGAATTTTCTGTAGAAGTCTTTATTTTTACAGGGTGGGGGTTGCTAGCCTCATGTCTAACCTTTCCCCTTCACCAGCTATTAGTTCTGGCTTAGCGAGGTAAAGGAGTGCGCCGGCCGGGGATCGAAACCCGGACCATGTGCATGGTGGGCGAGGGTCCTAACCGCTATGCCACCGACGCACGTTTCTTTCACATACTTCCTTTTATTTCGTCTATTTATATGTTTTCTTTCCTCTAGTGTTTATTATTTTGTTCAGTATTTTCGTTCATTGTAATGTCTCATTTGCCAAACATAGAAGCTGACTTCAGAAACTCCTCTTGTATGGAGGTAGATTCATCAGTTTTTACCAAAGTTAGGTTACCTAGATTTGGTTGGCATGACTCGGAACTATGGGTTGCTCGACTAGAGCACTACTTCGATCCGTATAACACAACCACCATGTACGGAGATGTGTGTTCTCATTTGCATTATGAAATTAGCGACGAGGCGTGGGACCTTATACTTCATCCTACCAACGAGCAGTCATAAGCGATACTTAATTGCTAGGTGATAAATCGCCTCTCTATGCCAAAAAACTAGCATAAACAGCGATTGCTTCGAGGGGAGAACATGGGAAATAGATCCTCATTATAGTCATTGCACCACCTACAGAAGCTTGCAGGGGGAGGCACGGTGAGAGAGGCTGTACTGAAGCAAGGTTGGATGCAAGCCCTCACGGAGTATGTGCAAAAAGCAAAATCCTGACGCTTCTGCTGAAGAGTAAGCAGGCATCGCTGATCGGATATGGCACCCAGCCAAGCGCTTGGCCTAAACTTCCTCACAAACAACAGGGAAAAGATTAACATCTTCACACGTAGCACAGATGTCTTGGTTGGTGCAGGAGCTGCACTCAGTATCACACCAAAAGCAAAGGTCCAGCAGAGAAGACTCAAGTCCCTCGTAACGCTACGTGCAGGCAATAAAACCCGAATTCCTACGTTCGGGCAGAAATCACCGACCCTTGACCTCGAGTTTAAGCGACTGCTTCTATGGGTGTTCACTATCGCTGATTTAGACCGGCATTTCTCGGCATCGACTTTCGAAAAAGAAACGGCTTACTGGTGGATTCTAGAAAGAGACGTTCAACAAGCACCATTCGTCTAATCTAGTCCAGTCTCTGCCAGTACCACCAACAATGTCCCAGAAAACACTAATGGAATTCCCAATGCAGTCAGTGACCACACCTCAAACCCCTAAGGCTGACCCGAAAATCACTCATACCATAAAGACACAGGCTCCCAGTATTCGCTAAGCCAAGAAAATTGGCCCAGACAAGCTAAAGCTGAATATGATCACGTGCTTTAGTTGGGGATTATTCGTCCTTCGAATAGTCAGTGGGATTCGCCGTCACACATGATGCCCAAGAAAAACCTGACTGATTAGATTCCTTGTGGTAATACAGAGCCCTAAATAAACGAACTGTCCCAGACAGATACACAGCACCACACATTCGAAGCTAGACCCCGATGGCGACCTTAGTGAGGGTTTAAAATTTAAAGTTTATACGGGCCTATTCTGATCGTTTCCTATAATTAAACAATTTGAACTTTTGAAGAAGTGCTAATTTATTGTTATATACAGAGAGACGACCAGTAGTTCAACGAAGAGTCTCTTTTCGGCGAATCCAATTTCACACCTGTACAATCGCAGATATATATGGTTATTTTGTATGTGTGTACATAAAATTTGTCAAACAAAAATACAGTTGGTTAGGGTTGTTGTAACTAAGGGGGTGAAAATTAGTGAGTTTTCGTGGAGTTAGGTAACACAAAATGGGTTCAGAGAAAGTAAATGTTGATACAAGAGAGTAGTAACGAAAGTGATAAGTTGTCACGAACGATTGTTAAAGAAGAGTTACGTAATAACATGAATAGTTTGATAGAAGAGTTTTGCTCAGGGTGCGCATGGAAACAAAATAAAATACGGAATTACGTAAGAGTCCTAAAGAAACACAAGAGTTTTAAGTAGTCAGAAAAACAAGCAAACAAGCGTAAATTATGTCAAATCAACGGAGTTGTTGCCATGATAGCAGAAGTAGTTGAATAATCTTTTGTGTGCACAGTTCTGGTTCTTCTAACCTGATGGTTAGGGCTTCTGTGATGTGAAAAAGACGGAAACGTTTCGTCTTTGGCAGGTTGTTCGTCAATTCGTAGATCACTTCGAATCAGGAGGCGTTTGCTGAGATGGAATGACAAGCAGTGACGAGACTTCCGATTATTGAACTCCCTATACGGCCACTATTCCTTGCTGGAGCCACTCTTAGTGTCCTCAAAACGTCATCAGCTAATATTACTGTACAACACTGTGTGATTTAGCAAAATAAAATCTTATCTATAATGGAGTTATACTCTACCACAGTGCCCAAATTTCACACTTATTTCAATAATGCTCAACCAGCGTTTGATTTCATCTGCAAAGGAGGATAAAACGACTACCTGAACTTCCTCGACGTCCTATTAACGAGAAGAGAGGATGACTTCGTCAAAATAACCATACTTAGAAATATTATTATTGTATCCTTTAATTCCTACAGGAACATAGGGCTTCAGCCGTGCGTCTCCATTGCGTTCGGTTCTCTGCTACAGTCTTCACCTGGCTCCAAGTCTGCCCACACGTTTTCATCTCCTCTTCACATGACCTCCTCCAAGTCACCCTTGCACTGACGACCAACTCGCCACTTCCCTTTCGTTGGGTTCCACTCGAGCAATGGCTTGTCTAGTGATGTCACTTGATGGTTTCCTCAGAGTATGGCCAATCCATCTCCATTTCTTCCTGCCTATTTGTTTCACAATCGGTTCCTGCTGAGTTGGTTCGCTCCCAGAGATCCCTGTTGCTGATCTTTTCTGGCCATCTGATCTTGAGTATTGAGCGAAGACAACTGTTAATGAAGGTCTGTAGTTTGTTTGAGATGCTCTTTATGACGCGCCAAGTCTCTGATCCGTTAGTAGTAGCACTGACTTCACATTGGAGTTGAAAATCCGGATCTTATTTTTGATGCTGAGTGCTGTTGACCTCCACACAGACTTGAGAGTAGTGAAAGCTTGTCTTGCTTTTCCGATTCTTGCTTTGATATCCTCGTCAGTTCCGCCTGTAGTTGAAACGATGCTTCCCAGGTAGGTAAAAGAGGTTGTTTCTTTCAGGTTCCTTCCATTTATGCTGATTGTTGTCTGTTGTTGTTGCTGTTGCTGTTGGTCAGGAATCTTCATCACCTCTGTTTTCTCTATGTTCACCTGAAGTCCTATCTTTGATGCTTCTTCTGCCAACTTGTTGCTCTTCGCTTGCATATCTTCCAGTTTGTGGGAAATCAGACATATATCATCGGCGAAGTCCAGATCCTCCAAGTTTTTTGTGTGAGTCCATTTTATGCCTGTTTCCTCATTGCCCGCTGTTTGTCGCATTATCCAATCTACTGCAATCAGGAAAATCATTGGCGATAGTAGGCAGCCTTGTCTTACTCCTGTCCTCACTTCGAAGGATTCCGTAAGTTTCCCGTTGTGGATTACTTGGCATGCAGCATTGTCGTACAGCTGTTGGATGAGATGTATAATTGTCGGTGGCACCCCGTAGTAGCGAAGTAGTTTCCAAATCACCTCTCGATCGACGCTGTCAAAGGCCTTTTCAAAGTCGATGAAGTTGAGATAGAGAGGTGACTGCCATTCCAAGCTTTGTTCAATGATGATCCGTAATGTGGCGATCTGATCAATACATGACTTGTTTCTCCTGAATCCAGCCTGTTCCGGTCGAAGTTTTTCATCCAGGGCATGTTTGATTCTCTCCAGGATGATGCGGCTTAGTATTTTGCTTGGGATGGACAGGAGCATAATTCCGCGCCAGTTCTTGCATTGACTTAAGTCTCCTTTCTTTGGTAGTTTGAATAAGTATCCTTTCTTCCAATCCTCGGGTACTTTGCCTTCTTTCCACACCTTCTCCAGTAGTGGCGTCATCAAGTCCGCTGTTGTCTCTGGGTCCATTTTCAACGCTTCTGCTGGGATTCCATCTGGTCCTGCTGCTTTTCCAGGTTTTAGCATCTTGATTGCCTTCAGGACTTCTGATTTCGTCGGGGGGTTGGTGTTCACTGGTAGCTCTGTCTCCGTCGTTGGTATTGTTGGGCGCGTTGTAGGTGGTGGTCGATTTAGGAGTCTTTTGAAGTGTTCAGCCCAGTGTTTCCTTTGCTCCACTTCTTTGGTGAGTGACTTTCCGTTGTCATCTTTCACCGGCTTGATTTGTGTCAAACGTTTGCCCGATAGGTACCTAGTTGTTTGGTAGAGTGTTGCGAGGTCTCCTTTGCCTGCAGCTTGTTCTGCTTCCCTTGCCATGGTTTCATAATACTTTCTTTTGTCTTCTCTGGCACTCTTCTTTACTCTTTTGTTCAGTGTCTTGTAGTTTGCATTCAAATCCTGTTTTTGTTGCTCATCGGTGCACTGGATAATCTTTTGTTTCACCATCCCTCTCTCTTCTATTAGTTTCCAAGTGTCCGTAGTGAGCCATTGTTTGTCCTGTCTCTTCTTTCTGCCTAGAACTTCCATGCAGGTTTGACTCCACACTGTCTTCAAGTTGTTCCAGTGCTTTTCGACGCTGACCTCTTCGCCAGTGTTGATTTGTGTCTCGGCTTTGTCTTTTATGCTTGCAGTGAAGATGTCCTTTGTGTCCTGGTCCTTCAGTTTTTGAGTGTTGAACTTGGCTTGTGGTCTATCTGCAGCTCCTGATTCTCTGAAAGCTTTTAATTTGATTTGGATTGTCCCTTGTACGAGATAGTGGTCTGAGCCAACGTCTCCTCCTCTTCTTACTTTTGTGTCCAGCAGGCTGCGCCTCCACTTCCTTGAGATTGAGATGAAGTCGATTTGGTTTTTGGTTCGCCCATCTGGTGACACCCATGTAGCCTTGTGGATATCCTTGTGTTTGTATACGCTGCCACCAATCACTAGTTCATTGAAGGCGCAGAAGTCGGCGAAGAGTTCTCCGTTTTCATTCATTTCTCCGAGAGCTTCTCTACCCATGATGAGTTCCCTTCCTGTGTTGTCTGATCCCAGTTTAGCGTTCATGTCTCCCATTAGTATTTTAATGTCACCAGCTGGAGTATTGTCCATTGTTGCCTGTATTTGTCTGTAGAATTCTTCTTCCTTTTCGAGGTCTGCGTTGTTGGTCGGTGCCTAGCATTGTATAATTGACACTTTCCTTCCTTTGGAGTTGAATCTGGCGGTTATTATCCTGGGCGAGATCGCCTCCCATTGCATCAGGGCCTTCGTTGCCGTTGGTGACATCATGATAGCCACGCCCTCGGTGTGCGAGTGGTTATCTTCTGGGCGAACGGAGTAGATCCCTGACTCACTTGTTGACAATTTGGTGAGTCCATTCCCGTTCCATCTGCTTTCACACATTCCCAGTAATTGAATTCTGTATCTTTTCATTTCGTTTGCGATCTGGGCAGCTTTGCCAATCTCGTACATGGTACGGACATTCCATGTCCCCACACAGACTTTTTCTTTTGTCTCAAGGAGATACATCGTGCTGAAGTTTCTGTAGCAGGTTTGTTTACAGGGTGGGGTTGCTAGCCTCACGCATGGGACGTGATCTTGTGGGTTGCCCCCCTTAAAACCAGGAAAACGGAATAAAACAAGCAAAACAACACCAGTACGGGAAAATAATTCACAACAAGAAGGGTAACAAGCGACAACAACAATAATAATATCACAGTCAATTACAGTTAGCCAAAATGATACCAAAATTATAGACTCACTGGCTTGAGCCAACTTGAACATGTAAATCCATCAATATATATACAATTATAGGTATTAGTTAGTGTCAAACAAGCACAGAGTGGCAAATAGATAGTTATAGGTTTAATTGATATACAATATTATATCCAAGGATTCAGTGTTTCAAAGGCATATAATTGTAACAGTTTTTTGCAGCTTTTTGACAAGATATTCCACAAAAATCATAGTTTTAGGTAACTATGCAAACGTAGCGCAGTAATCGAAAAGCGCGCGTATCATACTTAGAAAGCTAGAGATTAAAGTTCAGCACGCTTGCTTGTCTTGCAATAATGATGGACGCATCAGATAAGGCTTATGGGGCGGCTATCAATCAGCTAGTTGAGAATGGCTAAGAACAGATAGTACCCTTTTCTAAACGGCTAATTCCTGCCAAGACGAGGTATTTAGCTTCTGAAGGAGAGTTTGTGGCAGTATACCTAGCAGTTAAACATTTTTATCACATGGTGGAGGCCAGACCATTCACGATCTACACAGATCATAAACCTCTCACCAACGCGGTCAGCGTGAAAATAGGCAAATACTCACCCAGCGGAATTTGTCCCCTTCAGTCTATATCACAGTTCACCGGTGACATGAAACACATGAAGGGGACGGAGAACTGTGCAGCTGATGCACTCTCCAGAACTTACGTGAATACCATGCAACAAACCATCGTAGATTTCAAAGTAATGGCCGAAAATCAAAGGAACGACAAAAAGTTAAAGTATATCCGACTGGAATTATCCCGCCTGCGCAAGGCCATTGGAATAGTCAGGTACCTGAATGTCAGTCTGGACCCTTCGTCCCTGGAATAGTGAAGAAAGCCATATTTAGTAACTTTCACTCGTTATCACAATTTAGAGCAAATGCTTCAGTTAGAAAAGTCGTGACAAGATGGCTGATTTCACAACGCGACGTGCAGAAATGGGTGAGTTTTGTCATGCCAGAGGGCTAGAATAAGTGGGCACAAAATGTTACTCTTAGGAACATTTCGCTGCTGGATACTCCTTTCGCGCATGTTCACGCAGACTTGGTAGTTCCCCTGCCGTACTCAAACGGATTTAATTACTTATTCACATAAATCAGTACATTCACCAGATTACCCGTAGCTGCACCACTTACTGACATACACGGAGGAAATGGCGGCGAGAGCCGTGTTCGGTGTGCCGATAACATTAAAAACTCACAGAAGAACTCAATCTGGGTTCGAGCTATTCAACAACTGCCTTCAGGGCTGGCATCAGTAGCTTGATTGAATTCATGATTTCTGGTTTTCTGGGGGATTAGTGTCAACTGGCAGTCCTGCGACTGCCGTTGGTGGTATTTTTGGACAGACTACTGATGATGGTCGATCCGAGAGTCTTTTGAAGTGATCAGCCCTTTTTTTTCTTTGTCTCTCTTCTTTGGTAATTAGGTTCCCTTGACCATCATATGACCTCTCCTAGGTCGCCAGTTCGCTAGTTTTCTAGCTGGTCCTAAGCCCGGGAAAAGAGGGAAGGTTACGTGTGGAGCTAGCTATCCTACCCCGGAAGTCAATGCAGTCCAACAGAAGCTTTAAAACACAACAATAGTGTAAAAAACTGGTTCCTCGCTAGTATCTTAGAGACGGGATAACGTGGGTCAATAAAAGCCTTTGTGAAGCCGGTTGGCCCATTTGTTTTCTTTCGACGAAAGCAGGAACTAAATTTGTTCTGGGTCAAGGGCCTATTGGAGAAATGAATGAGAAGGGAGAACTCTTCTCAGGCTTCTGTGCCTTCAGTAGCGTTTACAAGCACGAGAATATACATAAGACGACACGGATTTCACCTGATGGACACATTGAAGACCAGACAGACTTCAACTCAGTGCTGCTCAAGAAAGTGGATACGCGGCCTTCTTGACACAAAGTCCAGAAGAGGATCAAATGTTGGCTCAGACCATTGTCTAGTGTAAAAAACCTCCAGCTTCAAGCTTAAAATCTTCAAAACAGCTGGAGATAGACCACGGTTTAAGTTCATAACCGGGAAAATGAAAGGCAAATCTACAAAAGGCATCTTCACTGAAGCCATTAGAGCAAAGTCGGAGGCACTACGTAGCACTACTGAGGAAACCTTTGTGGAGAAACTTGGCACGTTACAAAAACATTTCTAAAATTCCACTACAGACTTTTGTCAACAGCTGCTACCTCCGCTGGCTTCATGCTGAAGATCAAATGACCAGACAGGGGGAATTTGAAATAACAAACTCTAGGACAGAATTAACCAAGAACCTGATGCTCAACAAATATGTGAAGAAGATGGACACACTGAGGAGACCGTCGCGCGACATCGCGCTCCAGGCAACTCCCCGAGTGGAAGGCGAGTGGGAAGTAAAGAGATTGACGTTAGTCCAAGGGTGATGTGGAGGAGATGGAAGTTTGTGGGTTTTCGCGGGCCTAACTAAAGAGGACTGCAGAGAATAGGGTAGAATGGAGATATGCTGTTGAAGCTCTATGTTCCACTTGGAACTCAAAGGAATAATAAAAAATATTCACTAATTAAAAACAAAAAGTTGAAATTATAGCAGTGAATAGCTGAAAATGCTGAATTCACAAAAGACCGTGCAGAACATCACTGCTACTGGAACTTCAAAGCCAAAGCTTGAAGACTATCTTCCACTCAGAACGCGGGAGATAAAAAAGACTTAAAATTCAGCGATATTTCAACTGTTGGATGGCTCAAGGCATCACCCAGTGATCAAATTTGTTGAGAAAAGAGGAAGAGATGCATCTTAACTGACTATTCACATAACCTTAAAACCAGGAATTCAACTTTTATGTATTTGAAGGGTCGGGCTGGTTGATTTTTATTTGTATTTGCTGAAACATAGTTTTATGTCTAAAATTAGTAGCTTATGGGCTATGTTAAAAAACTGAATAAATGACTGTAATCCGTAGTGATGACCTCGCCTAGCTTCGTAGTTTTCGACTGAAATTATCCCCCATGCTCAAGGTCATTGGAAGGGTTATACACCTGAAGGCTATTTCCATTCATGTTGGATTGCACTTCCCTAAACATTCGTTTACACACTGGCTTTTACGCTTATACTGCAGTTATTCACAACTTATCTTGATGCACAATGTTCACAAATGTCACATTTCACCTCATTTTTGTTTCTGATGCTATTAGAATTAGTTATTCCGTTTGTTTCGAAAGTTTTTATCACCACGTCAGTTCATTCATTTCACCGTAATTGTTTCATACGTTGCAGTCATGCGTTTTCTAGCCTGTCTCAAGCCCGGGTAAAGAGTGAGGGTTGGGCGTGGGGCTAGCAACCCTATACCACAAAAGCTACCAAACTGCTAGAGAAACTTCAACGCACAAAAATATGTTAAAAATACAAAATAATCAAAGAAAGATCTTATTCTTCGCTGCAGTCGGAGAGCTGAAGTGACAAAATGGGCTGGTGAAAGCCTTTGGGAAGCCACTCAGACGATGTGTCTTCTCTCGATGAACGCAAGAATAGGAATTTGGATACGAAATGTCCGTACAATGTACGAGACGGGGAAGGCTATCCAAGTAGCCGACGAAACGCGAAGATATGGCATAGAAGTTCTGGTTATCTGCATGAGCAGACGGAATGAACGTGGACTATCAAAACTGCCAACTGGAGATTCAATAATCTACTCCGGTCTGATCACCTAGATGACAACGACGAAAACACTGAGGCAGTGAGTGGCTATGAACAGTGGTACAAACAACGCGGAATAAGAGAAGAAGGATTTTTACAGACTACTACGAACAGAAATGGACAACATCCCAAACAGTTACATAGAGATCCTCATGGGCGATAAGTATGCAAGCCGAACCTGCAGCAGATAATACAGGGTCAAGAGGCTCTGCCTAGGCAAAATGAATGAGAGCGTAGAAATCTTAGCAGATTTCTGAACGTTCAGTGATCGGGCGATCGGAGACAGCGTTTACAGACACAAGGATATACACAAAGCAACATAGATTTCGCCCGATGGACATACCATAAACCAAATAGATTTCATCTCAACGCTGCCCAAGGAAGTGCAGACGCAGCTGGCCTGCTGGTCGCAAAGTCGAGAGGGGGAGCAGATGTGGGCTCAGGCCATCATCTAGTTGAAGGAACCTTCACAGTGAAGCTGAAATCCCTCAAAACAAATGGATACAGGCCAAGGTCAACATTCAGCTGAAGGACAAAACTGCAAGGGATACCTTCACTACAGATCAGATCAGATCAATGTTGGAGACACTACGTTCTGTCACCGATGAAACCTGCATGGAGGAACGCTGGAACTAACTCACTGAAGGTGATGTTCAGGGAAACGTCAGCAACTTTTCCAGGAAGAAAGGAGACAAGACAATAAGTGGCTCTCAACAGATACCTGGAAGATAATAGAAGAGAGGAGGATGGGAATGAGAAGATAACTCAATGCAAACATGCACAACAGAAGGAGAAATTGAGTTCGATGTACACTGCAGTGAATAAAGCGGTAACGAAGAGTGCTAGGAAGGAAAAAAGACAATTCTACAACACATTGGCAACAGAAGCAGAACAAGCTGCAGGGAAAATATATCTCAGGACATTTAATCAAATAACCAGGTCTCTATCCGGAAAGAGATCAAGCCAGATGATGAAACCAATAGAAGATGGTCCAAAGAACCTGGTCACCAAGGAGGAGAAACAAATCAAACAATGGGCTGATCACTTTAAAGGACTCTTGAATTGACCACCACCGGAAACTCGCCCAGAAATACACCACCACCAACACCACGCACAAAACTAACTATCAGTGAACACCACTCCTCCGACGAAAGAAGAAATCCTAAATGCGATCAAGCTACTGAAGTCCGTGAAGGCGGCAGGACCAGAGGGCATTATTCCCGAAGCACTGAAGACGGTCCTAGAGATTATGGCAGGTATTCTAACTCCATTACTGCAAAACGTTTGGAAAGAAAGGAAGGTGTCTACTGATTGGAAGAAGGGCTACCTCGTCAAACTGCCAAAGAAGGGCGACTTAGGCCCACAGAAGAACTGGTGTGATATAATTCACTTGTCCACGCCACGCAAAATACTAAGTCGCATCATCCTGGAGCGAATAAAGGATGCACTGGATACAGAACTCCACCAGCCCGGAACAACCTAAATTCAGGAAATGCAAATCATGTGCTGATCAAATTGCAACTCTAAGCATCGTCATCACAGAAAAAAGCATAGAATGGCAGTCAAGCCTCTGGTTCAACTTCCTTTACCGACTTCGAGACTGCCTTCGACAGTGCGCCATTGACCGAGAAGTAATTTGGAAACTACTTCAACACGATAACATGCAGTACCTAAATTCTTATAGACCTCCCTCAACAGCTGGCTGTTGACAATGCCCCGTGTCAGGTGATCCACAACGGAAAACTCAGCGAGGCGTTCGAAGTACATACAGGAGTAAGACAAGGTGGCTGCCTATTATCACCACGGATGATATACTGAATTGTGATGGACTGAATTATGCTTCAGATTGTGCACAGGGAGTGAGAAGAAAGGAATACGCTGGACCACCGATAAGAAGACTCTAAACGATCTGGATTTCGCAGATGATATATGTCTAATGTCACACAAACTCGAAGACTTACCGGCGAAAAAAACAAACTGGCTGAAGAGACTTGCAGCGAAGACAGGACTCCAGGTGAACATAGAGAAGACGGAGGTGATGAAGATAACCTACGAACAGCAACAACAATAACAACAACCAGCACCAATCACCATCAACGAGAGAGATATAACAGGGGTTACTTCCTTTACTTATCTAGGAAGCATCGTTTCAACTACAGGCGGCCGGAATGGGTGAAGATGTCGAGATCAGAAATAGAGAGGCAAGATATGCCTTCACCAACCTGAAACCAGTTTGGAAATCTTCTGAACTGCACTTAGCCAACATAAACAATAAGATTTGGATTATATACTACAAAAGTGTGAAGTTAGTGAGTCAGTTCTTCTATACTGGTCAGAAACTTGACGGGCGTGTCACGAAAAGGATTTCCAACAGGTCGCAAACTTTTATCAACAGCTGTCTCCTTCGCCGCCCCCAAACCGAAGATCGGATGGCCAGCCGGCTGGCCAGAAGAAATTAGTAACAAGAAACTGTGGGAACAAACCAACCAAGAGCCGATCGTCCAACAAATATGTAGGAGAAAATGGAGAAGACCGTCGAATGAAATCCCGCGCAATGCAGGCCATTGCTCGAGTGGAATCACAATAGAAAGCGACGAATGGGTCGTCAGTGAGAGGGAGACATGAAGGAGACTATGAGAAGAGGAGATGAGACGTTACGGGAAACCGTAGACCGAGTTGAAGAGGTTATTAGAAGACAACGATGTGGAGATGTTTTGCTGAAGCCCTATGTTCCACTCGGAACTGAAGGGAATAGTAATAATAATCTCTAGTGATATGGCCTTTAGCATGGAGAAATGAATTTTGTCTCCTCAGCATAAAAGTAGTATTCGAATGATCAGTAGTATATTTTTTTTGAGTGTCCCAGTCCCTGTTACGGCATAATAAAATCACCGTTTTTGATATAGTCAACCGTTAACAAAACACTGGAAGGAATATAGTGAATGGGTGAATTCAGAAAATGCAGGAAATTTTATGGAAGCATTGTCTTAGAATAAAGTGATGGAGAATTGTCATAAAATAGTCAAATGACTAACCAGATTACACAGTAGGGAGGAATATTTACCAACCAACAGGAAGTTAAGGTTAATATGACATGTCAATAATATTTACATCAGTGAAAAGAATCATGTTACTTAGGTGAGTAGAAAGGAATGAGTGTCATTGCAATCATTAACTCTTTTCTAAAGAATAACTACCATTTACAGCGTAGTAGCACTTGTAGCGGTAAATAATTCCCCAAAATTATTGACCACAGCAATCATCACTCAACATTGGATGCTGACCCTCACTGTTTAAGTCGACTTGTTTAGCTGAAGACTTCTGGTCAAGCATCCACGCCATTCGGTGCTCCGTCGTGTCACTTTCGTGCACGATCCCTAGCCAGCTAAGAAATCATCTCGCATTCCAGTTTGGTCCCAAAATATATCTCATGATTTGGACGATCAAATATTGTCTTTTGCTTTGCCTTTGGTCTACGCAGAGCGAATACTATAAAAGTTGGTGATATTAGATCTTTCGTTAGTATACTTCGTGCAATTGGCGAACGTCAATACCGTCAGCCTCTAAAATACACTTGTGTATACATTAGACTTGTTAACACCTTGATGTTGAACTGTAACAAATGTTTACTGCGACTAAAGTGTACTATTTTGACTGTTTTTCGGTCAGCCCCTAAACACTAAAGCTTGACAAATAATCGGTACATAAATATTTCAGGTTACTTGAATTTCTTAGGATTTTTAAAGAACAGATGGTTAATGAACTCGTAAGGTGCTGGTAATACTGCTGATATATTACACGATAGAAGTCCTGTGATTATTATTTGTGATAGTAGTATTGTATTTCACAATGACCGAATTACAGGAATTCAACCAAAACACAGAGAGGGATGAATTTAGGAATTTGTATTTGGCGGAATTATATTTCAAATCATAATAATAAATATATTAACAAACAACAGTAAGTATTTAAACAATGCAAAGATAGAAATTGTCAATCACCACATCCGCCACATGTCGAATGTCTCCTTGCGTATTTATAATGAGGTCTCGGTTTGCTTGCAAGTCTCTGGGATCTTCTAACTGATTCTGTGATATTATTTTCGTCAGCATCCTCTGGACTTATTTCTGAATTATCTACAATATCAGGATTAGTAGCGGAATCATTAAAATTATAATCGGAATGACCTACTTCGTTTATTCTCACTTGATCCAGGTGTCTGTTATGAATTGAATGATCTTCGATGTCTAATATTTTCACCATTCGATTTCCCATTTTTTGTATTATGATTCCAACAGAAGGTCTATAGTCATTCCCTCTGTAATAATGTACATCAGAAGTCGCAGACATTAGGTGCTTTCTGAGAATTCGAGATTTGAACAGTTTAGCAGGACTTTCATGGGTACTTGTATGCTCCGCATTGCGATATTGAAGTAGGAAGTTATCTACACATCTCTCTAGCTCATCAAAATTCTTAGGACTCATTGATGCTATGGCACTCTTTAATGTTCGTACAAAATTTTCTGCCAAACCGTTTGACTAAGGATGACGTGGTGCTGTGTACAGATGACGACAACCTATGTGTTTAAGCCAATCATTGAAGTTCTTCTCAGTGAAATGAGTACCATTATCAGTAACTAAGACATCTGGAATTCATTCTCGACTAAAAATCTTTCTCAACGCTCTGTGAGTGAATTTTGCATTAGGACTATCTGTAATAATATTTTCTGGCCATCTAGAATAAGAATCCACAATAATTAAAGCATAGTATGAATTTAAGAATGGACCACAGTAATCTGCATGAATACGCTGCCAAACCTCACAAGACGTAGGCCACGGTTTTCACGACGACTTCCCATAGGACATTTTATGCAAACAGCTGGAGCAGCTCTTCGATCTTTTGTTAATGTCAGCATCAATTTCCGGCCACCAACATGTTAGACGTGCTAGTGATTTCATCTTATCAGCTCCCAGGTGAGCAGAATGAAGATCATCCAAAATCGCAGATCTTAATGTCGGAGGAATAATAATTCTGTCATTCAGACATAGAAATCCTTCAGGATGGACTGAAATCTCATCTCTTCGCTTATAAAACTCCGGAAATCTTCGCTTACACTGAATATTCCAACCTCTTTTTGTTGCATTTTTAATGCACCCGTAATATTTCCGAGTATCGTTTATAAGTCGAACTCTATCCACAGGTAACGGTTGGACTAACAAACAATCAGTGTCATTAGCAGAATTTTCAAATAATGAATAACGAGGTAAGAAGTCTGCATGAGGTATATCCTTAGCGGATCTGTGTTCAGTAGTGTAATCATATGCACTTAGTTCTAAACTCCATCTTTGAACCATAGCAGCAGATGATCTATTCAAAGATTTTTCTGGGTTGTAAATGAATTTCAAAGCCTGATGATCAGTAACTATGTGAAACTTAGTACCAAAGAGATACTTGTGCAAGCGTCTTATTGCCCATACAACTGCTAGAGCCTCTTTCTGGGTTTGTGAGTACCCTTGTTCACTCTTACTTAGACTTCTTGAAATACAAATAACAGGTTGTCCATTTTGCTCAAGTACTGCAGCTATACCCGTAGGAGAAGCATCTGTAGTGAGAACGGACTTATCTTTCGATGAAAAAAGTCTTAAGAAAGCTTGTTTATTAAGAAACTCCAAAGTTTTTCGCAAGATATCTTCATGTTGTTGTTCCCACTTAAATTGTTTACTGGAGACAATATTAAAAAGTGGAGATAACAGTTGAGTGAAATTGGGAATGAATCTGGAGTAAAACTGAAGAGTGCCAATCCATGATCTCAACGACGTCATATTATTAGGTGACGGTGCTTGAATTAGAGGTGCCAAACGACTAGCATCAGGTCTGAAACCCTCAGAGTCTGCTGTGTATCCCAAGCATGATACAGACGACAAAGTAAAATGACATTTAGATGGATTAACAAGAACATTTTTCTCACAGAAACGCCTGAACAGTTTTAAAAGACGTTCATTATGCAATTCGATGTTCAGACCATGAACTGTAATGTCGTCTTGGTAAGACTCAACACCATCTAATCCATCTATCATCTGATTTATTACTTTTTGAAATATTGCAGGAGAAACCTTTAAACCAAAAGGCAAGAACTTATACTTGAAAAATCCAAATGGAGTATTAATGGTTGTTAATGCACTAGAAGCTTAGTCAAGAGGAATTTGCAAATAAGCATCTTTTAGATCTATTTTAGAAAAGTATTTTGAGCCATGTAGCTTGTAGAGAATATCTTCGCTTTCTAGCGTAGTGCAACTTTGCTGTAGAAGACGACTATTGAGTGTAAGACGATAGTCACCACAAATTCTCGGTGTTTTTCCGTCAGCCTTTAGTGGTGTGACAATGGGAGTAGCCCAATTCGAAGATTCAACTGGCATAAGTATGCCCTGCTCAACCAACTTGTCCAACTCTTTCTTAACTGCATCTCGCAAACCATATGGAATTAATCGGCGCTTTAGGAAGATAGGCTCACCCTCTATTTCAAGATGGATGGGCTGAATCTTCATGCCGCCTACACACTTTGAACATTGGAAAACTAATTCTCTGAACAAAGATTCATCAAACAACTCAGTACAAAGTGAGATTTCAACATTTAACAATCTAAGGGCTTTCAATCCCAATAAAGATGGACCATATTCACTAACAAGAAAGGGGATATTCACAAAATTACCACTGTCTGACTTCAAACAAATGTTAGTTGCACCAATAAGAGGTAGTTTATGACCAGTTATGCCTGTAATCGAACTAGTAGTAGGGTCTACCTGAGCATGCTTACAAAGCGATAGTAAATCTTTCTTAGAAATTATAGATTCAGTACTTCCAGTATCAATTATAAAACAGTGAGACTTGCCTGAACTTTTGGTGAAGTTTCTCACTAGATGAGATTGAGTATTGTGAAAAGTTGAAAGAGACATTGACTTCATTTTATCAGACAGTTTGGGAGAATCATGAGTAGCGTAAGTATTTGAACTTCTGAAAACAGACTTGATGTGCCCAATTTTACCACATTTATGGCACTTAGCACTCCGAAAACGACAAGTGCTTCGTAGATGAAGCTTTCCACATGAAAAACACAGTTTGATGTTCTTGCTTTCTGTCTGCATTCTATTACATGTGGACGGCAGTTTGGATTTCTTTCTATGCACACTTTTATTATCAACTTTGGACAGCATGACATCAGACTCTGACGTAGTGGCAGCTGGGTAGTCACTGTTGACATCTTCATGTGTAATACATAAATCCTTGGCAGTTTGAAAGGTGCAGGAAGGTATCTGAACCAACTCGTTCTCCAACTTAGGAATATTGATTCCAGCAATTAGACGATCACGTAGTTGCGTATGGAGCTGATCTCCAAAGTTGCACTATGAACCATGTATCTGAAGTTGAAGAATAAAGTCTCTAATCTTCTGGTTGGAAGCAAGAACAAGTTTGTTGAACTGAGCCCTCTCTCTTGTTTCGAAAGTTGTTATGTGGGAGTGATTTGTTAAAAGTTCACGGAGTTTATCATAAGACATAGAAATTGGTTTATCTGGAAATGACAGAGTTTTCATTAGGCTGTACGCATCTAGCCTAATAGCAGTAATAAAATGAGCTGGAATTTTGTCATCGCGAACATTCTTCGACATGCACCATGCGTCGAAACATCCAAGATAATCGGAGATTTCCCGCGGTGAACCATTTATAGGAAACTTTCCAAGATTATTTAATTCCATTGCGACGCCAAAATGTGATTATTATTTGTGATAGTAGTATTGTATTTCGCAATGACCGAATTACAGGAATTCAACCAAAACACAGAGAGGGATGAATTTAGGAATTTGTATTTGGCGGAATTATATTTCAAATCATAATAATAAATATATTAACAAACAACAGTAAGTATTTAAACAATACAAAGATAGAAATTGTCAATCACCACAAGTCCTTAATAGACATAATCAGTTAAGTTAACGAAGAAATCAATACTCTATCTAACCTGTAAGTACTGAAGACAGAAGGTAAATTAATGAAAAAAAGACTCGTTTAATTGGAAATGTGATTTGATGACTAGTTTATACGAGTAAAATAAAAAGTCAAGACTACTCAGGGGAGGAGATTCAAAACTTATCTGACAAACTCAAAGAATGTCCGTGTTGACGGCGCAGAGGGAAAGCGCAAAATGGAATTGGAGTCAGCCCGTATGTGTTCACGTTAAAACAACAAGTTAAAACGTTGGAAAAAAACTTTCATAGCTAAATATCAAGAGATGGAGGACGTTAGAGAAAAATTATAGTTCACTTTGCAAGCTATAAATCTCTTCTACTGTTAGATTTTTTCATTAAACCGTGTGATATCTACTGTCACGTGTTTTGAATTCTTGAACACAGCAGAACAGCCATACGATCTTCTGATCATTCTCAAATATTGTGAGCTGAATTCGGATTCATTCACTGATCACTGGGGCATGTTTACCAATAAATCATCTAAGGAACAAACTACAACTACTTGAAGGACATTGTAAGTGTTGGGTTAAACTTAAGATAGACCTCAAAATAACCACACTCACTAAAAACTTCACCGCTTTATAACCTTAGCAGTACTCTACCTAACGTGTAAGTACTGACGAACGAAATCAAAGTAAAAAGACTTGAGATGGGAAGTGTGTCTGGGATGGAGTTGTATTTTACACAAATGAAATATCAAATCTAATAAATAAAGGTGTTATACAACTTATCTGCTGCCTTGACTGGTGGTAGGCTCGAAGAGTGCGTTGAATGAAAGCACAACGAGAGAGTGAACCTAGTATGTACAGGAGAGTTGCAAATCAAAAGACGAAGTAGCGCCAAAAGTGGGTGAGTGCATTGAAACAAAAGTTCAAAGGTTCAGTATACACTACAACATCATACTGACCCAATTACCCTGTATATTAATGGGTTTATTCACAATATTCCACTTTACAATACATCTTTATTAATTGAATGAAATTACGTAGTCACTTGATATCAGTAATTATTGTGAATAAATAAGAATTTTGAGAACATTGACTCCACTCCAGTTATTAAGCATTTTCTCACCTTTCGATTTTAACGGTAACATTTGTAATTCTAATAAAAAAGTAAATCAGTTTTCCTTGAGAGTACCATTTACTTCTATTTACTTACGATTTCTACTAGAAAGTTCGTTGCTGTCCAGGAGTTAGTGTGTAGAGATTTTATTTGTTTCAAGTTTGACCTCGGATTTATATCAGTTACAGAATCACTGAAAACCAGGGAGTACTGGACATCTGCTTCTTCCTAGTTAGGGACTCTTCGGTACTACACACCCATCAACTGAGGTTCACACCCAGGACCTTCCGGTCACAACTCAAGCTTGTACACCATTCAGCTAATGGGACCCGATCTGATGTCCAGTGTATGAATTCTAACTTCTACCAATTCGTGGTTTTAGTGATACCGACCACCATCCAGTTTCGTCAGTGGCGAGTATTTGTCCTCACTCCCGACCGAGTGAACCCCTTTGGTCACGACTTCTCACTAGAAACAGCCAGTCACTAGCGAGCACAGGGAGACCTCTGCCCGCTTTCACATTTTCGTCATCTAAATGCACCTTGTGATTTGGTTGGCCTGCAATTTTCTGAAATTATTTCAAACAGTTACTTGGTAATTAGAGGGGAATTGGGTTAGCATGCAGATATCCTTTGAGTGTTCGAGATCACTGATGCTAGTTTTGATACTTTCATAATCTAACATACCTATTAAAAATCTGCATTTATCTTTAAAATTTGTTTTACACAACCCCGAATGAGAGTTATGCGCATGCTATCCTTGTTGTAGTGAACTTGAAAATGTCTGCTCTATCTGTTCATGAATTTCTTATTCATTCTTCATAGAATTTATGTAACCATCTGCCATGTTCGAGAGGTGAAACTTTCACTAACTTTTCCCTTGGACATCAAACTGTTCAGACCACCACAGTATGTGATCTGCTTGGTGCGTCGGTGGCACAGTGGTTAGAACTCTTGCCGACCATGCACATGGTCCGAGGTTCGATCCCCTGTCGACGCACACCTGATATCTATGGTCGGCCTGTAAAATTTAGGCTACCGATATCCAAGCTGAAAATTCCATATTTGTACTGAAAATACGGTGTGGCATCAAGCTCTAACCAAAAAAAAAAAAGAAAAAGAATGATAATCAAGAAAGCAAATAAATTTGCATAAAAACTATATACTACTATTTGATTGACATGAGTAGTTGTATGCTACTCGTGTCAACTAGTAGTGCTTGCTAGCCAGCCAGATCGAGGTGAAATAAACGCCGGACAGCCATTTCACTTATTCTGGGACGTGCCTATCATCATGCTTGCTGTCTTGATTACCATTTATGGTATGAAGTAGAACACATATTGTGATGATCAGAATAAAAACTTGGTTTCCAAGGGAAAGTGTGGTGAAACTTTCACTCATCGAATTGTATACACTGAAAATCGCTAACTAATTTGCAAACTAAGAATTTCACTTATAGTGTCAACAGTTCGCCCAAGTTGCTAGCCAGAAATTGGGTTTGTTTGAGCTTCTTCGTCTATCTGAGCTGAGCCACGTCATATACGAGAGGAATCTCCGTACGACGTTCACATCACCTAGATCTGGCTAATTAGCAAGCACTACTGATTGATATGATTGGCATACAAGGCAAGAGTAAACAATAGATACCAAAGTCAAATGACCTTTATTTGACCAATCAGATAACTCAGCATTGCAGATGGCTGCTAGTCATAATCCTCTTCTAGATTTAGTTTTCGACTTCTCTATAGAAAAAGGGGTTGATAGGGAGGAATAAAACATGCATATGTGGAGGGATAATGACTCTGCAAAGGTATTGCCGGCCTACTGATAATTATACATTCAGATGCAACTACTTTATGTGAGGAAACCTGTTTAGGTTGCTAAGTCGTACATAACTGGTGATTTTTTTAGACACTTTCTTCTCAAAATCAGAGCTCTCCCTTAGTAATATATTGCGCATATGCAACCAGTGTCTGCTACAGCTGGAGAAATAGAGAATACATTGGTATGATATGTCTGTAACCACTTCTATGAGAATCTGAGACAATTTTTTGTAGCATATTAGAGATATATACCCTATATGATTCATTTTTATTACATATATATACATCGTACATACACTCCTTTGTTAATTAAGTACCACTTTTCACCTAGAAGAATCTGATTGGCTGTTTCAAGGTCGTCCGAGGTTGGTGTCTATTCTCTACTGTTGCTGTATACAGAGCTACTCATATCACTCAGTCAGTAGTATATAGTTTTGTGTAGTTTAATTTACCCTAACATCTTTAAGATCTACCTCATTTATTCAAGAGGATCAATAGATTTTATGCAATGTTGTTATCTGCCTTTTTAAAGTGTCATGTAATGTTAAACCATACTATTACTATTAATTTTTGGGAAAATTTTCATTGTACTTTTTAATTAGGAATGATATTTTATTAGTATCAATTGTCTTCATGCTTTGAGTGTTTATGAAATGCCAGTGTTGTGGACAATATGCATCTTCAAACCTCGATAACGTAATGTGTAAGGAATACAGAAAAAAATGCTTCTAAATGTTATTTCCTTTCCTTAAATTTCAAGTATTGGAAAGTTTTATTACGCATTTGAGATGTGGGCAGTCAGATTATCATATATTTGGAAATCTTTGTGTATTATGTGTTGATTTATAAATAAAATTATAATTGTGAAGTTGAAAGATTGATTAATGAACACAGAATATTCCTCCTCGGTAAATTCGTCATCAGCTTCTTCACTTATTTCATACAGGATTTCATCGTGAGCTGACATCAGTTAGAGAGCCACTGGAAAACCTGGGGGTACTGGACAGCTGTTTCGTCAGTCTAGTTTGCGACCCTTCGTCAGTACGCACCCACCGGGATTCGAACCCACGACCTTCTGGATACAAAGCGACCTCGTAAAACATTGAGCTACTGGGACCCGATCCAATGACCATCCCATGAATTCTAACTTCTGCCAATTCACGACGTAGCGCGACCATTTCTCAATGTCTTCTTCGATGAGTTACTGCCTCATCTTCAACCTGCTGTACAATACTGATCATGGCTTCTCACTACAACCCCAGCTTAAGTGCCTGAATAGGGCCAGTCACTAGTGAGCATCTTCACTTATTTGACTAGAATAATTAAAGAAATATTCTTATTAACACCACTAATACTGTTTCAAATTACAACGAATCAATAGTATGGATTGAATGATTATATTTCAGCAACATCAATAAGAGAGAAATTACACGCATCACATATTTCACTAAACTGATTGAATATCATGGGGGGGTAAAACAGATTTCATAAGTCCACAGGTTCGACAGCAATCCAGGGTAGTAGTAGTAGCTGGCTGAACTAGTTTCTTTTACACATAGAGCTCCAATTGATTTAGACGATTAGGAATGGCCTCTTCTTTTCTGAGTGTTTGGTATCTGGAGTCCTTTGGTAATTCATCTGATACCAGATAGATGATAGAGAAAGACTCTGATACAGAAACAGACTATAGTATTTTATTCCTAAACGTCCTTATAACTAGAAAAAAGGATGGTACGGTAGGAGAAAGTGTATATAGAAAACCTAAATAAACTGGTCGTTATACTCATTTTTTTGGCTTCGTGCCATTAAAATACAAATGCTTGGTTCACAGAGCAGGAGCGATCTGCTCTGATGAATGTATTTTAATGAAGAGCTTAATATTATTAAACAGTTGCTGAGTGAAAATGGTTACCCAGGAAAATTCATTGATAAGAGTATGAATCAAAAGTCAAGGCAGTTCTGGAAAAGGCGTTGCTCTTACAAATTCAGTTCCTCGGGGATAACATCACCGAGGTATTAACACAACGTATTAGGAATACGATAAAAACACCGCTGCTGAATTATGCTATGTCTTCAAAACCATCCCTACTTTGTGTTCGAGAGTTAAAGATAAACTATCTACCAATTTAACTGCTCCTGTGGGGCCAGTTATAGATGCAATACAATTAGGCGTGTTTATTGTCGGATTTCCAAACATCATCCTGCTTATTTGAATAAGGGACAAACGAAATCCATTTATTCTGTCTCATCTCATGGATACAGGACACAAGATTGATGCTAGCGAGGTGGCTTTCAAAATCATCTACAGTATACCAACCAACTAATCTTAACTTTACCTTAAGAGTGCGTCTACTACATATTGTTGAGGCTGGCTGTTGTAATCCACATTAAGAAACCTAACTTGTCTATCCAAAAGAAGTTGGTTGGTTCAGACACTGTCCTTACCTTGGCCGTCAAGGTTTAAATGATCCTAAATTTGTTATGGAAATTTCCGTAATTTTATTGAATATTCTATCTGTCATTGCATTTTTATGCTTATTATAATTAATGCATCTTTCTTGAACTGTAATTCCATTGATCTTACTTAACAAATCGACATTATTTAAAAGACACCAATATTGTTGAGTGACTATTATTCTGGAATATTCTATGTCTATAAGCATATATATATACAATTGTAGGTCCAGAAGAGGAAGTTATTGAAAAGGATATTCTTTGCTCAATTATTTTCTAGGTGTCTGAATGGATATTTTCGCTATTTTGATATAAAACTGTTGACCACCTCGTTGAAACACGCCACGAAGCTAGCTAGCTAGCTAGCACTGAATAGTCTTTGTCTGTCATCTATCTGGTATCAGATGAATTACCAAAGGCCTCCAGATACCAAACACTCCAAAAAGAATAGGCCATTGCAAATCGCCTAAATCACTTGGAGCTTTACGTGTAAAAGAAACTAGTCCAGCCATCCACTACTACTACTACTACCCTGGTTTTCTATCGAACCCAAAGATTCATGAAATCTATTTTACTTCCCATGATTTATCTGATATTCAATCAGTTTAATGTTCTGTTAATTCATGTAATCTACCTCTTATTGATGTTTTTGAAATGTAATCATTCTATCCATACTATTGATTCATTGTAATTTAAAACAGCATTTTTAAAATTCTTTTGCGTTCCCAGTGGAATATAGGACTTCAAGCCTCTCTCTTGAAGTTTCGGTAGCAGTGGTGTTTATTTTTATGGGACTACGTTGCTAGCCTCATTCCCAACCTTTCCTCTCTAGTAGTCTTCCCACTGGCTTAGCGAGGTAATGCAGTGCGTCGGCTGGAAAACGAACTTCTGACCACATGAGGTGTGGTTGGCGAGCATTCTACCGCTGTGTCACCAACGCACACAGTTTAAAACAGCACTAATGTTGTTAATAAGAAAATTTATTTAATTGTTAATGTCATATAAGTGTAGAACCTGATGAATTTGTCGAAGGGCATATTCTTCGTTCATTAATCAATCTTTTTAAGTTTTGAATAGGCATCTTTAGTGAATAGTCAAATTACTTCCAAATAGTGATGAGTTTTCATGTTGAGATGGTTTCATGCAGAAGTAAAACTTAAAACTGTGTGTAAACATTATTTTTCATTATATTTTATAATAAATGGAATCCGCATATAATGTGCTTTAGATCATCCCCTGAACAGTGATAAACTGTGATGATGGGGAAATGAATGCTTCATGTAATTTTCCCCGAAAGGTTTGATGTTGATAAAGATGGAATTAAAGTGGATTTACTAATCACTAATAAATCAAGAAATAGATGTTAAATGAAGTGATGTATTTTGCTTTGAACTGAGTATTTTGTATTGTTCAAAATCAGGTTTCGCTTACACAAATCTAACAGATAAACTGGAAATAAAACAAAAAGCACAATATTTTAGAGGATAAGTCATGTGGGGTTGAGTGATTTGACTCTAGAAAGCGTTCACAAATTGAAGACTCCGTTATCCTATGCTCGATTTTCACTAACCAAACTGAGTAGTATGTTCAGCTACGCATTTTTCTGGAGAACACACTTACAACGTCTAATGCGAAAGAGCATATGCACATAGAGAGAGGATGGTACGTTGAAAAGGTCCATTTACCGAAAGCCAATCTTTACAGGGCAGTACACTAACTTTAACGGTGGGGTACCTCTAGGCCGGAAGACAAATCTTATCCTTATCGGAAAGTCTGTTCTATAGTTACAGTCAGTATAGAACTAGAAACACCTTCGCATAACTGCATTAAGTAATGGAGATTCTAGAAGGTTTATTGACAGAAATAATGAGAAGAAAACCGTACCAGGCGAGATCACAGTGCCAAAGAAGACACCGTTTACGAGTTTGACGTTCAAAAGTGCTACTATTTCTGAAGTAATTAAAAGTCGTTTATCTAAATCTTCTTTTTATGCAGCTGACTTACATGTCGTATTCACTAGTCAAAATATTATTTGACACTGCGTCAAGGGTAAACTACCTCTTATGTCAACTTCTCTGTAAACATACTCTTTCACACGCCTGTATGGAACTGATTACATTGGACGTTGTAAGCGCGTTTTCCGGAGACGCATAGCTGAACACACTACCCAGTTTGGTTAATGAAAGGCGAGCACAGGATGACGAGGTTTTCCATATGTGAACACTTTCTGGAGTCAGGTTATCCTTTTAAAAAATAATAGCTTTTACATTCATTTACAATTCTTATGATTACCAAATTATTCAACTTTCTCAGTATTCATCGATATTATAATTTTCATAGTTCAAAATGAACCAGAAACAAAGAGGCATGTCACAAAGTAGAAAGTCACTTGTTAATAATATTGCAGAAGCAATATATACAGTAGCTGTATTTATTTTCCATGAATGCATGCAGTGATTTTCTGCGGAATATTTTAACATTGTTAAGCAATCTAACTCAGGATAAAGTGAAATAAACCAACTCCTAAGAGCTAACATGGTGCAGTACACATTCACATATTCCTTCATATGCTGGTTATCTTGGTAGGTTATTCTGTAGAAGTTAAACTTTTTAAGCACTGAAAGAATGAGGCTGAACTTACGAATGACATGAAAACGATGATTTTTACGTACAAAATACGTATATTCATAAAAAGATGTATTGAAAAGGCATAATAACGTTACACAGGATACTTTTCTCTGAAGTGTGACAAAACTGCCTCTTAGTTTACCAGAGAAGTATCAACAGAGAGGTTAAACCACATTTTATTCATGCATTCATCTAATTAGGTGTAGATAATACCGCTTTGAGATCCGCTGATGCCCCATAATCCTATTCTTCAATCTTCCCCAAAATCATTAGTGTAGGTGCCAGTAATAGGATGGTGAACAAAATCCAAGGGATGAAAATGCATTATATCCTTTCCATTCATTTTTGTGTATTATGGATCTCGGTTCCAGCAGTCTAGTGGTAGTGAATACTAAAGTGCTTGACTTTCTGCCTAGTATTCTTTCGGTAAATCCTTTCCATAAAGTGGTCTAGTACAATTCAAGTACCTAAGCATTTGTTTGCTTTTTCCCGACCTCAGTTGAATTTCCTCTTTGTCAGGACTCTCCCATCTTTATGTACAACATTGCCGAAAAAGAAGTATATCCATCTTCCAGGATGCAATATGTCTGCAGTGCTGGTACTACTGAATGGTCGAGACGAGACTATTCTCCTTTTCACCAGCTGTAGCTTTCAGAGAGTGTTTTACGACGCAGTAATAACAAATATACAAAATTTGCGTTAGTGGAAAATGCGATCTAGCGAAAAATGTTCCTATGAAATAAAATAATTATCAACTTACTTTCTAAGACACTAATGCGTCTTCAGCAAAGTTTACGCTGGTGATTACGTTCGTAAAGAGCTCTACTGAACGCTTCTACACTCACAATACCACCACAAGAAAGAATTCTTTTACTTCCAATCAGTTCAGCATCTGAACAATGTTGGATTACTTACCTTACACCAAATTTCAGATGAAAGTCTGTTAGAATCTAGAGGAATAATATCTTGAGATCACGTGAAGAATCTGACTGCTCGATTCAAGGCCATTGGTGCGGCAGAATTCCTTTTGGTGCTTAAAGTTTAACTCAGTCGTTATCTTTTATGTCAATGTCGGTGAAGTTAAACTACCACAGCCCAAAGCACAGTGACCTTGAACAACCAATGAGAATTCAGATGCAAAAAAGTCGCACAATCGTTGAAAAATATACAGTAAAAAATATTGCAGACATGATATTACACTGTATAGGTGTAGCTTATGTGTTGTGAGAATGTCTCCTGGGCAATAAACGCATGATTTATGGAGAAATCATACCAAGTGTGATATATCCATTCATTCAGATGACTGTAGGTCGTGGTACTTTGAGATCCATTGATATTTCTTACGCAATTCTTCAACCTACTTCTAAATCTAACCATAATCCTAACTTCTGATCCTAAATTTAACCCTAATCCTAACCCTGAACCCTTAACCTTCATATTAAAGACCATAACCCTACCTAACAATATAGATTTGCAGAAAAAGTACCTGGTAAATAAGTAGAATACTGCATCTACTCTCTCTAAGTCTAAAAAGTCAGGCAGGATTTTATAAGAAATGACATTTCATAGCATTCCCTGTATCTGATAGGTTCTTGAAGATCAACTTTTGAAAGACCATGATTTTGGCTATGACGCTTTAACTTTGTCTAAATGTCAAGAACTGGCAAAGACAACCGGGTCATTTAATCCAGAAACATAATATTTATGAAATAACAACATCTCGACTATTTGTAAAGAACAATTCAAATAATCTCCTCATTTATAGCGGTTTTAGTATGTACAAACAAGTTCGACTACGTAAACATGAAAAGCAATTGAATTTTTTAAATTTGAAATGCGATTATCACTTATGCATTGCATCATATTTATGCCTGAACACCGTTTGTAAATACTACGTATGCAGTACAATGTGTGTTAAATTATACCGTATTGATGTTGCATGTAAGGTGGTATCCCTCATGAATAAAGTTTTAGGAATACTAATACTAATAATAACCATTAATAATGGTTGTTAACTGTCTATTCCGTGTTCGTCGTATTCCACATAATTTTAAATAAGTGGACACAACGATTCTGTATTTGTTTCTGAATGTGTTATTTGAAGTGAAATGTACATTACCTCTACGTAAACGACTTTTACAAGCAAACAATTATTTATTATTATTATTGTTCCCTTGGGTTCCTATTGGAACATAGGGTTTCAACTACACGTCTCCACTTGCTTCTGTCTTCTGCCGTACTTTTCACCTGCATCCATGTTAGTCCATACTGTTTGAACTCTTCTTCACACGACCATGTCGCTTCCATTTTGGGTCCCACTCGAGGGCCTGACGTGCGATGTCGCCCAGCGGCCTCCTCAGCGAGTGTCCAATCCATCTCAACTTTTTCCTGCATATTTGTTGGGCGATTGGTTGTTGTTTTGTTCATTCCCCTAGTTTCTTGTTGGTAATTTTTTCCGGCCATCTGATCTTCAGTATAGAACGAAGACAGCTGTTGATAAAGGTCGGCAATGTACTTATTGATTTAAAAATTTGGAGAGAGTTGAGAGGCGATATTCACAAGCTGATGTTACAAGCAGACTTTAACAGATTGTTAGAGTGATCCAAAGAATAGACGCTCCAGATTAACCTAGCGAAATGCGCAAACATGCAAAATGGACATGTAAGCGTCCGCTCATACGAACTGGAAGGAATAACACCCGCATCAGTTCCGACGCATATGGGTCTAAGCACCATAATAGGTCATGATTTAAAAACGAGAGCACACCGTCGCGCACTGACAGGTTGTAGTTTTAGATCTTCATGGGTAGTACTCAGAGTGTTTACTAGAATCACTAGAGATATGTTCACTTCTTTAAGGGGGACTCATATATTCTAGAAAGGGTTCGGAGTGCCCAATTTATCATATGACGAAAGACTAAGCAGTTTAAATCTCTTCTCCCTGTCATACTGTAGGCAGAGAGGAGATCTGATTACAGTATTTAAAAGTTTAAATAATGACTACGAACCTGATCTATTACTTCTTCTCCCTCCTACCAGATCAGAACACCTCAATCTACAAAAGAGTTCAAAAGCCACGGTGAAACTACATCACTGTGAGGTACTGATTATCACACTGAACCATATGCCAAGCCCTCAATCGATTCATTCAAGAAGCGTTTGGACAGACACAGAATTTTACTAGAGAAGGATTAACACAGGCTTCAAACCTTCCATCTTCAATCAATAAATCTGAATCTGAACTTTAATTAAATTATTATAAAAAATAGATGATCTCTGTTCACCAGTACTTCTCAAGAATTGTTTCACCTACTTTTTCAAGACTCCCTCATATTGTATTTTAAGTGAAGCAAATAAACTTGAATTATACATAAAGAAAAAAAATATTTCAACTTTAGTTGTTTTTGTTTTGTTTTTTTCAGACGAACAGAGTGTTAAATTCTGTATGGTTTTATCGAGCTGAAATTTATACAAAAAATACTTTAAGAAATACTTTGAACTTAAATGGCACCATATATTAGATCACATAACTTTGTAGGTTTTTTTATGATTATAAGATTGGTGAGTATATTCTTTCTTATATATTTTTTTCTTTCTTCTTCTATTGAATAGCATAAATCTAAACAGATACTAAATATTATAGTCCTACATTTATTTAAGTCGTATTGATTAATTTAATTTAAAGTATATTAATCTTATTCTCACTCAGTATATAGTAGAAGTATTTATTGATTAATTAATGCTTATTCACAAAAATGTGAAATTGAATTAAACTTATGTGAAACAAGTTGTGAAATAGTATATAAACACACGAGCTTGATGTTAATTTTTAATTCGCTAATACACTATTAATTACAAAATGTCTGGTAAGTGTGTATATTTTTATACAATGATATGAAGTCGCCTCGCATTTGTGTCGAGTCCTTAAAATGTTAAAGATAATGTTATTTTTTATATTTTTAAACCTATTTGTGACTGTTATTCTTAGATGGTAGCATAGGCACAAGTGGATTGATTCAAATTCAGATTTATTGGTTGAGGATAGAAGGCTTGTGGCCTATGTTAATCCTTTCTAGTAAATTTCCCTGGTTGAGGTTACGAACACCACTTCTACTGGGAGTCGGTTCCAAGAGTTTATGATTCGGTGTGAGAACCAGTAGTCAACAGCAACAGAAACTAAAAGATATGGTTTTATGTACTAATTTACGAGATGGAGTATCTCTTGCAGTCATATTAACTCATGACTATTATGTATACCTCGATGAATACAGAAAGTGACTGTCGAATACTGTTTAGCTAGACGAAAGATATGCATAATTCGAAGACGAATCTGTTAAAATACACATTTCTGCATTCGATGTCAGATAGAGATGGTTCTCCCTCTTTTTGACCGAATAAAATAAGTTGGAAACCCTACTCTCCGGTTTATGTATGTATGTATGTGTGTTTTAAGGAGCTCAAACATACTGCGAATAACTCAGACAAATAATAAAGTAGAACTATGAAGACTTCCAAATCCCTACATAAACTTTTATTCATTCATCCCTTTTATTCCATTATGCGTAAGATTTTATTTTGATAAATCACACAGTGTTGTACTGATGACGTTTCGAGCACAAACTATTGCTCGTAATCATATCATATCATGTCATAACTTGATATGATTATGAGCAATAGTTTGTGCTCGAAACGTCATCAGTAAATATTACTGTACAACACTGTGTGATTTATCAAAATAAAGTCTTATCCATAATGGAGTTATGCTCTACCACAATGCCCAAGTTTTATACTTACATCCCTTTTATTTTTTGTTTATTTATTTATTTTAATAGACTGCTGTGAAACTACCTGCAACTGTGGGTCATCCTGTTCCTGTAATAGCGGTGACTGTAAATGCAGTGGCAAATGTGGACAATCCAAATAGAAAGCCATGCTGCGAATTCAGCATACACACTCGGATGTTACCATTAACTTAATTAATTCCATTGTTTTTTCATTTTGTAGTATAGAATAGATTAGATGATGTTAATTAAATAAAATGTTATGATTCACATTTAAAAATAAACGTTTTTTTAATTTATGAGAAGCGAAAAAAATCTGCCTAAGTTATGATATCAATATTACTAACCATCCTATTAGTAGATGATGCGTTTTATTCAAAGTTGATTGTCACAGTGTTGTCTAAGTACATTGTGAAGACTTCTTATCATTTTTAAAATAATGTTGATGAGTGGTCATACAGCATTTACCGCGCGTTAATAGCGAACTACGCTTCTTTGTGAGGTAGTCAGTGAGAAATCGGATTCCACTGATGGTTGTTATACTAATGATTACATTGGCAGTGTTGTTTAGTGAGCTCTGGTGTATACATTGAATCATGGTTGAGGGGAAAAATAATCTTTCATGGCGTTGAAGTGAACACCACACGCGTTAGGAATCACTTGTCACCAGTATGGATCCGTATGAAAAATGAATGAAAGTAGCTGTCACATTTTAAGTGTCTTTGTCAAATATACCTACATCCGACATACAATGTGGTTACAAATAATAATAATAATAACACATTATAGTAATGAAGAAAGTAAAAGACAACTCAGGGAAGAAAATTTTCTTTATCGACGAAATCATCTTCAGAGGCCGCATATTCGTATTGATATTTAGCGAAAATGTATAGTAGTCTATTAGTGAGTAATAGGGCAGTGACATGGTTGATATAATTACTCAGAATTGGCTTTAAAAGTAAAAATAAAAGTTATAAATTACGTAATACTCAATGGCACAATGGAAGAAAGCGTTAGAAATTTGATAAGGTTCAAATTGTTATTGAGTGAGAAGAAAGGCAGTTGAGTGTCCATTTAACAAGTGTGAAGAGTGTGTAAAAATTTACAAAACGAACATATGAGAGTGATAATAGTGAATTAATTAATAAAGTAAAAGCAAACTAAAAGTAAAATTAAAAAAATAGAAAAATTTACAGGGAACGAATAGTGAAGCGGTTAAGACCATGGTAGAACAAGAGACTCGATAAAAGTTTTTCTGTATACAGAGAGAGTTTGGGGTTGTATTGACAAATTGCCGACGACTGTGCCATGCACGAATGCCGAAACCTGATACCCTTTGTACACATTTGTACCATCACAGTAACTTCAGCGAGTTTCGTTGCAAGGTAATTACTCCGTGTGCAGAATCTTCAGATAATATATAGTAACCGTTATAAATTGTTTGAAACAATATCATTCCATCCGAAGCATGCACCACAGTCTTTTTCCTTCATTTCCTTCGAAAATATCCTAGTGATAGGACGAAACTTGTCTGAAATTGTCCCCTAGCACAGATTGCATTTCACTGTGGTAATCAAATGATTAAAACAATATGATTACCAAGATACGTCTTAGGCACACCCGCGCTGTTTACCGCTAATCTAATATGCAGAAAATACAAGTTCAAGGTTCATCTCAAGACCTTAAATAAGTTTTTAGTTCCCTAAAATGTCCAATGATGGTAAGGTATCCAACTTGGGGGTTGCAATATAATAATAAAGCTTTATTTTCGATAGTTGGTTTGTAAGGATTAGATTTATTTTTACGAGTTGATCACGGAATGATATCAGTTAGAGAACCATTGAAAACCAAAGAGTGGTCGCGCTAAATCATGAATCGGTAGAAGTTAGAATTCATGGGCTGGCCATTGAATCGGGTCCCAGTGGCTGAGTGGTATCTCAGCTGGACTTGTGACCGGAAAGTGCTGGGTAAGAACCCCAGTGGGTGCTTACTGCCGATGATTCCCGAGCACTAGGATGAGACAGCTGTCCAGTACTCCCTGGTTTTCAATGGTTTTCTAACTGATATCAATCCGTGATCAACTCGTAAAAGCTTTATTTCAAACAATATTTTTTTCCTTCACGTTCCCCAGTGGAACATAGGGCTTCAAGCTAATGGCTTGAAGTTTCTGTAGCAGTGCTTATTTTACAGGATGGGGTTGTTAGCCTCATGCTCAACCTTTCCTCTTCACCAGCATTATTTCTGGCTTAGCGAGGTAAAGGAGTGTGTTGGCCGGGGATCGGACCCCGGACCATATGCATGGTCGACGAGCGTCCTAACCGCTATACCACCGACGCACCTATTATTATATATTATATATTAACACATATTACAGACATTTTCAGCCTGTTTAGTTCCACAATATTCCTTTTCACACAGGATTTACATGTAGAGTAATAATCTGAAGTATATCATGTGAGACGTAGTGTGGTTGCACATGAAGAGATAACCAAATCAATAAACTGCTTCCTCATCTCCTTCAAGAATTGTACAGTGTTTTGTTGAAAGCTAATTGAATATGCGCGCGAGTTAATGTAGCGATAATTTGATATAAACGGTATGATTTAAACAATAAGAAATGCTGAAAAGTTTAAGCAGCATTTTGATGGATGGAAATTCTGGTAGACCTAATCGACAGACTGTTATCAAAACATACATGGCCCAAATCACAAGTTCTTCTGAATGACGTCTCATTTACAACTGACTACTTATAATGTCGCACAGCACGAGTAAGTAAAATAAAAATGGAGCTCGAAACGTTAATCAGTAAAATAACACTGTATCACTTTGTACCGTATTAAATACACGAATTATACTCAACTACAATATTCTAGTTGAACTCTTACATCACTATGAATTCAAGAGTTCCTTTAGTTATTATCTAGTTTTCCCTTCAGAGAATGATTTCTCGCTCAAATGGTTGAATGGCATAGTTTGTAACTTTAAAAGAAGTTTGTCTAATATTGTAGATACAAGCCGCTGATGAATGCCGGCGGATACGAAACTTCCGCATAGATCTTCTTGATGAGTACCTCGCCCCATTATATATATATATATATAATATACACACACACTTTGATTGGACACTAGTAACTAGTGTGATGTGTCCAGTCTTTTTTTCGACGCAGACTGAATTCTATCAGTCAGACTTGACGAGGGCCAACTAGTACGAAACCTAGGTAAAACAAGGCTTCCTGCCGATTGCCTCCAACCACCTAATTATATCCACCTGCTTACTTCTTGATCAGAAAGGCAATAAGAAAACTAAAAAAAGATGCATAGGCAACATTTTATTTCATAATTATAAATATACATCATTGTTCAGATGAAAGGTGTATTAGATATTGTAAATTTGGTTAGCATTTTTTAAATAATTTTATCATAAGTGATTCATATATCCGTAAAAAAGCTTCTACATAAAGTCCCTTGTTTGTAAATGCATCCTTGCACCACTGTGTTTCTAACGACCACTAGGACGTGTGAATCTTCTACGATGCACGTAGAACAGTTTATTTCTGCCTAGATCATCTGAATCGACTGGCAGCCATTTGTTGTTCCTTTCACCTAAAATACATAAATAAATAAATAAATAAATGAAGAGTATAGGTTAAGGGGAAATGTCAAGAAAGCCGTTGAAAACACAATCAGTTTATTAAACGTTTATCATATAATTAAAATATTATATCATAAGAACTGGGAAGCATCGTTTCAACTACAGGCGGACGGAACTGATGAGGATATCAAAGCAAGGATCGGGAAAGCAAGACAAGCTTTCATTACTCTCAAGTCTGTGTGGAGGTCAACAGCATTCAGCATGAAAAATAAGATCTGGATTTTCAACTACAGTGTGAAGTCAGTGCCACTCACTATACGGATCAGAGACTTGGCGCGTCATAAAGAGCATCTTCAACAAACTACACACCTTCATTAACAGCTGCCTTCGCTCAATACTACTCAAGATCAGATGGCCCGCCAGAAAAGATCAACAACAGAGATCTCTGGGAGCGAACCAACAGAGCAGGAACCGATTGTGAAACAAATAAGCAGGAAGAAATGGAGATGGATTGGCTGGCCATACTCTGAGGAAACCATCAAGTGACATCACTACACAAGCCATTGCTCGAGTGGAACCCAAAAAGGGAAGCGGCGAGTTGGTCGTCAGTGCAAGGGTGACTTGGAGGAGGTCATGTGAAGAGGAGATGAAAGCATGGGGGCAGACTTGGAGCCAGGTGAAAACTCTAGCAGAGAACCGAACGCAATGGAGACACACGGCTGAAGCCCTATGTTCCTCTAGGAATTAAAGGGAACAATAATAATAATAATAATAAATAATAAGAACTGAAATTAAAATTAAAATGTATATTCCTGAGTAGTATTCTGAAAGAAAATACTCGGAAATTAATGTGAGGAAGAGATTTTCAAGTGTTAATAAGAGACTTTTATTTATTCATTCATATGTATAATAAATTTGTCACTCATGTATGTAGACGAATTTGGAAAGTTGTTTTAGTATGTTGATATGAATGATTATGAGCTGAAATAAATTGTGCTTGAAACGTTGTCATTAGTAAATAATAATAATACTGTATAACAACACTGTGAGATGTTTTATCATCAAATAAATTTACTGCATAACTGAATGATACTCTACGACAGTGACCAAGTTCTATCCTTGGATCAGTATTCTTAGTATACTTTTGACTGTTTCTTGAGAGAAAAGTTTGATTTCATAACTCCTGTAACCAATCAAATCCCTACAAACCAACACTTGAATATCAGTGAGATGCTCACTAGCGACTCGCCCTATTCAAGTAGGTAGTTACCTGGGGTTCTAGTGAGAAGTCGTGACCAGTAGGGTGCAGCAGGTCGGGTATGAGGAGAAATACTCGCCGAAGACATTGGCTAGCGGCCGCACTATGTCGTGAATTGGCAGAATTTAGAATTTATGGGCCATTGGATCGAGTCCCAGTGGCTTAATGGTCCACGAGATCGCCTTGTAATCGGAAGGTCCTGGGTTCGAATCCCGGTGGGTGCGTACTGATGAAGAGTCCCAAACTAGGACGAAACAGCTGTCCAGTACTCCCAGGTTTTCCAATGGTTCTCTAACTAATGTCAGCTCATGATGAAAATCCTGTAATCCTCACTAGTTTGTTTTTATACGTGCTGTGATTGTCCCTCGTCTTCTATCCAATGTTTTGATAGATTTCTTTGTGAAAGTACCCTGATACTTCATCTGCGTCAAGGAATTATGGAATTAAGTGATCTTCCAAACATATCTTTCTTGCTCTGGTCTTAAGAAACCTGACAAAATTTCTTTTATGTTTAATGGACACATAACTAACAGTTTGATTTTCCGAAACAAGCTTCTTCTAATTGACTCATCTTCTCACCTACTGAGGAAGATATGTAAAAAATGCAGTGTATTGTCCTGCTCCTTTTCACTCAGCATAAAGAAGAAAAATTCGAATTTTAAACACCAATGTTTAGTCTGCCAGCCACTTCTTCTATATGGGTCAGAAACTTAGCGCCTTACCGAAAGGATTTCCAATAGACCACTGGAGACTTTGTCAAGAGCTACCACCTTCATTGGCTCCATACTCAAGATCAGATGGCCGGCCAACAGGAAAGAATTTGCGAAATGGAGATCTGGGAACGAACCAATCAAGAACCCATCACTCAACAAATATACTGAAGAAAATGGAGATGGAATGGACGCACACTGTGACGACCATTGGATGACATCTCGCACCAGGCCACCAAGTGGAACTCGAGTGGAAAGTGACGAGTTGGGTATGATTTTGAGGGGAAGTCTTATGAGGAGGACATGAGAGTCTATGATCAGCCGTAGAGTCAGATGAAGAGGACTCTAGAGAATAGGCTAATGTGCAGATGTTGTGTTGAAGTCGTATGTCCCACTCGGAACCTTAGGGAACAATACTACTACTAATAATAACATAAATCTTCACAAGTGAAAGTGAGAGAAAAGGTGGACACTACTGAATATTGACATACTATTGATATAACTGTGAATGAAATCTGCACTTACCATATTCGCCCGATTAGTTTTAATGTTCTTCGATTAATCTATAAAGCTACAGGTCGATTAAGTGTAAGAATAATGTCAATTGGACCAAATAAAATGCCCAGAAGACTGAGTTATTCGTTCTTTTAATATTTCTTTAAGCAGTTAACAGAACTCTATGTTCATGTTTCGCTGTGATCCAGACGAATTAATTGATTTGTAACTTATAAAGTATTGACTGGTTAGAAGAATGACACGTTTTATGTGACCGATAGACGGATAAAATATTTTGTTACTATGACATAATAAGATTGTATAATAATTCCAGATTAATTTGTTTATTAGATATATCACACACAGGAAGGAAACAGTATTATATACTGGATGACAAGTTTCGAACACAAATTACTGTTCATAATCATACCATCGATTGTAAATACACAACTTGGAAACTTTCGTTTTATAGTTTCCCTTATTCTTTCTTATTTGTTGTAGGAGTAGAAGAATTTTCCAGATGTCCGGCTGGATAGGTGTTCAGTCATTCCCATTATACGTGTTTGCAGTTGATTCGATAAACCAGGCTTCCATTATCAATCTCTCGGTCTACCCTATTATAGTAGGTTTTAGAACTGTCATCTTATCCCATCCATCCTATTTTATGGTTGTGTGTAATTGCATGTAGTGAGTGGTATAGCTGAACTATTCTCCAGATTTCTTATCTTATCAGGGTCAACTAATCTAGATTTTGCTAGGTTTTTATGTTCGGCTAGTCTGACTGCCCCTGTTCTACTAGTTTGACCTATGTATTTGACCTGACAATCATCAGCAGGGTATTAGATAAACTAAATTGTTTTGTTTTAAAGGCTCCACAGGATACCCTTTAACCGACAAACCTTGTTTTTAATTGAGTTTGTGGTTGGTTTGAATGCCACTTTTATTCCTGCATTGTTAAGAATTCTACTTAAGTGGTTTCCGAGGTTCCTTCTTTGTATGGAAGTACTACTGATGATTTAGATTCCTTATTGTTGGTGTTGTCATCATTCTATGCATGTACATGAATGAGTCAACATCTGACTCAGACATCTGGAAAATTCTACTACCCCTACGATGAATAGGAAGGAATAAAGAAAACTATAAAAGGAGAGTTTCTAAGTTGTATAATTATAATTGATATGATTATGAACAATATATATTTTGTGCTTGTAACATTGTGATCCAGTAAGCAAATACTGTTTAACTGTTGTGTGATATATCTAATAAATAAATAAAAACAATTAGTTCCCTTTATGAATTTAGATAAAGCAATAAGAAGACGTAATTTGTCTGAATCGTGTAATGTATTTGCGCAACACATTTCGAACAATCTGATCACACACGGACTTGTCATAGGAATATATATGAAATTAATAAAGAGTTAAGAGGTGAGAAAATAGACTTAGGTCAAGTTAAAAGGACATATTCTTGATGAAGAAGAAAGAAAGTTGACACAAACTCTGGTTGATAACAATTATCCAGACAAGTTCATCAGGAGATATAAAGTAGTCAGAACACCAAGACCCACTCTCTAACTCGCCGCCAAGAAAGACGTGTACATCAAGCTACCCTATATGGGTCATCATAGCAGCTTGATAACTAGACAAAGACTGAACGCTGCTGTCAAAAAGACTTTTTATGCAGCTAATATCATAATAATAGAGAATGTAAAGCCAATATATCTATCTAAGCCCTTCGAACATGCGAAAAATGACGTCACATCCCACTGTATTTACCAATTTGAATGTACGTGTGGACACACATACACACAGGGAGGACTCATTAATCTCTGCAAGTAAGGGCTGGCTTCAGAGCATATTCCTAAATGGCTACTTCAGAAGCAAATAGGATCCCCAGAACTCATTAATGATGAGAACAGGAGACCTCGCTCCTCCATCGCGAAACACATTGTAGAGACAGGACATAAAATTGACGTTTACACATCTATTAAACCTATCTATAAAACGTGTTTGGGACGTATCCTAAAGTTTGTGGAACCCCTAGCTAGCAATTAGGAAGTTTAAACCACCTTTATGCGTTCAAAAAGAATTCGTCATCACACTAAACCTTCCTTGGTAAACTTTGTTTTGATACCAGCCAGCGTAGATGTACTATTACCTCTCTTATTTGGTTTAGTGGTCTTCATTGTTATTTTCACCTTCAATATTTCCTTTTAACTTGACCTAAATCTATTCTCTCCCCCTCTTAACTCTTTATTAGTTTTATTTATATATTCCTATGACAAGTCCGTGTATGATCAGATTGTTCGAAATGTGTTGCGCAAATACAGCATTACACGATTCAGACAAATTACGTCTTCTTATTGCTTTATCTATAAGCAAACTAATCTGGAATTACACATCACACCACAGTGCCAAAGATTTACAAATTATATATTAGTGAGATTCCATCAGAAGCTGAGAAATTCTTTGAACTCTTTCCAGGTAAAAGCAACATACTGATCATTCATCTGTAATTTTTCGATAAAATCTTATTTACTACTAATAAAAATCAGTAGCTAATACTCTGTATTCTGTGTGTGTGTGTGTATAATCTAGATTCAGACCATAAATTATCGTGAATTTATTGTTCTTATTTTCACAAACAGCACTTACACAGAATTCTCAAACTTTGCTCATTTCACATGCACTTCATTTTTTCACATTTATTTCAACTAGTTTTCAGCCAAAGAAGTAAGATCTCTCCCCCCCCACACACTCTCTCTCTCGTTATCTGTCTCTCACATAATCTGTCAGTCATTAGGTAATTTTTATCTGGTTTTTATTTGTATTTTTTATTTGAGAAATTTATCAACATTGAGAATAGTGATTCAACTTTGAGTTATGCTTAGTGAAAAAAGTAACCCTGAATCTAACTAATTAATACTAAGGAGAAGCTCACTTTTTCGAAGTATTGACTTAGGAGGAAAAAACAGCACCAACTTAAGTGTTATAGCCAAAGTCAAAGTGTGCTAAAAGTTGAACCTTCAACACATAAATGGCAGTTATCCAGTGTAACTACCATGTGTAGCACATTTTTTTAAAAACGATTATGCGACTTTTTTGCATCTGAATTCTGATTGGTTGTTCAAAGTTACTGTGATTTTGGTTAGGATACAGTTTAACTCTGCCGAGACAACCATCATCTGGAGTTTTTCGATATAAAACGGGTGTTACAAAGTTACTACGGCTGAATATATGGTGGGATGTTCATGATTGCTGCATTATTGATACCACTGAAGTATATAGGCATTTTTTTCGATTCCTTTAATTTCCCAGTGGAACATAGGGCTTCAAGCCTCTCGCTTAACGTTTCGGTAGCATTGGTGTTTATTTTTACGGGATGGTGTTGCTAGCCAGCCTCATGCCCAACCTTCCCTCTTTACCAGTCTTATTACTGGCTTAGAGAGGTAAAGGAGTGAGTTGGTGACGGGGATCGAATCCCGGACCGTATGAGGCGTGGTTGGCGAGCATTCTACTACTGTGCCACCAACGCACAATCTAGGCATTAACATCCTTTAAAGTGACTTTGAAGTAGTGAATACAACTTCTTCATCAAGGATTTCGAGAATCCGAAAGACAGAAGACAGTAAAAGTCGAAATACTTGAGCCAAACCTTTGCTTTAATATATTTATGGCATAGATAACAATTACGCAACACAGAAAGCATCAATCGGATAGAAAATGAAATAAAATTAGGTAATGGAGTTAAATTGAGTGGTGTCATAGTACTGACAAACTTGAGTAGAACTCAAATAAAATTGACAGAATATCAAGTTAAGATCAGTGTCGTAAGAAGTAGAAACGTAATAGCGGGAGGAAAACAAAAAAAATGATAAAATTTAAAAAATTAGGATCAAATGTCGGGAAAAATTAGGTCCACTTTAGGTTCATTGACTGAACGAATTTCTTCTATATGCAGAGTTTACTATTTAACGTGTAGACTGCTATAGCTTCTGTAGTTTGAAGAAGTTCGATTCATACTTCTCTGGTGAGATTACTGAGTACTCTATGTGCACCTATTTGCTGATCACCTCTAATGTTTACGTGAATTAATGAGGAGTTTTAGGTTATTAGATGGTTCGAAGCAATAGGCCACAGGAAGCCTTGCTTGATCTAAGTTTCGTGCTAGTTGGCACTCACCAGTCAGAAAGGCGTATCTACAACTTTGAAGGGACTCATATCCTTTCTGAGATTCGAACCCACATCATCCAGTAGTGCAGTCAGAGACTTTATGACTGAGCAATTGGGAATCGCGATTGATTGGACACTGGTATCTAGTGTGATGTGTCTAGTCCCTTCATTGATACAGACTGAATTCTATCAGTCAAGTTTGAAATGTGGCCAGTGGTAACGTTTCTAACTGCAGCACTGAGTGACATGGGTTCGAATTTCAGACGGGATATGATTCCTCTCAAGGCTGCAGATGAGTCTTGCTGACTGATGAGTGGCAGCCAGCACGAAACCTAGGTGGAATGCTTCCAATGGCCGATTGCCTCCAACCACCTTATATCATCAAACCAATGTTCCCCGTGATGGCGAGCTATCTAGAATGCTGGCCACATTGCAAACCTGATTGATGGAATTCAGTCTGCACCAAAGAAAGGACTAGACACATCACACTAGTTACTAGTGTCCAATCAGAGTTTTCGGCTAATTGAACCAGAAATGCCAAAATAATGCGTAGCGTGTAGAAATATGAAAGTGTGACATCATATTGTGAAGAAACTCTGATTTGGGAGGGATTGAAAACTTCACATTTTATTTTATTAAAACATAATTGCTAGTGAAACGTCTATAACAGAAGAGAAAACTTTAGGACGTCAACATTTTTGAGTCAAGTTGAAGGTAGTAATTATCACTTATATAAAACGAACAAAGTTAGCGTAGGTCTTTGACAAATTTTGGATATGTCATGATCACCCCAGTATAGTATAGTTAAGTGACAGTTTGAAATTCTAGAGCCTGTAAGTACACAATATTCCAGGCACCCTGTGATTTCATCTGATGAATGTAACTGGAGACAATTTTTGTTGTCACTTAACATACAGGCTCTCTTTATACATGTGTCCTTCACAAAGATAATCCCGTTTTCCATGCGAATATATCAATGCAAACAACGTGTATATAAGAACATCTATCTCATATCCAGAAAAACTGTTGAGAAAATGCACTTAAACGTTCAGATCTCTTTCAAGGATATGAATGACTGGCATGACTTCTCCGCTGGGCCCACTTTTGGTTTATTTCTGGTCTGAGGAAGTGTACTTTAAAGCCAGTAACTGATGGGTTTTTGAGTACATAAGTCAAACTGACAATGTTTTCATAGTTCGCCATGATGATCACAACTCAGATAGTGTTCCAGGAGCATTTAACAACAGCCATCACACTGGAAGTAGGAAGCGGATGTAAACTTGATCGGATAGGATATTGAGATATGGGGAAAACCTATTTACAGTACACTTTTATGGGATGCTTAGCCTAACATTCTCAGTGGTTAAGCGCTTATAAATCTCAAGAAAACCATAAGTTTGGTTGTCTTGGCGATTCTGCAGGATTGTGTTTTTCTTGAAAAATGCTTATTTCAAAGCTGTTATCAAGCGCTATTCGTCGACAATAACAAAAATAGATCACAAAAAGGAATATGTATTTCATTCCTGAGAAAAGTATTTCATGAATTCGAAACAAAGATGACTAATTCATTGATGTTCTGAAAAGGAGCAAGCAACTTTATTCAAGCGTGCTTCGAGTGTCATTTTTTCCAATTATTCGATGATTTTCAAGCAAATGAATGGAATGCTCCTGCATCCGAGCACATCCACTCCTGTGGAATCAGGTATGCACGTTAATATTATTGTTCCCTTGGGTTCCGGGTGGGACATAGGGCTTCAACAACACATCTCCACTTTGGCCTATCCTCTGCAGTCCTCTTCAACTGGCCTTACGATTGTCTGTAGGCTCTCATCTCCTTTTTGCAAGATCTCCTCCGTGTGACCCTTGGACACATGTCCAACTCGTCGTATCCTATTCTGGTTCCACTCGAGCGATGGCCTGACGTGCGATGTTATCCGACGGTCTTCACAGCGTGTCTCCAATACATCTCCATTTTCTTCAGTATATTTGTTGAGTGATCGGCTCTTGATTGATTCGTTTCCAGAGCTCCATTTCGCTAATTCTTTCCGGTCGGCCGGCAGTCTGACCTTGAGTATGGAGCCAGTGAAGGTGGTAGCTGTTGAGAAAAGTCTGCAACCGTATGTTAGAAATGCCCTTCGTGAGGTGTGCTGCAAGTTTCTGACCCATGTAGACGAAGTTATTGACTCAACATTCGTGCTTAAAATCGGAATCATGTTGATTATGGTGAGTGCAGCTGATTTTCAAACTGATTTCAGGGTTTTTATAGTCTTCCTTACCTTAACTACTCTGGTTTTGAAGTCCTCCTCAGTGTCACCTGTGGTTGAAACGGTGGTGCCTGGTCAGTTAAGTGAAGTAAGTGACCTCTTTCAAATATCTTCCGTTGATAGGGATTGGCGCTTGTGGTTGTTAGTCGTGATTGGTTATCTTCATCACCTTTGTCTTCTCGATCTCAACCTGAAGCCCTGTCTTTACCGCTTCATCTATCAACTTTTTGGTTTTCACCCGCAAGTCTTCGTGTTTGTGTGACAACAGACATAAATCACCCGCAAAGTTGTAACAAAGAACCAGACAGAAGTGACAGAATGAAGATCGCTGACATTAATCGCATAATCACAAAAGTAATAGTCAAGGAGAAGAGAATTTGTCCAAAAATAACTTGTCCTCAGACCCTCCATACCCCAAAAGTTCTTGAAAATTCCTTGAAGAATCCGGAATTATGCTCACGAAAGAATCTTGTTCACCTTATGTCCCCATCTCAGTCCTAGTGATTGGCTGATTTTTGTTTTGTCTGTTTTTTATTGTTTTTCAAGGCACAGGTGTTCATCTGCCTTAAAATCTTCACATAGCGTCGAAATTATCAACCTAAATTATCTTTGATCTGTTCCCATGTCGTTCCACGATCATAATATTCTGGATGTTACATGTTTACTTACTACGCAAGCGTATATTCACCCTCCTTATTGCTTTAGTTCCTGGGTCTTTTCATGATTGACACTCACTCTGCTTCGTACTTGTGATTTTTTCCACGTTATGCTTTAAATAAACATCCCTGTCTAACTTGATGTCTGTCAATTGGGTTAATCAGATAAAGTCCGTAACCATACATGTTTGTGAAAACCGAAGGAGAATAAGACTGAGATTGTACATTTATTGAAATTGGATTCTTTGATTGGACACTAGTAACTAGTGTGATGTGTCTAGTCCTTTCTTTGGTGCAGATTGAATTCCATCAGTCAGTCAGGTCCACAATTTGGCCATCATTCCAGGTAGCTGGCCATCACGGTGCGCATTGATTTGATGATATTAGATGGTTGGAGGCAACTGGCAGGAAGCCTTGGACTGAGGTCATTGACAAGGTCTTTGGCTTCAGAACTGGGTGACATGAGTTCGGATCTCAGAAGGGACATGAGTTCCTTCAAGGCTGCAGATACGCCTTGCTGACTGATCAGTGCCAACTAGCACGAAACCTAGGTCAAACAAGGCTTCCTATGACCGATTGCCTCCATCTAATATCATCGAAACTGGAATCTCTGAAACACGCCTATATCTCCAGTAATTATGCTGGAAAATTCGCGAATACAAGTTTTCAAACGATTAATTCACTTTTAATTTAGTGAAAATCGCATGGGAGATTTCATCATGAGCTGACATCAGTTAGAGAACCACTGGGAAACCTGGGAGTACTGGGCAGTTGTTTCGTCCTAGTTTGGGACTCTTCAACAGTACGCACCGAATCGGGTTCGAACCCAGGACCTTCTGGTTACAAGGCGAGCTCATAGACCATTGAGCCACTGGGACCCGATGGGTGCGTGCTGATGAAGAGTCTCAAACTAGGACGAAACAGCTGCCCAGTACTCCAAGGTTTCCCAGTGGTTCTCTAACTGATGTCAGCTCATGATGAAATCCTTCATGCAATCAGACAAAATCCCTAGAAAAACCAATACTTGAAAATTTAGTGAAAAGATGAGCAGGATGTCTGTTGCTGGTTTACATCTCATTTTCATGCTCAAACGTTTACATCTCAACTTTAATGTCATAATGATTTGACCCTTCAAACTTGTTGTTTACCGTCTAAATGGCGTTGAAATGGATGTCGATTATACAGTGAAAGGCATGTTTCCAGACACTACCCAACGGTATTCCTCGTTTTTAGTTGTTAACGATCAAAAGGTGTTTAGAATATGGATTACCTCATGGGTAAAAAAACTGTATTATTATTATTGTTTCCTTTAATTCCTAGAGGAACATAGGGCTTCAGCTGTGCGTCTCCATTGCGTTCGGTTCTCTGCTTGAGTTTTCACCTGGCTCCAAGTCTGCTCACATGCTTTCATCTCCTCTCCACATGACCTCCTCCAAGTCACCCTTGCACTGACAACCAACTCGCCGCTTCCCTTTCGGGTTCCACTCAAGCAATGGCTTGTCTAGTGATGTCACTTGATGGTTTCCTCAGAGTATGGCCAGCCAATCCATCTCCATTTCTTCCTGCCTATTTGTTTCACAATCGCTTCCTGCTGGGTTGGTTCGCTCATTGCCAGAGATCTCTGTTGCTGATCTTTTCTGGCTGGCCATCTGATCTTGAGTATTGAGGGAAGACAACTGTTAATGAAGGTCTGTAGTTTGTTTGAGATGCTCTTTATGACGCGCAGTGCAAGTCTCTGATCCGTATAGTGAGCATCACTGACTTCACATTGGAGTTGAAAATCCGGATCTTATTTTTGATGCTGAGTGCTGTTGACCTCCACACAGACTTGAGAGTAATGAAAGCTTGTCTTGCTTTTCCGATTCTTGCTTTGATATCCTCGTCAGTTTCGTCCGCCTGTAGTTGAAACGATGCTTCCCAGGTAGGTAAAAGAGGTTGTTTCTTTCAGGTTCCTCCCATTTATGCTGATTGTTGTCTGTTGTTGTTGTTGTTGTTGCTGTTGCCCAGGAATCTTCATCACCTCTGTTTTCTCTATGTTCACCTGAAGTCCTATCTTCACTGGATGCTTCTTCTGCCAACTTGTTGCTTTTCGCTTGCATATCTTCCAGTTTGTGGGAAATCAGACATATATCGTCAGCGAAATCCAGATCCTCCAAGTTTTTTGTGTGAGTTAATAGTTTTTGTCAAAATAGCTATAAACGAGCACTGGTCAAAACTCTCTTTTATAGAGTCAGGCGAATATGCTGTAAAGAAAAAATTAGAGAAAGGATTTTGATTCTCGAAAAGATGCTGAGAAACAACGGTTACCCTCAGAAATTCATAAACAAGTACGGAAGATGCAAAGCCTTAAATGCCAGACAAATCACAGCAAGAAAAAAGTCCGTCTTCATTCAACTTGACTTTAAAGTTGATAATAGTTAATCGAAGATTGAATACGTCACTAGTCAGAAGCTATCCTGCAGCTTAGTTATTATTATTGTTTCCTTTAATTCCTACAGGAACATAGGGCTTCAGCCGCACGTCTCCATTGCGTTCAGTTCTCTGCTAGAGTCTTCACCTGGCTCCAAGTCTGCCCATATGCTTTCATCTCCTTTTTACGTGACCTCCTCCAAGTCACCCCACCTTCGCACTGACGACCAACTCACCGCTTCCCTTTCGGGTTCCACTCAAGCAATGGCTTGTCTAGTGATGTCACTTGATGGTTTCCTCAGAGTATGGTCAGCCAATCCATCTCCATTTCTTCCTGCCTATTTGTTTCACAATCGGTTCCTGCAGTGTTGGTTCGCTCCCAGAGATCCCTGTTGCTGATCTTTTCTGGCCGGCCATCTGATCTTGAGTATTGAGCGAAGACAACTGGCTGTTGATGAAGGTCTGTAGTTTGTTTGAGATGCTCTTTATGACGCACTGACTTCACATTGGGGTTGGTTGTCGTTTATGGGACAATATACTCCTAGGTGTAGTCAAAGGTCAACAGATACCCTTCTCATGTTAATTCTAACTGTGTGTACAATTTGACATGTATCTATGGGAGCAGTTACATTATGAGAACAGAAAGGAGGGCACACCTTGGGTTTTTTTGAATATGTACTAAAAAGCCTACATCTCAAGAGAACAAACGTTCACAACAGTGCCACTGCCAAACATCTCATCAACACGGGTCATGAGGTCAACACTGGGTAATCCTTTAAAATTATTTGTAGGTGAAATAGTTGAATTCTGCTCAAGTTTGCTGAAGCAATAGCTGCCATACGCCTGAAACCTGATTTATGTATTCAGAAAGAAGCAGTCATCACTGATATAAGAATAGAACTTGGGAACTGTGATTGAGTATAATTCCATTATGAAGAAAATTTTATTTTGATAAAGTCTCATAGTCTTATGGAGTAGTATTTACTGATGACATTTCGAGCACAATTTATTGCTAATTGTCATATCACCTTGATATGATGGAAGCAGTTATCAGTCTTTCCTTGCCGTGGTAACTGCATGCCTTGTGATTGCGTAATCTTTGATTTTAATCTCTCCTCCCTTTATATAGTTTAATTTCGCCACTTGCTTCTATGAATTGAGTTGAACTCACCACATTTAGATATGATGGATTCGAACAGAAGGAAGCGTGCTCCGCTCGTAAGATTTAGAAATGATGGATATGAGGCCGCATAGCTCAGTGGTAACATCTCTGACTGCAGCACTGGGCGACGAATCTCAGAAGGGACATGAGTTACTTCTAGGTTGCAGGCTTCCTGACGATTGCCTCCAACCATCTAATAATAGCTACAAATCTTCTCCATCATATCTAAATCTTACGAGCGGAACACGCTTCTTTCTGTTCGAAAGGGGGAAGACTTCACCAAAAGACAGGGATCCACCAGAGAACAACTATTCGTTCTCCATGGGTGCCTCCGTCACCAAATCCTGCCAACTCACCACATTTTTACTTAATTTATTGGTTAGTCATCATCTTACTCACCTCTTGTCTCTATGACGTAACTCTTCTAACACTATATGCAAACATTTATCTTAGTTTAAACTTGAATTTTCTGGATAAAGACTATATAAGTGTAATTTCTGAGCACTGTCCATTAAGTTTAGAGACTCCTGCCAACTGATATCATGTAACATTTGCAAGTAGGTTAAAATTGTTCCGTACATAAACCCAATAACTTCTTTAGGCTGTATGCAGATCATGCGAAACACGGAAATATATGATGGTGCCCCTTTATTTAGCAGAAACCGCTATTGTTCTGGACTTATTCAAATTCATAAAGGGGAATAAATGTGTGGAGGAAACCGCAATTGATAAATTTATCAAAGAGTAAAATTCATTGAGATACACCTTGGATGCGTCTGTGGCACAGAGGTAGAATGATCGCCAACCACGCCTTATGTGGTCCATGGTTTGATCCTCAGTCACCGACGCACTCCTTTACCTCGCTAAGCCAGTAGTAAAACTGGTGAAGAGGGAAGCTTGAGCATGAGGCTAGCAACCCCAGTTCCGTAAAAATAAATACCAGTTACCGAAAATTCAAGCTTCCAGCATGAAGCTCCATATTCCATTGGGAAATTAAAGGAATAAAAAAGTACTTTGGATGAGAATGGTGTACAGCATCTTTTAGACTAAGTGCCCAGTCACACTGTATTCCTTGATAGATAAATTTTCAGTAGAATGGCATTAGAAATTGTCATTCACCAGCTAACTCAAACATTTTCAGGTTGTACTTTGGAGCAGGTTGTTTAAAATTAGTTATCTTATGAATTTGAAATGGAACACTTTTTATTATTATTTCTTTGTCTCAGATAACCTAATGACCTATCCTCAGAAAAATAAACTATTTTATGATATGGGATTTATGCCTTTTTGACCAAATAAATCGAATTCATTAGGTCTAAAAAAATTTCATATAATTCTTCACATCAATAAACTTGAATAAAACACGTAGTTCGGTGAATTCATTCAATTAGCTAGCTGTACAATCGCCAGTATATTTTTTACACTCATTTTTGTATGTGTGTATACATAACGTTTGTCCGATAAGAATAAAAATTAGTTAGGCTTATTGTTGTCAAGACATTTCAAAAATGTGATGAGCAGTCAAATTGCAGCTGAACATTGGTAAGTGGACAGTGGTGATGTGATGTCAAAAAAAAGTTATAAATGTCGAATAACCGTAATGAAATTACGTGATAAGATGAATAGTTTAATGAGTGAGTTGGGATTAGGATGCACTTAGAAACAAAGAGAAATATTGAACAATGTAAGAGTTCTAAAAATTACAAATCTTGTAAGAAGTTAGAAGAAAACATCAAAACACAAACATCAAGTCATCAGGTGTCAACACGGTTGTTACCATGATAGTAGAAGTGGTTGAATGATTTTCTTTTGTAGGTATAACTCTGGATTTTTCCAACTGAATGGCTAAGGCTTCAGCAATGCATCCAGGAGAAGAAAGAGTATTGCCTTTGGTAGATTGTTCTTCACTTTATAGATCACTTTGAATCAGGAGGCATTTGTTGAGATGGAATGACCAGTGTTGACGAGATGTTCAATCACCGCACTCCACCTGCAGCCATTACTACCTTTTTGTAGGAATTCGTGAAAGTGTTCTTAAGTCATTCTGGACAGGATATGCATTGAGTGATCAATGCACTTAGTACCACAGCAACAGGTGAACTCATATATGTGCATAGAAATAACCAGATAAGAGATCTTGTCCTTAAGGCTTCTGCAGATCAATGGACGACTGGAGAACACTACTCTTGCCATTGTTGCGAAGACTTTTCTTTTCAAAGATGCTGAAATTCTTCTCTTGGGGATATTGCCTGCAATGTCTCCCCTGAAATCAAGTTTCATGGAAAGTATTTTCTTTGAAACAGGTGGTGTTTAGTTCATCTGGACCTTTGGTTTGATATTCTTATTGATGAACCTTGGTTGGTATCCATTTTGGAAGAAAGTTTCTTTCAGAAGATTCAGTCCTGCTTCAGTTGCGTCAGGACTGTAGACAATACGCTTTCGTCTCCTGGATGCATTGCTGAAGCCTTAGACATTCAGTTGGAAAAAACCAGAGTTATGCATACAAAAGAAAATCATTCAACCACTTCTACTATCATGGTAACAACCGTGTTTACTTCTAATGGCTTGGTGTCTATGTGCTAGTTGTTTCTTCTAACTCCTCACAACATTTGTAACTTTTAGAACTCTTACACAATTCGATATTCTCCTTTGTTTACATATCCATCCTAATCACAACTCACTCATTAAGGTATTCATCTTATTACGTAATTTCATTACGGTTATTCGACTTCTTTCATGTGCTAATCAACATTTATAACTTCAATTGACAGCACATCACAACTTTCCTCTTACCCATCTTCAGCCGCAGTTTGACTACTCATCACATTTTTGAAATGTCTTGACAACAATAAGTCTGACATATTTTTATTCTTATCGGACAAACGTTATGTACACACACATACAAAAATAAGTATAAATATAATTGTGATTGTACAGCTATGTGGATGAAATCGCCTTCGAAAAGAGACTCTTCACTGAACTGCATGTGTTGTTTTAATTAATATCTCGATGGGGATTATTCATGAAAGTTGAACAAAGCAGCACTGAAAAATGTTGCAGAATAATATCAGCTCATTTTATCTTATTTTTAACATCGAGGATTCTTCTCAGCTGCCTACAACCTGATTAATACAAAAATATAAATAACACTGAAGATTTGAACAGTAATAATAATAATGGCTTTATTCCAAACAGTATTTGTGGTACAGGTATGGAATTTTCAGCGTGCATTACAATATTGCATCTAATTACCTCATAAATTTTATAAGAATTTAAAAAAAAATAAACAAACTTTTCCCATGGTGACAAGGAGAGATTAGTAGGACGTAAGAAGAACAACATAAGTCTGGAGCGATTTAAGTTGTTAAATAACTAAGATTTAAAAAGAATTGACTATTTACAAGATAATTAGATGGACATAAATAAATGTGGATTTCGGAGATGACTTATGTTTAATGTCAAACAAACTCGAAGACTTGCAGGCGAAAACTGACAAACTGGCTGAAGAAGCAGACACAGAAGATAGGACTTCAGGTGAACATAGAAAACATGGAGGTGATGAAGGTAACCGACGAACAGTGACAACAACCAACACCAGTCGCCACCAACGGAAGCGATTTGTCATAGGTTACTACCTTCATTTATCTGGCCAGGAAGCATGGTTTCAACCGCAGGTTGGCGGAACGGATGAAGATGTCAAAGCTAGCCAGCCAGAATCGGAAAGGCAAGATACGCCTTCATCAACCAGAAACCAGTTTGAAAATCTTCTCTGCTCAACATAAGGAACAAGATTCGAATTTTCAACACCAATGTGAAGTTAGTCAGTCACCGATTTTTTACGGGTCAGAAACTTGGTCAGCGTGTCACGAATAGGATTTCCAACAAGTTACGAACTTATGAACAACTGCCTTCACCGACTCCATATTGAAGATCAAATGGCTGGCTATCCATAAAGAATGAGCAACAAGAAACTTTGCCAGGCAACAAACCACACAAGAGCCAATCGCTCAACAAATATGTAGGAGAAAATGGAGATGGATGGATCAGGCATATATTGAGGAGGCCGTCGAATGACACCACGTCTGGTACAGGCCATCACTTGAGTGGAATTCCAATGGGAAGCGACAAGTGGTTCTTCGAAGCAAGGGTGACATGGAGGAGATTGTGTGAGGAAGAGATGAGAGAATATGGGCAATCGAGGACCCAGCTGAATAGGACAGCAGAAAACAAGAGAAAGTGGAAGCGTGTTATTGGAACCCTGTGTTCCACTTGAAACCCAAAGGAATAATAATAATAATAGATGGATATGCTTGCAAACAAAAAGACAGAGTTCAACAAATTTTCTGAGTAAAAGCGAAGTTTAACCAGAGGGAATATAACAGTATAATAGGTTACGTAACTACAGAAAATATGCGCTTATAAAATAGCGAAATGTAGGGGAAGGTATCATTTTCAGATGAAACAATAAAAGTTTCTAAACAGGACAAAAGATGACGTTGTTATCACCTAGACAGTGCAGGATTCCCCACTATCTCTTTCTGCATGCATGCATTTGGTGTTAATTGTTTGATGGCGTTTGCGTCAGCTGATTATTTTCAATGCCTTCAGATTGTCCACACAATGATCACTGTCCGATAGATGGTGTGCAATCGCAGTGTTTAATGCCTGTGAGCCCTTCATTCTCAGGTTCTTTGGTATATGTTGAGAAATACGGATAATAACCCTTCTCTCTGTTCTTCCAATGTATTTGCTTTATTACGCACATGTAAATTGGCAGACACAGTTGGCGGTAACATGAAATGGGAATTTGTCCACTTTTGATTGTCTTAAACAACTGATCGTTTGATGATAAACACACATACAAGCTTGCAGTGGAGAAGAATCCTCGAAATAATAAAAGATGGGCTCATATTATCCTGGAACATTAGTAATTCTTCGTATCCATGATCATAAGCTAGCCGTCAAAAGACATGACATCCACTCCCTCGCTCATTTGCCTCACTGCATACAGACAACCATGGATATCAATTCGACTGAAACAACCAGCGTTCATATATTAGACAGAAGGAACACCCCACAATGCTAGAGAATTTTTAGAAGACTGGTATTCCAGTGAATCATCAATCAATAGACACATCGAGATGGACAAAATTTATCAACCTACAAGAAGGAAACTTCAAACACAAATGGTCAAAGTTCAAGTCAAAGAAACAATCAGTACCAGTACAAGTAACCTGAAGGGTGTGGAAACACACAGAAACAACCAATCACGACGTTCAAGATCACCAGGAGAGATGACTAATAAACTCGTGGAGAAATCTAAAAGTTCACTTCAATTCAAATTGAAGTATGCGCTGAAGATGTTGCCTAGTAGGGCAATAAAAGCTTCGCAAATAAACCATCCAGCCAGGTCAGAGAACACAACTACAACAAAATTCTCACTTCATTCAGTTCAACTTATCTCAATAAAACATATAGAGTTAAGAGTTATTTTTGAGATTATTGAATGAGTTTGTATTATTGCCACTAACTAGTCATATAAAAAGTACTTTTCTACGTGAAAATCTACTCAAGTCAACAATGCACGTGTTAACTGTGAATTATCATTAATATTATTAGTTTTCATGATGAAATTATTACGAAAGATTTTAACTACATCACACGTTCACCTTAATAGAAATTCTGGCGTGTGTATTTCGTTTGAAATGACCTCAACGTGGCAAGGTCAACAGCAAACTTTAAAATGAAGGTCACATGACATTGAAATGGTTAAAATTGACTGTTTTACGAGTTGATCACGGACTGATATCAGTTAGAGAACCATTGAAAACCATAAAAATGACTGTAGAAACAAGCGAAGAGACATAGCAAGAAGATAACTTACCATTTCCTTGAAGAATATCTGTTAATATTTCATCTGATGTATGAGGCAGTTTAGCGTACATTTCATAGCCTGGTCGATAAACATCTTCATCCATTTCTCCAGTGCATAGAACAATGACACAGATTGTGAGAACAATCAAAGCATAAGAAGATTTCATGGCTTTTCTTTTTGTAGTTAAATTGTTATTTTCTTCCAATAATAATTAAGAAGCTATAATAATAATATAACAGAACAAAAGGAAATCAAATTCTCTTTCTAATCAGACTTCTTGTATACTGACAAAAAAAAGAAAAAAAGAAACAATTTTAAACAATGTAATTAGTATTTTGAAAAGAGATGTTTAAAAAAAATCCCCATTAGGATTGTAAAAATTTGAATACAATTACAGTGACATAATAGTTCATTAGATTCCTAGGCTGCAAAAAAAAACAAAATTCGATACTTGCTTGTATTTGATAATATCTAGCTAGCATAGACAGAATGAGTGGTGAAAACCATGGGTGTTGTCAGGGTTGTTCACTGTCCCTATCTCTAGCTAATTTTGATCATAGATGTACTGATGGAATCGACCCTAACTGACTTTAGAGACTTAGGGATTGACTTGTTGATAGGCGACAGTCTTGTTGACTTAGAGTATGTTGATGATATTGTCCCGCTAGGTGAAGATGCTGACAAAATGTAGAGTCTTCTCAACACCTCGAACACCTGATTAGCTCCTATAAAATGTAAGATGACGCCAGAGGACTGAACTACACCGACGCCTAGCTTAAAGGTGGAGAGTAAAGTGGTACAACCTGTTGACCACTTCACTTATTTGGGAAGTCTCATCAGCCCCAATTTTGCTGATATAAAAGGCTCGTGAAAGATTTGTCAACTTTCACCATCTTTATTTAAGTGTTGGTTTGTAAGGATTTGATTGGTTACAGGATTTTCATCATGAGCTGACATTAGTTAGAGAACCATTGGAACTTCACCCAGGCCTTCTGTTACAAGGCTAGCTCGTAGACCATTAGCCACTGGGACCCGATCCAATGGCCAATGAATTCTAACTTCTGCCAATTCACGACATAGCGCGACCCCTAGCCAATGTCTTCGGCGAGTATTTGTAGGTAGTTACCTGGGGTTCTAGTGAGAAGTCGTGACCAGTAGGGTGCAGCAGGTCGGGTGTGAGGACAAATAATCGCCGAAGACATTGGCTAGGGGTCGCGCTATGTCGTGAATTGGCAGAAGTTAGAATTCATGGGCCATTGGATCGGTCCCTAGTGGCTTTGTAACCAGAAGGTCCTGGGTTCGAACCCCGGTGGGTGCGTACTGATGAAGAGTCCCAAACTAGGACGAAACAGCTGGCTGTCCAGTACTCTCAGGTTTTCCAATGGTTCTCTAACTAATGTCAGCTCATAATGAAAATCCTTTCACCATCTTTGTCGTAGACGCGATTTCTGGCCATAGATCAAACGACATGTGTATTGTGCAGCAGTTCGCTTCATACTTCATGAAATTTGAAAGTGAAAAATATGAAAATGCCAGCTGTCTGCCTTCTTTCTCCAATGTTAGGTGGTATAATAGGGTGAGTAAATATTGAGGTTAGGCACTGAGTGTTAGGTAAGGAGGTAAAGTTAGTCGATGAGGTTGTGAAGCTATATTTATTGAGATGGTTAGGACATGTTTTACGCCTATCTCACCATTGCGTTCCTCTACGGGTGTTGTTAGCTGACATAGGATCAGGTTAGAGAAGAGCTAGTGGTGGTCAAAAGAAAACATGGAATCAGTTCATTAAGTCTCTGACACTTAGGCAGATGTAGGCCCCCTGATCGTGGTCCTCGGGATTCTAAGGAGCAATAGCCTGAGACTATTAGAGATATGGCTCAAAATCATTCTCAGTAGCACAAACGTATTCACTCTCTGCACTCTCCTATATTCACTAAACCGTCATGTTTTACCATCTCACTATTCTTTCTCCGACACAGTTTTGCTTAATATCGTTTTTTAAATCTCCCCCTTCTCTTTGTCTGTCTTGTGTGCTACATAGAGTGTGGCAGGTCAAACTACTGCACTTCTGTGTAAAGTTCTATACTGAAACCAGTCAGTTAGTCAGTCACTCACTCAACTTAACGTACTTCAGGTAATTCCTCTTAAAGCGTAGATTTATATCTCGTGACAACAAAGCATGACATCAGAGTTTTCTTCAAAACATCAGACACACTGCAAAACAACCTTATCCATATAAAACACCAAATTCCTTAAGATTCTCTTTCTAATTGTGTCTATAAAATAAAATACTTGCAGTGTGATGCGATATACATCGGACACACATGGCCAGAGAGAAATCAAGATGAGAAGAATTGAACACCGTAGAGTATCTGTTCGAGCAGAGAGAAATCCAGTTAGTGAACTAGGAAAGTCTGAAAAATCATCAGCTATAGAATCAGGTCACAAAATTGATTTCGACAATATTGAAATCATCATCCAGGAAAAGCGTTTAGAAACACAAAGAACGTCTGTTATCAGAAGCACTTCAAATCAATCTAAATTGTCTGAATAGGAAAGATGAACTAAAACAGAATTTAACCTGGTAACAACACCTGACCACCACCCATGAAGTGACAAAATCAACACTGATATGATAAGCAATTTCATTGTGTAAACACATGCTGTTTTATGATTCCATACGCCTATAAAATCCAACAATCTACACCTGGTTTTGTTATCTTTACCAACTGGCCAACTTGCAAGGCCAAAACACCCCCTTGCTGAGGAACGATGATTAAGTTGTTATATATAAGCTGAGATTTTGTAAATTCTGGTTTAATAATGCTTTGTTAAGGCTATTAGCAGCATTAAACAGCGAAACGTCAGTAAAAACAACAACAGTATCGTTTTGTTTTTCATTTATTGGGAAATGCAAATGTTCTAGAGCTACTTTGGTTTAGAGTAAATAAGGTATTAGACACAATTTCGAGTGATCTTTGTGTATCTTTTGATTTCTCGTTAACATCCTCAGATAAACTACAAGTTTTATCCCAGAGTAATAATAATAATTATAGTAACAACTTATTTTGAGGTTAATATACTCAAAAGTATTAACATCCCTTTTCTCACTGTGACCTGAGATAAGAAGTTATGTTAACGAAATAAAAAAAATATGGATTAACTATGCTGATCATGGATGAACTTTTCGTTAACTTCTGTTATCTCACTTGTGTTCTTTTTCTGTTTTAAAAGTATTTTATTACCTTGCTTTCTTGGAATTTAACTTATCAGTAGGTTAATTACGCAAAATAATGCTCATTAATTACTATGGTAGTAATTGTGAAAAAAAATAATTTAGATGACCTATCATATTTATTACGAAAAAGAAACTTCTTTTCTACGGGTGTATAGTTTCGATTTTTTCTTCATCACCAGTCAGACTACAATCTGACTTCCAAATAATCTGGAAATTTTGTGATTTTATTGGCTTATTGGCAAAAAGCCTTAATTATGTAATTATTATTCCCTTGGGTTCCGAGTGGTGCATCTCTGTTCTGTTCTGTTGTTTTCTGTCCGCCTTAGCTGGCCCCATCACCGCGTATAAGCTCTCATCGCCCTTGAATACATGCTCAAATTGACGTCTTCCACTAGAGTTCCCCTTGGGAGTTGGTCTGGAATGTAACTGTCAGTTATCAGTCTTTTCAGCCTGTGTCCAAACCGTTTAGTTTTCCTTCGGTTTATTTACTCAGCAAAAGGTTCTTGGTTGGTTCGTTTCCAGAGTTTATTGTTGATAATTAATTCTTTGTGGCCTGTGATGGGATCTTCAGTATGGAGCCAGCGAAGGCATTTGTTAGTGAAAGTCTTCAGTGGCCTGCTGGAAATGCATTTCGTGACACGCACGCCAGGTTTCCGACCTGTATAGAAGAACTGGCTGACCTGAAATTAGTGTTGAAAATCCATGTCTTTTTCTTAATACTAGTTGCTGGAGATTTTTTAACTCATTTCGCAGTGATGAATATCTTTCCTGCTTTCTTGATGCTGCCTTTGAGACCTGTAGTTGAAACGATGGTGCCCAAATAAGTGGAAGAATTTATCTCGTTTAAATTTCCTCCCCTGATAGCGACTCATGTTTGTTATTGCTGGTAGTGGTTAGGTATCTTCATCACCACCGTCTACTCGACATCCACTTAAAGTCTTGCATTCACTGCTTCTTCTGACAACTTGTTGGTTTTCACCTGAAGGTCCTGGAGTTGGTGTGACATTACACATAAATTACCAGTAGAAGCCTTAGAGAAGAATAATGTGAATAGTACACAACTATTTCTTTAATCCCACTAAGTAGGGAAATTAATTTTACTTAGTTTGAAACTAGTCATTCTCGTGCAAGTTCAATACGTACTGCAGGTGTCTTTTCATAAACTTCAAAGTTCACACTTTAGACTGATTACTGAACAAACAATATTCATTTCGATTACTTCTTCATCAAGTTCTACAGTATATATATCAATTATCATGAAGGAATTATTCTTACTGACAAAATTAATGTTTTATAAAGTATCATGAAAAATTCTAAAAGTTATATGCGGATAGATATGCAAGTGAAAAGCAACAAGTTGGCAGAAGAAGCATCCAGTGAAGATAGGACTTCCTTCAGGTGAACATAGAGAAAAGAGAGGTGATGAAGATTCCTGGCCTGGATCAAACCCAAAATTTGGATATGTTACGTAGACTACACATTTGTAATAATCAAAAGAAACGAGTTGGATAAAATTCACACTTAATAACCACGTCTTCAACGACGTCAAATTCACAAGAGAAGAGGAATCCGAGAACAACGTCTTAGTCAAGCGAACAACCACAGGGGAATTAGAAACTCAAGTTTATAGAAAATCAACTCACACAGACCAAATACTGAATTACAACAGCAACAATCCAATAACACACAAAAGGAATTGTATACAAACACTATTCAAAAGGGCCAGCCAAGATTCATTGCAGCACTCCCACCTTAAGGAAAATTGAAGAAAGATATCTCATGGACGTCTTCCAAAAGAATGGATATCCACGGAATATCATCAAAAGACATATACCCCCAAGCCAACCTATCAAACCAAAAGCCCCCAAGGAAAGCACAAAGAAAATCGCCCTAACATATATAAAGGATATCTCAGAAATCACCACAAGACTCTTCAAACCTTTAGGAATTGACGTCGCACACAAACCAACAAAATCACTTCACTCAGCTGGCTGGCTCTATGTCAACCAAAAGACTCAACAACGAAAGAAGATAAAACCAACATCATCTACAAAATAAATTGTAATAACTGCGTAAAGCACTACATTGGCCAAAGGGGACGTCCCCTTCGTCTTCGTATCCATGAACATAAGCTAGCCGTCAAAAGACATGACATCCACTCCCTCATATCACTACATACAGACAACCACGGACATCAATTCGACTGGGACAACCAGCGTTCAAATATTAGACAGAGGAAACACCAAGAATGCTAGAGAATTTTTATAATCCTGGCCTAGTGTTCCAGTGAATCGTCAATCAATAGACACATCGAGATAGACAAAATTTATCAACCGATAAGAAGGAAATCTCACACACAAAGGGTCAAAGTTCAAGTCAAGGAAACAATCACGACCAATACAAGTAGCTTAGAGGGTGTGAAAACACACAAAACAACCAATCACGTTGAAGATCACCAGGAGAGATGACTAATAAACTCGTGGAGAAATCTAAAAGTTCACTTCAAATTGAAGTATGCGCTGAAGATGTTGCGTAATAGGGCAGTGAAAGCAATGAAAGCTCAGAGAACACAACCACATCAATATCTTTGGTATATTGAATTGGGAGATTCAATAATACACATGCTGTAACAACAGAAGACAAGACACTGAAGCCAAAGTATATTTTTGATTAATCAAACCGCCGTTTATGTATCTACAGTTTACATTCTTTAACCAATCACTGAGCGTTTGATTTCGGCTTACATCAAACGACAAGAAAAAGAATGTTCAAATGTACATATAGTATTCTGTTTTTTATGCCGTATTGAACTGTGGGAACATGTGAGAATAACATTCCGTTGGCACACATCTGTATCACACCACCACAATGTCAGCTTAAAATGTATATCACTTCCAATACTCACATGAGGGATAGGCATTTTGATAATGCTACTTTTCACCTAAATTTGAGGCAATTTTATTAATTATAAAGAAGTATTTCTCCTATCGTGTTTTTATGTCTTCTGTCAATTTCTTTCTGTTGCAGAGTGACGATTTGGAAGTAGAATTAGGTTACTAAATGGGTGAATTTTGTTTAAATAAATGTAACCTTCAGGTTTGTAAACGCTTTTCATTTCTAAGGATTAATCCATATAACATTGTTTGATGTAATGTTAATTTTATGTAACGAAGTAAACTATGATATTCCCTACATTTTCTCAAGTAATTTATGTTCGCTATTTTAATTGACCTGCGTTATTAAAAAGCACTTGTATCAACCAACGTAGATAGCTAAACAGGTAGATGAAAGTTCGGACAACTAGCAGTTAGAACGATTCGATTGTTAAATCTTTTTAAACAACTAACATCTGAGGCAGAGAATGAGTTACTCCCCAACTTCTTTCATAATTTTTTTTAAATTCTGAAATCATTCTGGGCATAAAATATAATCTGATCTCTCTGTATTTCATTTAAACCTTTGGAAATTATACTGTGAATTGCTTTCTTTGTCAGGATCTGAATCCTTATTATTGTTAAAATAACGCAATTTAGCTTGATGTGTCACTTTGTTTCACCTTTATGTTTCTACGGTTGACTTACTGTGACCTGTTTATCATTAATTTCCTCACAGCTGATTTTCTGCTCTCCAAGAATAATACCACAAACTAAGGAGATATTCACAGTTGCGACGACGGTACACGTACGCGATCAACAGAAAGTTTGAGCTAATTTGTTGTATTCCTTTAACAAGTTATCATTTTCAAGGTATTGAGAAAATTATTAAAAAGACGGTTGCAGCGAAGAAAATTTTCTTTCCGACGAAGTCATCAACTAGGCTGTACATTCGTGTATTTATGATAAATGGGTGACACTTCTGAACAAGTTCAATCCGTCCCAAAGAAAATACTTCTGCTTAATCTAGAATTCAAGGGTGACACTGAAGCAGAAATCCTTCGTAAATTCCTCTCCAAATCTCTGAAGAAAACATACTTCACCACGAGCTTACGACTGACGTTTTCCTGCAAGAAACTGTTCAGCCAGAACGCGAAAGACAAGCTGTCGCATTGCACCACTTCAGCGTGCATGTACCAGTCTACTTGCTCTTGTGAAGCTCAGTACATTGGCCGTACCATGCGCCAACTTAAAAAGTGCGCTCGTCAACACTATCCAGCCTTGCTAGTAAAAGGAGATCGAAAACGTGTACATAGTTCAGTGACAGAACATCTGGTCAATTCAGGACATTTAGCGCCATTCAAAAAATCCTTCAAAATAATATACAAGATTCGATCAAACCTATCAAAGGGAGTGAAATTAAGACATCTGGGCATTGCCGAGGCACTAGCTGTCCAAAAGCTCAAATCCACACTATGTATCTAAAAGAAATACGTCCAACCATTTTCCCTCCCATGGCCATCATAAACAGGTTATTCTTTCAGTAATGACCATCCCGTTGCCTTTCTTATCCAAACTTCCCGTTTATCCATGTTATTTTTAAGTTTTTCTTAATCCCTATATACACTACCATATTTTCATACCAGAACTTCCTGTCTATTTTGTCCTTTTACTATTTCTACATATTTAATCCCTGATTGCATAAACAATTATTCATCACATTAGTTATGATCCCACTAGATTTTTTATCCAAACATCCTGTCTATTTTTGTTATTTCTACATTTCTATCCCCCAATTGCACAGTATGTCAATCTTCTCAGTAATTATGATGCTACTTTGTCTGAGCTCTATCCGTCCCTCTGTTTATTATGGCATTTTAATTCCTAATTGTTGTAATTTTATTAATCTGACCGTTGACCAGAAATTATCCTGGAACTTTCTCACCCATTTATCATAAATACACGAATGTACAGCCTAGTTGATGACTTCGTCGAAAAGAAAATTTTCTTCGCTGCAACTGTCTTTTTAATAATTCCTATGATTCAATGTATATATTCCATGTTTTGAGAAAATTTAAATCAAATATTGATAGATAGCTTGAACAACAAGTTCCCTGGAGGATGAATTCGTCATTGTGCCTGCATTAAATATACGAAAACGTTTCTGTTACGCTAAATTACTGAAATATTACTAGACCACACAACAACCTGAGCAGCATTCCCACATCCTCATGCTTATTTTTGATTTCGTCGAAAGAGGATACTTAGTCTGACTGAAATCCCGAAAGCTTTCACCAGTCCACATCATTCTGTCTCTCCGATTCCGCAGAAGAATAAGTTTGGCTTTCGCATTTTGGTTGTGCTTTGAAGTTTCTGTAGCTATTAAGTTGATTTTCTTTGGTAGGATTGCTAGTCTCTTTATCTGGACTCAGGACTAGCTATAAAACTAGTGAACCAGTAAACTATTTATTTGAATTTTAGATTTTCCCGTCGATTGATTGGACCGAAGTGTTCGGTCTCAGGTTGACATGTTGGCTTCTTGTGCAGATGATTCGACGATGTCTGGGCATGTAATTAGAAGTCAACTGGTGCATGGTGACTAGCGATGGAATCTAGGATGCGCATTTCGTCCTATTTGGAACTCGTCATCTGGATGTACCTGCATTCCCCAGTGAGTGATGATGTTCCCACCGAGGCTTGAACCCAGTGCCCATAGTTTCAAACGCCAAAGCGTTATCCACTAGACCACTTGGGCCACGAGAGCCACCTCTTGTGCAACGGGTCATATTAATTATTTAATTGAATTTTACATTTTCCCGTCGATTCCCAGACATCGTCGAAGCATCTGCACAAGGAGCTGACATGTCAACCTGAGACCAAGTACTTCGGTGCAATCAATCGACGGGAAAATGTAAAATTCAATTAAATAATTAATATGACCCGATGCACAACAGGTGGCTCTCGTGGCCCAAGTGGTCTAGTGGATAACGCTTTGGTGTTTGAAACTTTGGGTTCGGGCTCCGTTGAGAACATCATCACTCACTGGGGAATGCAGGCACATCCAGATGACGAGTCCCAAATAGGACGAAATGCGCATCATGACTGGATTTCACTGCTAGTCACCATGCACCAATTGACTTCTAACCAGTAAACTAGGCTAGATAGACCTTCATCACTCTGAAATCATTGTGGAAATCTGCTTCTCCCAGCGCAAAGAACATAATTTGGATTTTCAACACCAATGGTAAGTCAGCCAGTTCTTCTATACTGGTTAGAAACTTGGCCAGTGCGTTACGGAAAGCATTTCCAACAGGCCACTGCAGACTTTACAATAGCTATTGCCTTCGCTGACAGCATAATGAAGATCTGACGACTGGCAGGAAACAATTATCAACAATAAACTCTGGAAACGAACCAACAACAAATGTCTCGAAGGAAATACAGGTGGACCAGACACAAGCTGAGGAGACCGTTGGGTAATATCGTGAGCAATACAGTCTATCTCTCAAGTGGAATTCGAATGAGAAGCAACGAGTTGGGCATGTGTCCAAGGGTGAAGCGGAGATGACAGCCAATGGGCAATCATGACGCCAGCTAAACAAGACTGTAGAGAACAGGAAAAAACGGCGTGGTGTGCGGCAGAAACCCGACTTTTCCAACTCAGAACACAAGGGAATAACAATAATATAAAACACAACGAACCGACCTCAAGGGAATGATTAGTATTTTCGGATACAGTGAGTAAATAAATCAACAAATCAACAAACAGATAAACACATAAACAAATAAATAAATAAATAGATAAATAAGGAATAGCAAACTGCCTGACTGATTGATATCTGATGGTTTAAATGAGTCTCTAAATTGATTTAACTTAACCATAATCGAATCATTCATTTCACACGTTTGCCTTCTTTTTTATTCAGTTAACACAGTTTATGTTGACATAAGTTAAGGTTTAGAGATTTATTGGCGCTGTTGTTGTTGTTGTTGTTGTTACTATTATTGTTGTCATCAGCTGTTTTGCTTCAACTGTTTGTTAATTTACAAATCCATCATCATCATCGTCAACAACAACATTAACAGGTGTTGATTTATACAATTATTAGCTAATCTTTAAACGATGACCTGTTTTCCACACTATGTATTTACTAAATAAAAACGGTTAAAATAAAGTAGAAACAATAACCCTACGATTGTTGTTTACGTAAGTCTGTTGTGCCATAGCGTTTATTCAGGATATCCAAGACAACGGCGAAGATTAGTTGAACCTAAGGTGGGGGAGGGGGTCGTTCATTGGTCTAAAAATTACGTTCAAATGATCCCAGGTTTTCCAATGGTTCTCTAACCGATGTCAGATCATGATGAAATTCTGTAACCAGTCAATCAAATCCCTACAAACCAATACTTGAATATCAATGAGATGCTCACTAGCGACTGGCCCTATTCAGGTAGGTAGTAGTTACCTGGTTTTCAGTGGGAAGTCGTGACCAGTAGGATGCAGCAGGTCGGGTGTGGGCACAAATACTCGCCAAAGACATTGGCTAGCGGTCGCGCTATGTCATGAAATGGCAGAATTTGGAATTCATGCACTGGCCAATGGATCGGGTCCCAGTGGCTTAATGGTCTGGGAGCTCGCTCGCCTTGTAATCAGAAGGTCCTGGACTAGGACGAAACGTTTGCCCAGTTTCCCAATGGTTCTCTAACCGATGACTTAATGTGACTTTTTCTTTTTGTTGTCTTTATTCGAAATTAAATTCAAAATTTGTCAATTGGTCAGCAATCTGCAGTCTACACAGTTCAGAGGGTGAAATTTCACCATTTCCCTTGGAAACCAAGTCATTCCGATCATAATATTTGATCTGCTTGATACCATATACGGTAGTCAATCAAGAAAGCAAGCAAATTTGCATGAAACTATCTATATACTACTGACTAAGTGAGATGAGTAGTTGTATTCCAATCACTCATATCAAACAGTAGTGCTTCCTAATCAGCCAGATAGAGGTGATGTGAACTCAGTACGGCGATTTCTGTCGGTTGGGGCCGAACCTCGGTGATCTGACTAGTAAGCACTGCTACTTGATTCGAGTGGTACACAACTACTCATCTCAACCAATCAGTAGTATAATTTTTTATTCGAAAATTCTACATAGATGTTCATTCAGATTATTGATATTTTTGTCTGTAATTAACATTGTAATCACTTTAACCCACAGAAATCTTCTTCACGACTTCAGTTAATCATTTAATGCTTACCATTCATATATTTTCATCACTTAAAGACTACAGATCCCCGGCTGATTTTCATCATTTCACATATTTTCTATCATAATTATTATTCTTGCTACATTTATGATTAATATCACCGAGTGTTCATCCAAGTTTTCACTTGTGCACAGCGTTTAGCACATTGAAGAACGTGAAGAAGTGATTGTATTATAGCATATAGGTCCGAGTCGTTTAAAGTACACAACACATCTTAAGGGCCAACCTAAAGATTAGTGACCATGAAGTATAGACGCACCAATGACCTCGTTGGACTTAGGAACCTGACGTTATTACAGTGAGAACTGATATGTAAAATTCACCCTGATCTCGTTTTTAAGTACTCTTTGGAAAATGAGTTGATAACGGTAATGATTTATATTGGGGTTGTGGTTAGGGTTAGGGTATTTTATTACTGTCGTTTGGATCTTTCTTGTGAATAAATATGTGAGAGGAGAGTGTTTCGCCGTTCATGTAAGGTGAAACCGTTTTGATACCTATAAGACTTGGAAACTGATATCCTTCTTTGTAACTCGGAGCTAATTTTCAGTTAATTCAGCGTAAAGTATCGTCTTTAGTACGTTTCATGGTTATTATGTTAACAACTCTGGTAAATAAACGGTTTTTTGATGTATAATAATACATGGCAGGTTGTGTAATCTAACCAATGGTATGAGTTCAAGGTGGATGGTGCGTTCTCACTCCATAGTCAATGTTCTTTATATCTGCCATCTTACTGAACAACGTGAGTGAAGTGAAGTAAGTTATGGGGTTGGAAACTTCATAAATAAATAAATAAATCCATAACTCCATAAAGTGTCTCAAGAAGTATTTATCTGGCTATCATGTACTTATGCTGACTAAAGTCTAAATAGAAAGACAAGATAGGTGTATGAAAGAATGTTTTAACCGAACACAGTCACGATTCTAAGTAATAATAATAACAGCCTTAGGGAATGCCTTAGGGAAAACGGGTATCCAAAGGGATTTCTCCTAAAGTACAGCAAAGAAAAAGATGAGAAAGCGAAGTATCCAACAGTTGAAAAGAAGAAAGTGTTTATTTGCCTCCCATACAAAGGAGAAGCAGTATCACAAAAGATTGACAAGAGGATGAAAGAAGCAATAATGAGATGCTTCCCTGCAGCTAAGCTGGTGACAATATACAGTACTACATGCTCTATAAGCCAATCGAAACTGGATAAGTACCCTACTGATGTTACCTTCAATTGTATTTATAAATTTACGTGCACCTGCGGCAGTAAGTACATTGGAAGGACAGAAAGAAGGGCTTCTATCCGGTTTTCTGAGCATATTCCAAGAAACTTATGCTTAAAAGGAAGCAGATATTTACAAAGTGCAATTACCAAACCCCACCTTGTGGATACGGGTCATTTTGTCGAGATTTCCAAATCCTTCAAAATATTAAACATACAAAGGACAGCGAATCTACTACGATTTGCTGAAGCAGTTGCAATTAAGAGTTTGAGATCAAACTTATGTACACAGAAAGAGAGTGTAGTCAATTTCTCACTCCCTTGGTAACCGTATTACTTTCATTACACTGATTAGTCATACACACTAGTGAGCTCAGCCCACTAAGCAAGTTTTCAATTTGATGAACTTTGACCTTCTTGAGTTGCCATGTTGACGTAAAAGCTAACACTGTTTATTTGATTTTCCTGTTTTCTGTCTTCTCTCACACATCCCTTTGTTTTTCATAGTTTGATAGCATATAAACTGATGGTAACTTAAACTAAAAAAATTGTAATACTTATATTCCGGATGCGTTCATCTTATAATATTTTCTCTATTACCTTTCAAACACTGAAGTATGAAATGTTATTATTTATAACCATTGTAATTTCAGGTAGTTTGCAGCTGATGAGAACCTGTGAAATAGAATGACGATATCATTTAATACTGCAAATCTGGTCTTTCTTTCTCTATCAAAATAATAACAGCTTTATTCCAAACAGTACTTTTGCTACAAATATGAAATTTTCAGCATGCATCTACTATTCTCCTCAAAGGGGTGATAATTGAAACAGGGCATTTACACTCATGTGCATCGGTGGTACAGTGGTGGAATGCTCATCGACCACACCCCATGTGGTCTGTAGTTCGATCCCCGGCCACCAACACATTCCTTTACCTCACTTAGCCAGTAATAAGACTGGTAAAGAGGGAAGGTTGGGCATGAAGCTGGCTGGCAACCCCACCCCGTAAAGATACAACACCACTGCTACCGAAACTTCAAGCCTCTAGCTTGAAGCCCTATGTTCCACAGGGAACATAAAGGAACAGAAGAAAATCCACACTCATATTGTTGTTCAAAAGAGTATGAATGTAAAACTGAAAGAGAAATAAAAATATTAGCAACAATATATTAATGAAAGCAGGAATAAAAAAGGGCCGTTGACTTAGTGTTTCTCAATAAGTTATTAGGGTTATGCCTTACACTTTTCGTATATCATAAGATATGTGCCAAATAAGGTATTGAAGAGATTTTTTAATTATTTATCCGAGCAAAAAATCTTCTACAGTTGCTTCTAGTTCCAGCTGATGAGATAGATATAAGGAGAGAGTTGTATACAGAGAGGACTATCAAGGTCCGACATGACAATATTCGCTAATCTATTGCATGAGTTCATGTGTCTAGCAACAACAGCATCAACAAATTGGTTCAGCCGCACACAGTTTCAGCGCCTTTCACAGCGTGACGAAGTCTTTCTTAAGTAGCCTAGGAAAGATCAAGGAAGGGGGGCAATAAAGAAGAATAGGTAGGATGTAGGAATTAACAAACTTTAAAAATAGAGATCGACTGAGTGATCCTAGATTTCCTTTTAGACAATAACATGATGTGTGAAGACGAGAAAATATCAGAGCAAGGAAATAGACGGTCAGAGGTATTTAACATTCGACTTAGTTCCAGCTTCAGTGTTATTTATCATATTAGAATCAAAGGAACAAACCAGTTTATGTAAGTTGTGCTTGCCTGTGTGAAAGTGAAGCTGACAACCTGACACTTGGAGGCATTAGACTTAAGACCATTTGACGAAGAGCACTGACTAATTTCTGATTGAAAGTTATTCATTTCGGAACAAGGTGGTTGAGAAATAATCGGCACAATAAAAGTCAGATTATCGGAATACTTAACAAAATTTGCTTCATCAGAATGAGACAAATCATTTAAGGAGAGGGAAAAGCACCTCGAGGGACATCGGCTAGAGTAAGCAAGGCAGTGGTGGACTTCCCATCAAATACAATGCTCTGCTTCCTATCAGAAAAGTAAGAACCCAACAATTAATTAATGAAGCACTGTGCTTGTGCCGCAGCAAGCGTGTTTAACAAAAGAAGCCGAAGGTACAGAGTCAAAGGCTCATCTGTAATTAAGGAAGATACACCGAGCCTACGTCTGATCTTACTTATAAACTGTAGGTCAATTATAACACTTACAACAGAATAATAATGATTTCTACGTCTCCATAGGTTACGCGATGTAAACAGATGCTTAGTTCAAAACTGAAAGAACACCTTCACTGAATTCAACAATGTGTACTTAGTATTTTGGACAGACAGTTATTTCTAATAAAATTCGTGAGGCATAAAGCTAGTATAATCATTTCCATTACTTTCAAGTTTGCTTATACTAAAGTATCCACAGTTAAACAATGGAAAATAAAGATTCATTGAACACTGTTCTACTCATACATCATAAGGTACGACAGTATTCACTAACTCAAATTCTGCTACACAGATATCAGAAAAATAAAAAATCATCTTAGCAATAAAATCAGATGAGGAAGGGAAAACATGCCACAAAAAACTCAAAGTTAAAATTTATGGGACCACAATTCAGTATGAACGAGTTATTCACTATATATTTACTACAATACAGAATTGCAATTCAATAAAGTTCTCGATCAAATCCTTTTTACAATTAAAGCAAAGTTAATCTCAGGTATAAACTTATTTGCCTTCTAGTATATAAATCCCACCCCTCTCCCTCCAAGAAAACGTGAAACTCTAAGAGATATGTGTATTCCTTGATCTAGTTTTGACCTGATCATATGGAGGTCTGCTTAAATTCTGGACTATCAAAACGCTATCCATCATTTTATTGTATCTAATTTATCGTGTTCAATTGGTTTCAACCTATTAACCTATGAAAATATAACCTCTAGTCGTATTGCTAATTCTCACGAATATTTAGAATGCTTAAAAATTTTGGATTTGGACATTTCCAAAAGAAAACTGAAAAAATGCACCTTTTCGCCCAGCAACGTGATTTAAAACTTATTCGCATACATCAAATGACTGTTCCAGAGACTTTGAGTACAAACTGTTGCTCTGTGAAGTAAAATTAACTGTCTGCAATCTGTCGTGTCCTCCAATTTACACTGCAATATAAGAACTATAACTCTTCAAGAAACTTAAATCCATGACCTATATGATGATAAATTAGGGTGTGTGTGGGTAAATGGTTTCAGACTACTTTAGACAAGATCAGTGTAGCTCTAAGAAGAAATGTGGCGGTGATGTTGCAACCCTCATCAATTCTCAGTGGTGTACTTCCAGTAAGGTATATTTTAGGTTCTGAAGTGGCAAAATTGACTGCCTCACTGTTAAATGTTGACAGAAACACTCGTCCAAATATAACTACATATATATTTCAAACATTTATATTGCATCTGGCTGTATTCTGTTAAAACTATCCTTATCTGCTGATGGTTTTACTTCCTTTGCTGCCAGTTACGTGGCAACTCCTTGTCAGTAGTTACTGAAGAGTTCAGTTCCTGCGACTGCAGCTTCCTTACATTACTAGGTCATGAAAATTTTTTCAACTAGAAAATATACTTGATTTAGCCTTGGCAAACGACTACATCATCACTAATAAATTCAGATCATTGTATTATAGGAAAATTGCCTGAAATAAATGGAAAGCTGCGCAAAAGGGCTTTCTTCAACTTTGGCTGGACAGACACGATAGTATATCGAATCTAAGAAGCATGTTAACAGATACAAACTAGGACTTATTTACTGAACAAGTTCTAGATGACACAATCACAAACATAACATGTTTTCTCAAATTCTATCTTGTTGTTTGTTGTCCGAAAAGAGACACTCTTCCTTAGATTTGACTGCTGCCTTACTTTTACCAAAATACTGTTTGGAATATAGCTACTGTTATTATTAATAAAGCTGTGGAATACCTGACGGAACATTAAACAAGCAAGTCCAAGATTTCCAACCCTCGTACATCAATACTAGTATGGCATATGCTACTAACAAAACTCATAAGTAGTATATGGACACAGATATAAACATTTCTATCATCAGAAAGAATACCGAGTGGAGGGGAGATTCAATGAACGATGCCTGTGAACCGAAATGGAAAACATGGAATGAAGATAAAGAAGCACTATACAGAAAACAGAAACAGCATAATACACGTGTTTGTTTTCATATTTGCATATCGAGCTGCCCATAAATAATTCCATTACTAAATATTCTTGTCTTCTGTACATGTCCAAATTAAGTTCACTTTTAATAGTTTGGGAAAATTTGGGTATTGAGTATATCATATTCATAATAGTACAGGTTTTCTTGCGTTTCTCGATGAATGAAAAACAAAACGACATTGTTTTTACTAACGTTTCGCTATCTAATGCCAATACCTTTATCCAAGTAGCTATATTAAACCAGAATTCACTACAAAATCTCAGTTTATATATAACAACTTAATCATCGTTCCTCAGTATGGAGGCATTTGCGTGTTGCAAGTTGGCTAATTGGTAAAGATAACAAAACCATGTGTAGATTGTTGGATTTGATAGGTGTGTAAAATTATAAAAACAGCGTGTGTTTACATAAGGAAATTGCTTGTCACATTTGCGTTGATTTTGTCATTTCATGGGGGAGAGGGATGTTGTAACCAGGCCAAATTCTTTGTTATTCCATCATTCCTATTCAAACGATTTGTATCCCACTTCACATGAAGTGCTTCTGATAATAGACGTTCTTTATGCTTTCTGAAATTTTCCTGGTTTATTTCAATATTGTCAAAATCAGTTTTGTGGCCTGATTCTATAGCACGTAGACCAGCTATGGCTGACGATTTTTCAAGCTTTTCTAGTTCATTAAATGGATTTCTTGGTGATCGAACAGATGCTCTACGATGTTCATTTCTCCTGATTTTGATTTCTCGAGATGTGTGTCCGATGTATATCGCATCATATTTCAAGCATTTTGTTTTGTAGACACAATTAGACAGGGAATCCTCAGGGATTTGGCTTTTATATTGACAAGAATGCTATGTATTGTGTGTGGCATTTTGAAGAAAACTCTGGTGATGAGGTTATTGAGTGTTCTTCTGATATCGTCTTACACCTCTGCTCTATGTGGAATGAAAACTGTTGAGGTTCATGTTTTCGGAATACCTTACTATGGGTTCACGAGTTTCCCCTAATAGTCACTGATCTCTCCATAAATAGATTCGAAGATAACATCTTCTCAAGCATAATCACTTCTAAAATATAGTTAAGATATGTAGATGATACTGTTGTAGTGCTCAGACGAGATCTACACACTTCATTCTTGGAGAAACTAAACAATCTATCTTCCAGAACCCAGTTTACTTCAGAAACAGAATTAGACGTCGGTGAACTGCCATTTCTAGACTGCCTGCCTAGTTAAGAGGAGGGGAAACGAACATTTTAGTATATGTATCTGATGTTTCACTAGATGTCCAGAGCAACTTCATTTGAAAGGTTGCAGAATTCCGACGAAATTCCTATTTCTCTGCGTCATTTTGAAAATATGCATCTGGAATGCTAGCAGGGCTGTTGTATATTTCACAATAATGCTGATTGTAGCATTTCTATGTTCATGCAACGAAATAATCAACCTGTTCATTTTGGCACTTAACAATGAACTACGAAACATTGGAGTTTTTACACGAAATTTATTTAGACGACTTCAGAGTTCTTACTACGATACTTTCGACAGCAAATCTCAATTCATATAGTCACTCATATCTAAGCTTCAGGCTTCAGTGTCCAATACAGAAAATTAAATTTTAACTATTTTATTCTGCCTGTTGGGTAAAAAATGTTTTGTCTTATTGTTTTTGCTCAAGTGGCGCTCATTTAAACTGGGACTTTTTGTTTTTTTTAGTTGATATCATATAACCTCCTGCACCACATAATGAGAAGTAGTGTCGTTACAAGTGTCAGCTAGTCAAAAAGAAAGTTAGTTTAGCTCAGATAAACAGAATCCTCATTTGTCAGTCTTTATTGAAAGTTTTGGCGGCATGAGTGCTTAAAGTGTCTCATCTCCTCCTCATAAGATCTCCCCAATGTAACCCTCGGACTCACTTCCATCTCTACTAGAATGATAGCCTATTTGGCGAGTGGTGTCACTTAACTGTCCCTTCAGTGCATGCCCAAACCATCTACATTTCCTTCGCAATATTTGCTGACCAATAGGGTCTTGATTGGTCCGTTCCAAGAGTTTCTTGTTTCTAATTTTTTTCTGGTCAGCTGTCCGCATGATCTTCAGCATGGAGCCAGAGAAGGTGGGAGTTATTGATAAAAGTGTGAAGTGGCCCATTAGAAATGCTTTTCGTGACACGACTGTCAAGTTTCTGATTCATATAGAAGGAGTGACTGACTGAACATTGGTGTTGAAAATCCAAATCTTGTTGTGTATGCTGAGTGTAGAAGATTTCCACACTGATTTAGGGGTGGTGAGGGTGTACCTCCTTGACTGACTTTATCTTTTATTCTCAAAGCAGGTTAGATAGAAGTGATTACATTAGCTTAAGGAATAATACTTGTAAAATATAGAGGAAAATTAATTCGTCGCTTATACTATGGTATAGACCTCGTCAAGCTGTTAAAAGTTAGGTTCACAATAGGTTAGACATTACTACTGGTATAATTTTAGCAAAAATGGTATCTTCCGGAACCAAAACTGTTTATATGCGAGGAAGTTGCATGGTCATTCAACCGAAAATACTCATTCCGTAGTTACAGAAAAACTGTTAGGAATCGAAAAAAACGAGAAATATTTACATATGTTATGTACAGACAAACCATTTATGTGTGTACCACTCAGAAGTAACAGGGGGAAAATTGTATTTCTCAGCATCGACTGTTCAATAAATACAATAAAGTTCGTCATAATGAGGATAATGTATGCTAACAGTTGTGACTTTCATTTGATTTAGATGTCACGCGTCTGCAACTGATTGACTTGGATGCCTTAGAAGGTTCAGATGAAGCTGTAAACGTGTGTTTAATCTTCTGTCATTTTGGCTAGTACTCAGGCAAATAATTCAGATTAATTCACCAGTTACATTAGTAAACAAGTAATATCTAACGCAAACATATTGAAAAATTAGATAACCCAGTATTTCTTGACATCTACTATCCAACTAGTGAATTGTTAATTTTTGCAATATGAATGTTCACAACTGTGATTCCGGACACGTTATGAACAATCCGCAGTTTAAATGTAAGAATATTTTAAATTGCAAAGATATTACGAAGAAAATGCACGAATGATGTAAATCTTAGGCAACTGATCGAATTACAACTTCTAATGTATGAAAATCGCACTGCTAAGTACCCTCAACAAATGATGAAACAAAACTTAAAAATCTGATAATTTTCTGAACAGACAGATTATAAATGATGTCAAAAGATAACTAGGATCTAAAGAGTTAGTTCGTGGGGATTCTGTTTGTTTCAGATTCCATCACGGATAGATATTAGTTATTAGAGAACCATTGAAAACCATCACGAAGTACTGGATGGCCGTTTCGTCCTAGTGCTTGGGACTCATCATCAGTACGCACCCACCAATTGAGTTTCGAACGCAGCAACTCTCGGTTACAAAGCAAGCTCGTAGACCATTCAGCCAGTGGGAACAAATTCAATGGCCATTCCATGAATTTACTTAATCCACGATTTGTACAGTGCAGCTGCCAGTCAACCTCATCTGCGAGTATTTGTCCTCACGCTCTACTAGGTGAACTGTACTAGTCAAAACTTCTCACCATAGGCCAGTGAATCAGGTCCCACTGATTGAATGGTCTACAAATTTACCTTGTAACCATAAAGTCCTCTGTTCCAACCCCTGTGGGTGGGTGAATACAAGCCACGAGTCCCAGACTAGAAGGAAACAACTGTTCAGTACTCCCTGGTTCTCAGCAGTTCTCATTCTGTGGATGAAACTTGAAAAGAATGGTATTTTTCACCTCATTAAATAGCACTGAAATTTCGTGATGTGTAGATAAATCTTACAGGTTAAAACCGTAAATTAATTTAGTATTTTAAATATTATTAACTGTTGAATATGCGTATTCAGCACTGTGTCTGAAAATCATCACACATAATCATCTTTTGCAGGTTAAAATTCTAAAATCTTAGAAAAACTGTATGCAAAATATATCCAGGAAAATGAAGTTTAGAGTGTTCTTGATATTTTATAGAATATTTATGCAGTTCACCTATCTACAGGTAAGAGTACTTTATATTCTGGTTTAAGTAGACATTTTCCTATAGTGTTATTACACACTGACCTAAATTATTTTTTTTTTTTTTGCTATAGTGATAAGATTATTCAAATGGTTGTTATAACTGTAACGGATTTCTTCCAGAATTAGTTTCTTTTGGTGGTTTTATTGAAAGATGCAACGGTAAAGGAAGGCAAAACTTCCATCACCTGTAAAAAGAACACTAAATTAGTCTTGGAGACTAAAAGCACAGACTCGCAGCCGTATGGAGTGATAATTATTTCTTAGTATCAGAGTATGCAGATAACTATGGATTCTGATTTGACCACAAATATGTGTGAATCTTAGAGTGAACGGAGGACTGAAAATACTACAAAAATCCTGAAAGTTTGGTGCTCATATGAATCTATTCATAGCTCTGTTTTAGTACGACTTGTAGATAGTGCTCATAAAGTTAATATTAATAAAGCGTTTAAAGTTACTTATAGCATTCCAACTAATCTTAATTTTACTTTACAAGTTTGTCTTCTACATACATACATCTAAAGCCATTGGAATCCGCCTGAAGAAGTCAAACCTGTGCATTTACAACAAATTCTTACAGCCCCTTTCCTTACTTTGACCGTCGTTACAGGAATGTAAAACCCTCACAGTTTTGCCGTCCTCCCAAGACTTTAACGAATTAGCATAGTCCATATTATTTTATTTTCCAGAATCCTTCATCTTTAGTTGCTTATTATGGAGTCAACTTAAGCATTCATTTATTTCCTAATTACTCCTTATATTCCCGAAATTATGTATAATCCAATCCACTATGTCATAAACCCTACAGAAACCAGTACTGGAACATAAATTGACATAAGTTAGAATTCATGGACTGGTCATTGGATAGGGTCCCAGTGGCTTAATGGTCTACGAGCTCATTCGTCTTGTTACCAGAAGGTCCTGAGTTCGAACCACGTGGTGTGGGCGCATAGAGTCCCAAACTTGGACGAAATAACTGTCCAGTACTCCCAGCTTTTTTCCAATGGTTCTCTAACTTATGTCAGCTCATGATGAAATCCCCAACCGAACAATCCACTTGCTTTAATCATTTCTACCCTTTAATTGTTTGTACCATGATATGTTGATATTGACTAATTACTGTCACCAAAATTATCACCACTAGGTTGGTAAAATATTTTCTAGTGCATTGAAACTTATATATATAAATAGAGCTAGAGGTGAGGATCTAATTGGAAATTAAACATTTCTTCGCTCAATCCTTTTGTCTTCTCAATGTCTAAACGGGAATTTGTTTCTATATTGCGATCCGCAATAAACAGGTAGTGGCACAGATCAGATTTCTCAGGCAACAAAGAGATAAGTCGTATGCACGAAAGGTTAAATACTGTGTCAACAACATCAGTACAAATACAATTTACCAACAGAATAGGCGAAACTCTGTAGGTAACCAGTAACGACCAAGTTCACTGAGGATGGTAACCGTTACATTCACTTAATCTTGATGTACATTCTGAAAATGCTGTCTAGGAAGACAATTAAAGCTTAACAGTAACATGACACAGCACCAAAAGGTGTGAAATGCGTATAAAGTAAAAAAATAACTGTTGGTGTTCATGGTTGGATATAAATTGATGATTACTGGTAACTAACTGTAAAGCTTAAGTGAGCTGAACTCAAAAAGTTTCACTTTTTTCTCTCTTTCTCAATGCTGAATACTTTTCATATCATTAATGTTTGAAAACTTATTATTTATATTATTTTATTCCTTTACTTTCGCAGTGGAACATAGGGATTCAAGCTAGAGGCTTGAAGTTTCGGTAGCAGTGGTGTTTTAGGATGGGGTTGCTAGCTTCATGCCCAACCTTCCCTCTTTACCAGTCTTATTACAGGCTTAGCGAGGCAAAGGATAAAGCAGTGGGTCGGCCAGGGATCGAACGCCGAACCACCTGCGTGGTTGGCGAGCATTCTACCTCTGTGCCACCGACGCCCCGTTTGAAAACTTATTTTCATTCTGTTATAGATGTTCTCTTCTTACACCTTCTGTTAGCGTTCACCAGTTTTACAATGTTATTCAGTTTTTAAAACTCTGAATAGATTCCAATTCACTTCACATTTTTGCCACATAAGTGAATGCGGTAAATAAAACAACAACAAAATATTGTTACAATAACTATCATAAAACTTTTACTTCATGGTTTATCTTTGATTCTTAGTGCCGATTTTGAGTCATCACACTATTTAACAAACTGGTTATTCACATAAATAAAAGAGTCATCAAAAGGAAACATTAATGTCAACAACCTTACTTCATAAAACCCTCATTTTTAGAAAAATATTAACGAAAACCAAGTTTTATTTTAAAGATTTTTTTGAATATTTAAACTCTCTTGGAGAATTTTTCTACTCTGTAGAAAAGAATAGATCACTCAAATGCAGTTGACTAGTACAAATAACTGTTCGTTTTAAAGTTCTACGCAGTAGTAAAACAATTTTTATAGACTATACCCTTAGCTTCCAGGTGAAAAAAGGGCTTCAATGGAACATCTCCATTCTATCCTGTTGTATGTAGTCTACGTTAGCTGTATCAATCATGGCCCAGAATCTCTCGTTTCCTCCTTACATCACATCTTCCGTATCAACCTCGAACTCACGCTCGACTCACCACTTCTAAATCGAGTTCCACTCAAGCAACAGGCTGCCGCAGGATGTTACTCATCCGTGTCTTAAGCACGTGTCTGAACCATCTCTATTTCCTCTAAAATATTTGTTGGCCGCTAGATTCTTGCCTGATTTGTTGCACTGCAGATTTCCTTGTGGCTGATCCACTACCTGCGGCCAGCCAAGTGATCTTCAGCATGGATTATTTTGAAGAGAATAGAAAAAGAACGAATATATTTTCAGGAGAATACAGGCTCACTTCATCTTGTGGATTCTTCTCAACTACGTATTTCCTAAACATTATTGAAACAGAAGTTACAAAATTTCCCAACATACTTTTTTCACAGTGATATTGAGTTGCAGATGGAATATATAATTACCATCATGATTCCAAAAAGGATGTCAATAGACATATTATTCCGTGGTAGCAGACTAGCTATTTATAGTGGAATTATACAAGAGGCGATGGGTGGAGTTCCAATTTTGCTCAGTATTAATAATCTGTCCTGAAAAGTGCATTTAAACACAATTCAGAATGTTTAGTGAATCCTACTACAAGGTATTTACTCCGTATGTAGAATCTTTAAATAATATAAAAATCGACAATATATTGTTTGAAGCAAATCGTTCTATTTGAAGCATGTTCCACAGTCTTCTTCCTTCAATTCCGTCGAAAATTTTCAAATTGACCATGATTTTCTTCGTGTAGAAAATCATGGTCATTTTGGTTTTCAGAAGCCATTGTTATATGATGACTCCAACCCAACCTTTGTATACAGAAAGATAATGTGACTTATCTCTCACTACCCTGGTTACTGTGATAGTTTCGTTGGCGTGCTTTTGTGTTTTGTTCTGTTGTGTGACATTTCACTTAATTTTGATTCTCACTTAGTGAGTTGCAGTCACTACTGAATTTCTAAATTTACTTAATTATTTGTCTATGTCATAGTTTTACTTTACTATCCACTTCCACCCTCCTGAACTTTTCATCACGATATGTATAAATTAACTCCGTTGTTCTATCGTGTTTTTTGTTTCTAGTTAATCTTAGGTTCCAAGACTAATAATAATTGATATATGTGTAAAACTTGGCCACTGTGGTGGTAAGTAATTCCATATTAGTTTGTTTATTAGATATATTACACACTGAAATTGTATTATTATTTACTGGATGACGAGTTTCGAACAAATGTAATGTAAAAATAAAATAAATAATGATAGTAATGATAATAATAATATTAATGATGACATGCATGTCAAACATGCGCAAGATAATGACAACAACAACAATAAGGAATATAAATCATCAGTAGTAATTCCATTCAAGGAAGGAACCCCAGAAACCTTAAGCAGAATTCTTAACAAGGCAGGAATAAAAGTGGCTTTCAAACCCCCACAAACCCAATAAGAAACAAGCTCTGTCAGTTAAAGGATCAATCTTGTGGGGCCAATAAAACAAAACAATTTAGATTATCTGATACCCTGCTGCAATGATTGTCAGGTCAAAAGCACAGGTGAAAGTAATAGAATGGGGTCGGTCGGATTAGCGGAGTACAAAAGCCTAGAAAAATCTAGATTAGTTCACCATAATAAGATGAAAAATCTAGAGAATTTTTCGGCTTTATCTTTTACTACATACAATTACACGCAACCATATAATAGGATGGGATAGGATGGCAGTTCTAAAATCTAGTGTAACAACAGGGTGGAGGGAGAGATTGATAATAGAAGCTTTGTTTATCGAATCAATTGCAAATACATGTAATTGGAATGATTCAACACCTGCCCCAGATATTTGGAAAATTCTACTACCCCTACGACGAATAAGAAAGTACAAAGGAAACCGTAAAACTGGGAGTACTGGGCAGCTGTTTCGTCCTAGTTTGAGACTCTTCAACAGTACGCACCCACCGGATTCGAACCAGGAATTCAGGTTACAAGGCGACATAGCATGAATTTCAGGATTTCCAATGGTTCTCTAACTAATGTCACCTCATGATGAAATCCTGTAACCAATCCAATCCCTACAAACCAACACTTGAACCATCAAACTCAAGTTTTGAAGTCGTGTGATTATAATTGATGATATGATTAAGAACAATAAATTTTGTTCAAAACGTCATTCAGTAAATAATACTGTTTCACTGTGTGTGATATATCTAATAAACAAACTAATATGCTACCTAAATTTCCTATCCATCTAAATTCACTAACGTATTTACTCCGTTTCATTTTGTTTGAGTCATTGAATTACCATAATAATAAGTCACAATCTTTACTGGCGCACAATTTTCGATAAGTTTCTACCTATCGCTGGGAGATTTTCGAAGGAGATTGAGTAAAAAACACTATGGAGTAGTATTGGAACTGGTTTTGGATGGAATGGTATTGCATCAAACGATATATTGTCGGTTATTTTATTATTTACAGATTCTGCACACGGAGTAAATACCTTGCAGTAGAACTCACTGAAAATTCTGAATTGTGTTTAAATGCACTTTTCAGAATAAAGCTATGATTAATATTGAGCAAAATCAGAACTCCAACCTCGCCTAGATTAGTAGCTCGCTAGTTTTCTAGCCGGTCCCAAGCCCGGATAAAGAGGGAGGGTTGGGGCGTGGTGCTAGCAACTGCACTCCCAAAACTTAACCAAATTGATGCAGAAACTTCAACGCTGGGCAACATCGCGCGTCAGGCCCTCGAGTGGAACTCGAAAACGAAGTGGCGGGTGGGACGTCCAAGGGTTACATGGAGGGGATCGTGTGAAGAGGAGTTGAAACAGTATGGAATAACATGGATGCAGGTGAAAAGTATCGCAGAAGACAGAAGCAAGTGGAGACGTGTAGTTGAAGCCCTATGTTCCACTAGGAACCCAAGGGAATAATAATAATAAAATCAGAACTCCACCTCTCATCTCTTGTTCAATCAAACTATAAATAGTTAGTCTTTTAACACTGAATAATGTGTCTACTTAAATCACTTTTGGAATTATGATGTTACTTATATTTTCTATCTGTAACTCGATATCACTATGAAAAAAGTATGTTCGGAAATTTTGTAACTTCTATTTTGATGATGTTTAGGATGTACGCAGTTGAGAAGAATTCACGAGAACATGTGAGTCGGTATTCTCCTGAAAATATATTCGTTCTTTTTCTAGTCTATTCAATCTAATAGAGAGAACCGATTGTAGGAAACTATGTGAACTGATTGTTTTCCTTAATAAAACAGAAGAATATAAACGGTGAAAAGATGTTTCCCCCAAAAAAACAGATTGTCTTAACTCAAACCATATGGGAAATCTGACACTTCTAAATCTGGTTCATTATCAAAATACGTATGTGCAAACTTCTACAAAAAAAAATTAAATGGAAATATTTTTGATAATAATGTGAATTTCATTAATTTTTAGAAGTTTCACTAATTAAATGCTAAAATAAATGTGAAGGAAAGAAACAGAAAACAAGCTGAAAACAGAATTTTCCTTCTTAAGCTTTATAACGTTTGAACAGTAGTGTTCCTGATCAGTTGATTGTATTTTGTGATTTGGTCATGTTTTTTCGGAGCTGGTTTATTTAATTGCCAAGCTTTTGTTGTCCTACTAGACAACACTTTCAGCGCAGGCTTGTTTGAATTCTTTTTGATGTGATTGTGTTCTCTGAGCTGGATAGTTAATTTCCGAAGCTTTCATCGCCCTACTAGGCAACATCTTCAGCGCATACTTCAATTTGAAGTGAGCTTTTAGATTTCTCCACGAGTTTATTAATCATCTCTCCTGATGGGTGACCTTGAAAGTGATTGGTTGTTTTTGTGGGTTTTCACACCCTCTAGGCTACTTGTATTGGTATTGATGCTGATTGTTTCCTTGACTTGAACTTTGACCCTTTGTGTGTGGGGTTTCCTTTTTATCGGTTGATAAATTTTGTCTATCTCGATGTGTCTATTGATTGATGATTCACTGGAATGCCAAACAGTCTTCTAAAAATTCTCTAGCATTCTTGGTGTTTCCTCTGTCTAATATTTGAAAGTTGGATGTTTCAGTCGAATCGATGTCCGTGGTTGTCTCTATACAGTGAGCCGATATGAGGTAGTGGATGTCATGTCTTTTGATGGCTGGTTTGTGTTCACGGATATGAAGACAAAGAGGCCGTCCACTCTACCCAATGTAGTGTTTTTTGTAGTCGTTGCTATTTATTTTGTAGTTGATGTTGGTTTTATCTTCTTTCGCTGTTGAGTCTTTTGGTTGACATAGAACTGAGTGAAGTGATTTTTTGGTTTGTATGCGATGTCAATTCCTAAAGGTTTGAAGAGTCTTGCGGTGATTTCTTTGTGCTTTCCTTCGAGGCTTTTGGTTTGATAGGTTGGCTTGGAGGTATATGTCTTTTGATGAAATTCCGTGGATATCCATTCTTTTGGAAGACGTCCATGAGATATCTTTCTTCAATTTTCCTTAAGGTGGGAGTGGTGCAATGAGTCCTGGCTGGCCCTCTTGAATAGTGTTTGTATACAATTCCTTTTGTGTGTTATTGGATTGTTGCTGTTGTAATTCAGTATTTGGTCTGTGTTTGTTTGAATTCTTCATGAATGAATGATATAAATGTATCTCCTGACAACCTTTCTTTGTCGTGATTGGTTGTTGAAGTTTCAGCTTTCTTGTCATGCGATTCATTTCTTATCAGTTGGTAAATTTAGTCAATCTCTGATTCATCTGACTGCAGCACTAGGTGAAGCGGGTTCAAATCTCAGAATGGACAAGAATTCCTTCAAGACTGCAGAAAAGTCTTGCGGATGAGCGCTAACTGGAACGAAACCTAGGTCAAAGGCTTCCTAACCATCGCCTCTGACCGTCTAATAACAACATTTCAGAGTTCACCATGATGGCCAACCCACCTAGATTGACGGCCACATTGCAAAGTTGACTGACAGAATTCAGTCTGCACCAAAGGAAGGATTAGGCAGATTACACTGGTGACTAACTGGTGTCCAATTGGAGTACAAAACTTCTAGAAATTGCCTGACATTTCCGGTGTTTCATCTGTTTAAAATTTCTACATTTTCCCAATAAAATTCATGTCTGTAACTGTCTACATGCGCTGATATGAAAGAATACATGTTGTGTCTTTTCACAGCTAATTTATGTTCTTGAGTTCGGATTCTAAGGGGATGCTGACTTTGTCGGATGTAGTGTATGTCGCAGTTTACTCAATTTATATCGTAATTGGTATTAATGTTATCTTCTTTTTGGGTGGACACTGGGAACTAGTGTGATGTGTCTAGTCTTTTCTTTGGTGCAGACTGAATTCTATCAATCAGGTTTGCAATGTGGCCACCATTCTAGGTAGCTCAGCATTACGTCGCACATCAATTCGATGATATTAGATGGTTGGAGGCCATCGGCAGGAAGCCTTCCACCTAGGTTTCGTGCCAGTTGGCAGTCGTCAGTAAGGCCAATCTGTAACCTTGAAGGAACTCATGTCCCTTCTGAGATTTGCACCCGCGTCACCCAGTGCTGCAGTCAAAGACGTTACCACTGGCCACATTGCAAACTTAACTGATAGAATTCAGTCTGCACCAAAGAAAGGACTCGACACATCACACTAATTACTACTGTTCAATCAAATTATCCACTACGGCCCTACATGAGGTCAGTCGCTATCCCGAATGGCTCAGTAGTAATGTCTGACTGCAGTTCTCACTGAGTGACGCAGGTTTGAATCTCAGAAGGGACATGTTTTCTTTGAAGGTTGCAGATACGCCTTGCTGACTGGTGAGTGCAAACTAGCACAAAACCTAGGTTAAACAAGGCTTTCTATGGCCGACTGCCTCCAACCATCTTATATTATCTTCTTTTGCTGTTGGATCCTTTGGTGTGCACAATACTGTCTGAAGTAATCGAGTTGGATTGTGTGCTATACCTGTTTCACCAAATGGTTTTAGTATTCTAGCTGTTATTTCAGAGTTATTTTTTAAATCTGATGGCGTTAATTTTTTTGTGGTCTATGACGATAGTTTCTTGTTGGTAATTTTGATTTGAGTTTAAACATTTTTTTTGAAGGCAGTTTGTAGATATTCCTTTTCTATTCTCTTCAGCACTGGAGCGCTGCAGTGTGGTTTAGTACTCTTTTGAACATTGTCTACACACAGGTTCTTTTGTGAGTCCTTGGGTTATCGCTGTTATATTTGACTAATTGAACTCTCTATGTCTTGATTTTCTGTATACTTGTGTTTCTAAATTTCCTGTGTTAGTTCTCTTGATGGCGACATCTAAGATAGGAATTCTGTTATTAGATTATTCTTCTCTTGTGAATTTAATATCTTCAGATATGTTTTTTATTAATTTGTGACCGTATTCTAAATCATATCTTCTAATTACTACGAATGTATAATCAGAATAATGTGCCCAGATTTAAATTTGTGTAAAATCAACCAATAGATAGCCCTGTAATACAGCATTTGTCTTGATGTCTACATAATCGGATGCTTTACAACCAAACTCTTCGCTTTCATTATCAAAACGTTAGAATATCTGTTGTAAAGGGTATAAATCTGAAAACATCTCCCACTGAACAAACAAAATGATAATTAACGTCGTTAGTATGATTAAAAATAACCACAGTTACAAGATTAATTTAGATGATGATTAAATTTTTATCCAGTTGTAATTTCAACCTGCTCACACCAATCCCCATTAGGGATTAAAAACGTAGTAATAACAAAACTAAGGAATGCAAAACACAGCGGAAAAATAACAGGAACAAACAGGAAGATTGGCTAAGAAAGGCAATAGAATGATCACTATTGACAGAACTGACTTTTTATGAGGGCCATGGTGGGGACAGTGGTCGGGCGTATTTACTTTGAATGCATGGTTTGGGATTGAAATTTCGGACCACCACTGACTCAGCTATTCCAAGACGCCTTGATTTCATTCCCTTTGAGAGGTTTGATAGGATCTTGTATGTGATTTTGAAGGACTTTTCAAATGGAGCTAAATGTTCTGAATTCATCAGAAGTTCTGTTACCAAACTATATACCCCTTCGTGTTCAATATAAAAAATATCTCTGAAATAGCAGCGAGAATATAAAGACCGTTTGAAAGAGATATAGCACACAAGCCAGTCAACAGAATCACTTATTCGATATTGTGCAAACCAAAAGATTCAACAGAAAAAGAAGATAAAATTAATACCATTTACAAAATAAATTGTATGAACTGCAAAAACATTACATCGGTCAAAGTGGGCATCCCCTTCGAATCAGAATCCAGGAACACAAATTAGCTGTGAAAAGACATGATATATATTCTTTCATATCAATGCATGTAGATAATTATTGACACCGATTTGATGATTGGGATAATGTCGAAATTTTAAACAGAGGGTATGCCAAAGTTGTCAGAGAATTCCTAGAAGCCTGGTACTCAAGTGAATCAGCCAGCGATTAGCAAACATGTTAATATAGACCAAATCTACCAACTAATAAAAAGTAAATCATGTGTCGAGAAAGTTTAAAATCCAAGTCAATAGAAAAATGATCAATACAGATGTGAAGATGGTTGGTCACCAGGAGACGCAATTCTATCATTCATGGAAAATTTGCATCAGTTCACTTTATGCTTAAGAAAATTGCGCTGAAGGCAGATGTTGTCCAGAAGGACAACGAAAGCTCAGCAACTAAACCAACCAGCTCAGAGAACACTATTAATTGCACAAAAAACCTCCGTTTTAACACCGGAAATATTTACTTTCTAATTTAAACATTTCTTTAATAATTCGGAGCTAATGATTTTCATGAACAGTATAGAACAATATATACCACTAGTTTACGTCATTAGCATAAAATGAATGAAAACTATGGAACTGTTCTCAAAATATCATTGTGCACGTAATTATCCAATCAATGAAGTATCACATTTTGTATCTTTGTAGCAATCTTGTTTAATGCATAATTCCTCGAACTAACTGTAGACTGAACAGAAGTATAACGAGCGAGGGTATTATCTCATCTGATAACTTAATTCAGTGTTACAATGTGGTCACTGAACACCTCAGTTTCATGAAGGTTGACATTTTCACCGCATGAGTGGCAGTCTGTTTAAAACTTGAGCTACCAAAATACGCCATCAGTATATTGCATATAGGTTCTCTTGTTCACTATGTCTTAATCTATTAAACCATGTCTTTTTGTGGTATATTATACTCTCAAAAGTATTTCAAATGTCTACAGCCTAGTGATTCATCACAAAATTCAACTAAACTTGAGAAAAGCATAGTGATGGGGTAGAGGCAACGTATTGCAAAACACGAGATAACTGCTGATGAGATTTTTGGTACTAACTGCCATTGCCTGAGAAATAAAACTGATTACCTGTTGTTCTCAATTACTCAACTGTTATTATTAGCATTATCACTATATCCTTGGATAAAAGAAATGGGCTCCTATACCTCTTTTAATTAGCTGTCAACCAAATGTTGTGCATTTCTCGTTGGCGTGAGAGGGCAAGAACAACAATCAGAAGAGATTAGTTTTCGATTCAGGTGAGACTGTGATGTGTCACGCGACTCACCGTCAGTTAGTATTTGAATTGACGATGCTGCACAAAGACAAACTATTATGTAATAATATCTCGTGAATACTATATGCATTATATAAAGACTGTTCAGAATTTAGTGAGCTATTATCATTATTTCGATTAGGATTAGATGTTTGTTTAAGACGCTGGGAAAAAATCCTCATTGCAAGATAAATCACACACAATCAAATATGGATGATTTATGCATTCAGTGTGGGTTTTTGTACCTGGAAGATTTATTTTGTTGGAGTATGATGAAACAAGTCTGATCACAATGGAATCAATTCATCCTGGTAACATTAATTAATTTTTATAGTTGCAAATCAGAATAATAGCTGTGATAACTAGTTCTGGTGCTTTAAACCACAAAGACCCTTGAAAGTCATGTTTAGAAGGGCAACAGAAGATTCGCCAGTAAGGATTACTTTTCACGGGACACAATACAAAACAAACACCCCACTATGCTACAAATATTCTCAAATGTTTTAAAGTGGGAACTTTTGTAGATGAGGTGCTAGTGTGTATTGTATTTGATGTTGTGATGATACTATGACTTATATAACGATCTTCTTTTAAATTGTTGTGATTCCGAAATGGAAAGACAAAGTGTACCTTGGCTAGCCACCTCATAGTGTGTCTATCAGCTCAATTACCCTTGTGGATCCACTTATATTGGTCTGTGCTGTAAGAATCTAATTTTGTGTGCTCGGGAACATTAAATAGAGGTGTTGTTTAAACCGTCAACAGTTCTATATTAGATCACCTCGTCCAGATAGGCCACAAAGCTAGCTAATATTGAAGAATTTTTCTCTATCATCCACCGGAGATCAAATAAATTACCGAGAAAAGAAAAATGCCATTTGAAGAAAACTTCCAGTAAATTTCACTTTCAAGAGCTATACAACTGAGGATTTATCCAAGTATTGGGTTGTGGAGGGTTTCACTGATTTGTTAGAGGATTTCATTATAAGCTGATATCTGTTAGAGAACCATTGGAAAACAAGCTGATAGTACTGGACTACTGGTTCGTCAGTCAAGTTTGTGACCCTTCATCACTACGCATACACCGCCAGGATTTGAACCCAGAAACGTATATCTAACAGGCTACTGCGAAATTTTATCAACAACTGTCATCTTCACTGGTCCTATATTGAAGATCAGATAGCTGGATCCCCGGACAGAATTAGCAACAAGAAACTCTGCGAACAAGTCAGTCAAGAACCTATGGGTCAATGCATTTTCGGAAGAAAATGGGGATGTTTTGGACACACATTGAGGAAACCGTCGGGTGACATCGCACACCAGACTATTTTTCGAGTGGGAAGTGAGTAGTAAATGAAGAGTTAAGAACACGAAGGTGATGTGAAGGAGATAGTGTGAGGAGGAGATGAGGGCTTATGGAAAGTCATGAGATTAGCTAAAGAGGAATTCAGAGGAGAGGACAAAGTAGAGATGTGCTGTTGAAGCGCTGTGCTTCACTCAGAACCCAAGGGAATAATAATCATTATTATTTATTGATTGTTGCTTGTTTTGTTTTTGTTCCTAAATCATTGTATTTCATTTCCCTCTCTATCTCCATACATTTATTGTCAGTATTAACGACAAGACTCACCTACGTTCCGTTACCATGGTATGCATTACCATTTTATCGTATATATATATATATTTACTAAGTTTTTTATCCGCTTTCATAACTGCTACCGACCACGCATTACAGCTGTAATTTTTTTCAAATCATGCTTCCTGTTGTCATCACTTTCCCCTATCAGTGGGAATGTTGAAATACATTTTGTAGTTACTTAACATTTGTGAAAACTAAAGGCATGTAAAACTGTGGTTTGATAGTAACTCACTCACCTTCTTAACAAACGACCCTATTTTGATACATGGCAAGGCTGTGTGCTTTACTTTTGTTATCCCAAAGATCCTCAAAATACAATGAAACGCTTAACAGGGGTATGTTATTAGCAGCGAACAGCTCCCTTTGCTCCATATTGAAGATCGAATAGCCAGAGAGAATTAGCAACTGAAAACTATGAGGACGAACTAATCAAGGATCTAATACTCAACACATATGTAAGAGAAAGTGGAGACGGAGTAGATACATACGAAGGAGACCGTTAAATGACATCGCACCTAATGCAGGTCATCGCTCGGGTGAAATCCAAATGAGAAACGACAAGTGGAGCATCTGAGAGTGACATGAAGGAGATCGTATGAGAAGGTGGTCAGAGACTATGAGCAATCATGGAGTCAGCTAGAGAGAACCGTGGAAAGTAGGACAAGGTGGAGATGCGTTGCTGAAGCTCTATATTCCACTCGGAATCCAAGGGAATATTAATAAATAATTATGTAATTAACACCAGTTCTGTTAAGGAGAAAAACTTTAAATTGTTGAACAGGTGTTTAGAATTTTATGACTTTTACTTATTTTACGGTCAATGACAATGAAATTATTCTGCTAGATACAGGGATCAAGAATAAGATCCCTGTTGAAATGACAAAATTATCTCTGCTTAAACAAAAGTTTCTCACTCAGTCTTTGACACTTAATAAAACGATGTTATGGTACGGATAAAATCTTTATGATTCATATAAGATAACTTACTCAGGCAATTAGTAAACACTCGTTTAGAAAAGAGGTGAACTATGGGTTGCTAACAGTATCATACCTAAGCTTATAAAACCATCTTTCTAAACCACATAAAATTTCACTATACTGTTTGCTCATTAGGCCGTACAATTAGGCGTGTTTATCATCGGATTTCCGAACATCACCCTCCATGGTTAAGTAAAGGACAAATAAAATCTATTCATAGCGCTATTCCGTCTCATTTTGTGGACACAGAACACAAGATTGATGTCAACGAGGAGGCTTTCAAAGTCATTTACCACATACCAACAAATCTTAACTTCGTCTTAAGAGTTCGTTTACTAAATATTGCTGAGACCGTTGGAATCCACATTAAGAAGCCTAATTTATTTGTCCAAAAGAAGCCACTTCAGACATTTTCCTTACCTTGGCCATCTAGGTTCGAATGATCTCCAGTTTGTTGTAGAAATTTCCTTAATTTTAGTTGATATTCTATTTTCTATTCTATTTTTATTACTATTATAATTTAAGCAACTTTACTATTATTATTATTAATTCCTGCTTGTTCCCAGTGAAACACAGGGCTTCAAGCTAGAGGCTTGAAGTTACTGTAGCAGTGTTTATTTTCACAGAATGAGGTTACTAGCCTCATGCCCAAGCTTTCCTCTTTACCAGCTTTTTATTTCTGGCTTAGCGAGATAAAGGAGAGCGTCGGCCGGGAATCAAACCCCAGACCATGTGCACTGTCGGCGAGCGTCGTAACCGCTGTGCCACCGACGCAATTAAGCATCTTTAATGGACTGTAATTCCATTGATCTTACTTAAGAAATCGACTACTATTCTAGAATATTCTGTGTATATAAGCATATATATATAATTGTAGATCCAGAAGAGGAAATCATCGAAAAGGATATTCTTTGCTCAATTATTTTGTCTTTTATAGATGTCTGAATGAATGTTTTTGCTATATTTAAACATATTGTCAGGTTTTCAGAATATCACAAGCACTTATTCTCTTTATTATGTATATTCTTATAAACCTAATGAGTGTTTGTGAACGTTGGTAGTTATTTGTTTTACTTCAAGTTTCACCGTAGATTGATATCAGTTAAAGAACCATTGAAAATCAACCAGGAGGTACTTGACAGCTGTTTTGACCTAGTGCTTGAGATTTATCGTCAGTGCTCATTCACTGGGGTCCATATCCAGACTTGAAATAAATAAAATCCCCACAAAGTAACCAACTTGAAAATTAATCTGATACTCGATAGTAACTGCATACAAGACGACATTGACTGAAGCTCTTTCTAGTAAGAATTCGTTACCAGTGGGGTCTATCCGATGGACGGTGAGGACAAATACTTGCTATAGACGACACTGTCGTAGAAGTTAGAATTCAAGGACTAGTCACCAAGTGAGGTCACAGTGGCTGAGTTATCTAAGAGCTTCATTTGTATCCGGAAATTCCACGGTTAGAACCACAGTTATTGGGTACGTACTGATAAAGAGTCGCAAACTAGGACGAAACAACTATCGAGTACTCCCTGTTGGTTTTCAATGGTTCTCTAATAACTGACATCAATCCGTAATCCGATTTGAAGTATATCAAATCCTTACAAACTAACTCTTTAGAGTTATTTATTTTTACGATTTTGACCATGGATTGATATCAGTTAGAGAATCATTAAAATTCACCACGGAGCCAAGTCTCTTGTGTAGCTAAACCACCAGCATTTCGATGCAAATTTGAGGATATTAGCGATTACAGAAAGTCCAATTTCCTAGGCAGAGACCTGCAGTTAGCACTAACAACTTCAGGGACAGCCATTCTATATCTTTTAATATACACTGCCAACCACTGTGATGTTTTTCCTCAGTTTTTGAGAATGACTCAACGCTATAGGTTGGAAAGTTTTAAAAAATATGCAGTTATAATACAATCTGAACACAATTTCGATTGATTAATACAAAAAATAGGAGCAAATCGACGCAAAATGTAAGTTGATGGAAAATAGAATTCCTTTGGTAGCCTTAAATTCAGGCAAGTCGCCGGATGTGTTGCTCGATTTACTGTCATTTATTACTATGCTTAAAATTTTTCGACAAATCCAGGATGCACTTTTCGCCCCATTTGGGACTCGTCGTCTGGATTCCACTGCTAGTCGCCACCCACCAATTAAATTCTAATTAGGTGCCCAGACACCGTCGAAGTATCTGCACAAGCGGCCGACATGTCAACCGGATACCGAGCACTTCGGTCCAATCAATCCACTGGAAAACCTAAAATTCAGTCAAAGTGAACCTATTATGCAACCATTTCTAATGAAAATTCTGTTCTTTGCACATAAAAATTGTCCAGAATAAAGCTGTCACTTGATATATTTTGGTAGAGAAAGAAAGACCAGATTTGCAGTAAAAAACCATATCATCATTCTATTTCACAGGTTCTCATCAGCTGCAAACTACCTGAAAGGGCTTCTATCTGGTTTTCAGAGCATATTCCAAGAAACTTATGCTTAAAAGGAAGCAGTTATTTACAAAGTGCAATTACCAGACACCCACCTTGTGGATACGGGTCATTTTGTCGAGATTTCCAAATCCTTCAAAATATTAAACATACAAAGGACAGCGAATCTACTACGATTTGCTGAAGCAATCCCAATCAAGCGTTTCAGACGAAACTTATGCACAGAAAGAGAGTGTAGTCAGTCTCTCACTCCCTTGGTAACCAACCCTATTAGTTTGATTACACTGATTAATCATACACATTAATGAGCTCAGCTAACTATTCAAGTTTTCAATTAGATGAAATTTAACCTTCTTGAGTTGCACTGCTGAAGTTTATTTGATTTTTTCTGTTTTCTGTCTTCTCTTAACCCCACCTTTTCATACTTTGATAGCATATAAATTGGTGGTAATTTAAACTAAAAATTGTAATACTTATATTCTGGGTGCGTTCATCTTATAATGTTTTCTTTATTACCTTTCAAACAAAGTATGAAATGTTATTATTTATAACCATTAAAATTTCAGGTAGTTTGCAGCAGCTGATGATAACCTGTGAAATAGAATAGAATGATATCACTTTATACTGCAGATCTGGTCTTTCAAGTGTTGGTTTGTAGGGATTTGATTGGTTACAGGATTTCATCATGAGCTGACATCAGTTAGAGAACCATCCTGTAACCAATCAAATCCCTACAATCCAATACTTGAATATCGATGAGATGCTCACTGGCAACTGTCCCTATTCAGGTAGGTAGTTACCTGGGGTTCTAGTGAGAAGTCGGGACCAGTAGGGTGCAGCAGGTCGGGTGTGAGGACAAATACTCACTGAAGACATTGGCTAGGGGTCGCGCTATGTCGTGAATTGGCAGAAGTTAGAATTCATGGACCATTGGATCGGGTCCCAGTGGCTTAATGGTATACGAACTCGCCTTGTAACCAGACGGTCCTGGGTTCGAATCCCGGTGGGTGCGTACTGCTGAAGAGTCCCAAACTAGGACGAAACAGCTGGCTGTCCAGTACTCCCAGGTTTTCCAATGGTTCTCTAACTGATGTCAGCTCATGATGAGCCACTGGGAACCAATTCCACCAATTCATGATTTAGCGTGACTGACATCAACCAATGTCATCGGTGGGAAATTCATCCTCACAATTGACATTTGGATGGACCTCACTGTTCACGACTTCTCACTTGTACTCCAGGAAACTCTGTCCTGTAGCAAGTCACTAGTGAGCATCAGATTAATTTTCAATAGATTGCTTTGTAAGGATTAGATTTGTTTTGATTACAGCGTAGTGAATAACATATCTAAACATATACGACAAAGGTTTATGGAAGCGTGTAGCCTTCTGAAATTGTAACACATAGTTTCCAAATGCATAAATAAATAAATAAATCTAAATAATTTCCATCAACTATGTGGTATACCCACTTAAACGTGTCATTAATTTTAAAAGCTCTATGACAGATAACAATAAGCATAGAATGAATGATAGGGTTGCATCAAATCAGCATAGATGAATGCATTCTGATTTCCCTTAAATTTCATGCGATTCAGACATCAATCATTCTTGCTAAATGATTGTTAAACACACTATAACTGTTAATAACAGTTATTTGATTGACAACAGTTCAAGCGTAAATGTTACGTCAGATTTGGTTTATTTTAGGAAAAGAAATAAACAATAGGAAATTACAATTTTTTTTGAAAAAATAAATGGAGTAGTGATTTGATACTTTCCTCACTAAAAATAACATTTCTAGACAAATTCATTAGTTGAAAGTATTTCGCATCTTAGTTTCATGTCAAAATCTTAAATAGAAGCAAAAGAATAATAATAATCTGCTTTATTCCGGAATTCCCAGCATTTCTTGTAAAACTATATCCTTTTTCATTCCTTCATGTTCCCAGTGGGACATAGGGCTTCAAGCTAGCAACTCGAAATTTCGGCAGCAGTGGTGTTTATTTCTACAGGATAAGGCTGCTAACATCATGCCTAACCTTCCCTCTTCACCAGCCTTATTGCTGGCTTAGCGAGGAGAAGGAGTGCGTCAGCCGGGGATCAAACCCCAGACGGCCTGAATAACTCACTGGTAAAGTCTCTGACTGCAGCTCACTGGGTGACGTAGGTTAGAATCTTAGATGGGACATGAGTCCCTTCAAAGCTGCAGATACGCCTTGCTGACTGGTGAGTGCCAGCTAGCACGAAACCTAGGTGAAGCAAGGCTTCCTGCCGATTACCTCCAACCGTCTTATATCACCAATTCAATGTGCACCGTGATGGCGAGCTACCTAGAATGGTGACCACATTGCAATATTGCATCTAATTTACTCAAAATATAAATAAAATTAACCACAGGAGTTTGCTCAACTTTACAATAGGAATAAAGTCAAAAATGTGCAAAGTACAAAATGAGAATAATAACTCTAATAATAATAATAACAGTGAGTTTGTCTCAGCCAGTGCTGTCGATACAGTAGGGAAATCTTAGCATGTTATAGAATATTGAAATTAATGTTCTCTTGACATCGCATGGTGAAGGGAAAAACAAAAAAATAACAGTTATTCTTGAAAAATTCCCATTCGGACATTAATAGACAGAAGATTAGTAGTTCAGCGAAGAGTCTCTTTTCGGCGAATTCATTTTCAATCAAGAAAATACACACACATACAAAACAACCATAAATATTTGCGATTGTACAGCTATGAAAATGAATTCGCCGAAAAGAGACTCTTCGCTGAACTACTGGTCTTCTGTCTATTAATAACAGTTATTACAGAGCTTAAATGGTGTCTACAATTATGAAAAACAAGGGATCTATAAATATAATAGGAATAACAACCACAAAGCTTGATGTTATAATGTTGAAGAAAATTGTTTATTTTCAAGTGGAAAGAAGGTTAGTTAGTTCGTACCTGAAACTATTTTCATCACATAAAATACGTGCCAAATATGGTTGGTATCGTGGAATTTTTATACTCAGACGTACGTGCATAAAGTCTTTTGAAATGACTTCTTGTTTTACCTGAGGAGACACAAGGTTGAAGCTGCGGGTACTGTGGTGGATGCCCACAGTCTGACAAATCCCTTTAGCAAATTTGTTGCATGAAATCAAGTGCCTATCAATGACGATGTCAACGATATAGCCCAATGGGACACCACTCGCACTACTGACAGTCTTCAGAGTTCTACAAAGTATCACATGGTCTTTTTAAGCAATCCAGGAAAGAATAGGGGTGAACAGTAAAGAAGAATAGGTAAGATGCACGAGTTGAAAAACTGTAAGAGGAGGGGTTGAGTTATGCTCGACTGCTTTAACTTCTTAATGTAAGAAGTCAGACAAAATATTCTTTTAAAAATCGCTAAGATATGGGAAGACCAGGATAGATCAGAAGAAAGAATTAATCCAAGCTATTTAACGTCAAACTTGATTTTTATATCAATATCATCAATTTTGCAAGCTCATGGGAATTAACTGCTTTGTTTAACTTTCTTGTACATCAGAAACTGAAATTGAAAGTCTGACATTTGGAAAGATTTAGTTTAAGACCACTAGACAGAGACCATTTGCTGACTCCTTGTAGAAAGCTGTTCATCTTAGTGCAGTTTAGCTGGGAATGAACAGGCACTGAAACAGTTGGATCGTCCGCATACTTAACAAAGTTCATTTCACCAGAGTGAGACGAGTTACACAAAAAGAAAGAATAGCGCCTTGAGAGACATCAGCTTCAGTAAGCAATGAAGTTGGCGACTTCCTTTTTATACACAGTGTACTGCTTTCTTCCTGAGAAATAAAAATGCAGTCATTTGACAATCCAACACTCAGTTTGAGTTTCAGCAAGCTTATTTAACAAAATATCCCTATGTACTGAGTCAAAAACAGATGTGTAATCTCAGGAGGTGCAGAGAACAAATTTAGCCCCTTTGTTTAAACTAGAGGCGATGTTATGACGCAAAACTGCAGCTGCTTCTAAAGTGCTTCTACTATGTTTGTAGGCAAAATGTTAGGAATCATTAAAGGCTTTAAATGAAGGTTCAAGATTAAGTAAAAGCAACTTTTCAATAGTTTTCAAAAAAGGAGAGGTAATAGCAATAGGTCTAAATTTGACACATGTTCCAATAGATAACTTTGGTATAGGTACAATTTTAATGTCTTTCCAAACGACTGGCACAACATTTCTGGAAAAAGATTCATTAAATATGTCCATGAGAGGATAACACAAGATATCTGCACATTTTTAAGAATAACGCTAGACACACTGTCTGGAACTAGGCTTTTAGGAGAATTTAGCAACTGGAGGCATTTCAGAACGTCATTTGTGTTGAAACCAGGAAAGCAGCTTTCATTAACACTTATGACACTAGAATAATCAGTGTTAGAGAGCAATATAAGCCTCTGTCTTTGTCACACCAATATATATATATATTTGTATTTCTATTGCAAGGGGATTAGTTCAGTGGACTAAACCGAATCAAACTTTTAATTCATTGATGATGCCCATAAAAAATATAAATAAATGAATATATAAATAATATCTCAGTTCTCAATGAAGTACATTCAGCTATCAAATTCAAGTGTGAAGAAGAATCTCAAAGTAAAATTGCCATTTTAAACGTTTTACTGACAAGAAGACCAGACGGTAGTATAAAAAGAAATTCGCATATGAAAAGTTGTTGGACTGGTCAATATACACATTTTCACAGCTTTGTTCCTCTCCGGTATAAAATAAATTTTGGTAAAGATCCTCAACTATAGGGTCAGAGCTACTGTATTCAGATGATGGGATTGAAGACGAACTTAAAGTTGTATATGACACGTTAATTGAAAACAACTACCCTGAAAAGTTAGTTCATCGCTAAATACACATATGGCCAAGACAGCAGAAAAAACTGGTCTGTATTTGTTGACATGAAGCCTCTAAAAATACGACTACAATTCAAAGAGGATATATCAGGTGAAATAATAACCAGTGAGTTGAAAGAAGGGCATCCATGGTTCAGCGGTAGAACGCTCACCAACCAAGCACATGGTTCCGGGTTCGATCCCCAGCCGACGCACTTCTTCGCCTCACTAAGCTGGTAGTATGACCTGTAAAGAGGAAAGGTTAGACGTAGGATAGCAACCTCACTGCTACTGAAACTTCAAAGCTCTAGCTTGAAGCCATATGTTCCACTCGGAACTTAAAGGAATAGATTTTTCTTACAGTTGAGACAATTGATCCAAAGAACGTTTAATGCTGATTCCGAAACTGAAAGACGAAGTAACTAGGTCATCTAGTCACCTCATACTGTATCTATGAATTCAATTACTTCTGTCAAATCAGTTATATAGGTGCGTCGGTGGCACAGTGGTTAGGACTCTCGCCGACCATGCACATGGTCCGGGGTTCGATCCTCTGCCGGCGCACACCCGATATCTATGGATTTGGGCTACCGATATCCGTGCTGAAAATTGCATACTTACTGAATACGGTGTGGAATCAAGCCGTAAATGAAAAAAAAATATATTGGCTATTGCTCTGGGAACCTAATTTTTTGTACTCGATAAATCTCTCCTGGTCGTCTAATATCTTAGAGATTTCTAAGAAAATATTCTGTCTTACCTTCTACATCAAAAAGTTAAAATATTCTGGTATAACCCAACCCTTACTCCTACAGTTCGTTAACTCTCACATTCTGCTTATTATTCTCTATTGTTCCCCCTTAGTTTTTCCCGGGCTACTGAAGAAAGAGTATAACATAATACGCAGGATTTTAAAGGTTGTCAGCAGGGTAAGCAACGTGCCACTTAGCCAGCTTGTTAATATTCTGGTTGACAGGCACATGGACTCATGTGAAAAATGGGCCAAGTCCATTTTATCTAACTCACACCACCCTATTCATTCACAACTCTCCCCCTGTGTCTCATCAGGCAAAACCAGAAGCCTTTATAGAAAACTATATGCTCGCACCAGCAAGTACAAAAACTTAACCATACCTTACTGGGCTCGTGTTGTGTGCGATAAAGAAAGCATTATGCGTGACACCTATAATACGTTAAATAATCAGTAGTACAACTGGATCTCGTCTCCACAACTCATATCATTCATAGGTACAACATTTTCTTTCTTTTCCTTTTCTCTCTCTCTCTTTTCCGTTATGTGCTGCTTTGTTTCTTTCTCTCGCTTACGCCAGTAAATATGACAGCTCCTACTTTTCTAACACCTTCAAACACTGTTCAACTTTGGCTTTGCTACCGACATGCCAATGTGTTGTTGTCATAATGAACTGAGATTTCCTTAATCTATGTAGAATTCTATTTATTGATAATGTACTAACTGGATACAATACTGTAGTAAAAATGCTGATAATTCCATTCTGTATCACAAGTGCTGTTTATGGAATAAAGCAATTATTATTATTACCAGTGTGGCTAGACAAAGGTGTTGTTAAAATCGCCAACAGTTCTGTATTAGATCACCTCGTCCAAATAGGCCACAAAGCTAGCTAGCATTGACGAATCTTCCTCTATCATCTATCAGGTATCAAATAAATTGCCAAAGGTCTATAGATACTGTAAACTGCAAACAGAAGAGGCCACTGCAATCTACTTAAATCGAGCGGAGCTCTGTGCACAAAACAAACAGGTCCAGTCAACCACTACTCCTAACCCGGACTTCTGTCGAGTCTTTAAATTCACAAACTTCGTTTAAGTTCAGTGTTATATGTGATGCGTATTGCCTCTTCCTCACTGATGCTTTTGAAATGTAATCAGTCTATCGATACAATTGACCTAAAATAATTTAAAGCAGCATTATTGTTGTTACTGAGAATATTTCTTTAATTATTACTGCTGTATAATTGTAGAACCTGATGGTGACTTACATCGAAAAGGATATTCATTGTTTGTTAACCAGTCTAATAAAACTCTTTTCAGTAATCCCATAACTTCATGGCCATTAAATTATTTGTAGCTTTGAATCAGGTGGTGACCTGCTGGATTCAACATAGAAATTTCCGCAAAAGTGCCACACTCCATATGCCACACCACACAAAGGAAGACAAAAGAGAGGATGAAAGAGATGCAGAAGAACGATTACAAGCAGAAAGGGGATGAAGAAGCAATAGTAACATGGAGATACGGTAGGATTTAGTGGATATGGCAGACCAAAAAGACTGAATGCATCTACGTCACTGAGAAGGATTTTGAGCCATATGACACCAGTTTTCTCCAGACACTGATTATTAGAATCACAACGACCCCAACTAGAGAGCCTAAACCTTCCTATGTGGCTGATTCAAACTAACAGTCAGAGATTTCATGGACTGATGTCGAGTTTTGTTTTAACCACTACTTGATCTTTTCCAACATGATTCTATGTCAGTTGGCATTGCCCACAAAGTAAGGCTATGGCTAATCATGCGAAACACATGTCCTAGCCATCTCTATAAACGTAGCTTCACAACCACATTGAATAACTTTCCCTCTTTACCTAACACTCGACATCTGAGCTTAATGTTACTCACCCTACTATCCCATGTAACACGGGAGACAGGACGGAGACGCTTATGATCAAAGAAGCTAGACTTTTCATATATTCCACTTTCAGTGGCCACTGGGCGAACTTCTGAACGGCACGCACATAGAGTAGTTAGAAAACTAAACGATATACCTGAATTATAGAATATAATTAACAAATATCAGTTATTTCATGTCTTTAAAAGTTTATATGAGTACGTAACGGAGGCGTAGGCATCAAAATATCTTATGTCTATCTTGTGTATTACTTATGTCAAGAGTTTTAAAAGACTATATTTCAGTGAAAACTACCACCGATGCACACAACCTAAATTAAGGCATTGCAGGGGTCATTATATACAAAGAAAAAGGCGTCCGTATGTTACAGTAGATGCTGAATGGATTATAATTACAAGTTTCTTAAATGATAATTTTCCTTTCTAAACGACTATCATTCAATTATTATTGTTATTATTTTAATTCTTTCAAATCCTAGTGGAACATAGGACTTTAAGCATGAGATTTGAATTTTCATTAGCAATATTATTGATTTTCTACGGGATAGGGTTACGAGCCTCTCGCCTAACCTTCCCTCTTAACCAGGACTACTATCAGCTAAATGAAGTAAAGGAATACTACGACCTGGGTTTGGAACCGGATCACATAAGTAGTTTCTGAATATTCGAATACTTCACTGTCGACGACTACAACAGAAGACCTAAACACTTAAAATCAGTTATTCGATAGAAAGTTGCCTTATGAAATCAATACTTATTTCATTTCATTGATGATACAACAGACCAAAGTCTCTGATATATACAATCCGTAAGCAGTACGAACGTCAAATGGTTTTATGACTTATACGACTTTTATTGCCGGTATATGGATGACACCTTCATTCTTTGTGATAATGATTCGGATAGGAGTACAATAATTACTGAATTCAATGAAGTACATTCGGCTATGAAATTCACGTGCGAAGAGGAATCTCAAAACAGAATTGCCTTCCTGGATGTCCTCCTTACAAGAAAACCAGATGGTAGCATAAAAAGAAATTTGCATAGGAAAAGCACTTGGACAAGACAATATACACATTTTCACAGCTTCGTTCCTCTCAAGTACAAAAGAAATTTAGTAAAGACCCTCAGCCACAGAGTTAGAGCTATATGCTCAGAAGAAGTAACTGAAGATGAATTAAGCATTGTATATGATACTTTGATCGAAAATAGCTATCCCGACAAATCTATCAAGAAACACATGACAAAGAAAGCGGAAAAGGACTTCTCACTATCCGTAAACAAGAAGCCTTTATATATACGACTGCAATTCAAGGGCGATATACAAAGTGAGATAATTACGAGGAAATTAAGAAGATCAGTTCAAAGAACTTTTAATGCTGGATAACTACACGTCTTATTCTCTACACGACCGATGGTGATTCCTCCACTGAAAGATGAAGTACCTAGACTAGCCACTTCCAATTGTATCTACCAATTCAACTGCGCTTGTGGAGCGAGTTATATCGGCCGTTGCTCTAGGAACTTGATTTTTCGTGCTCGAGAACATCTCTCAGTATGGCTAGGTAAAGGTGTAGTGAAAACATCAACAGTTCAATATTAGACCATCTGGTCCAAACAGCCACAAAGCCAGCGTTGAAGAATCCTTCTCTATCATCTACCGGGTACCAAATAAATTGCCAAAAACATCCAGGTATCGCATGCTCCAAACAGCAGAGGCTATCGCAATTCGCGTGAAACAACCAGTGCTTTGTGTGCAAAAGAAGCAAGTCCAACCGGCCACTTCTACTGCCCTGGCCTTCAGTAGAGACTATAAATTCATGAATTTGTATTATTATCTTTCCTAATTTTTCTGACATTCAGTGTATTGTTATGTTGATGCTATCGAACTGTAATCCATTGATATTATTATTATTGATTCGATGTTATTTAAACAACATTAATGTTGTTAATAACACTAATTCATTCACTATTATGTTTGCATATAACTGTAGAACCTGATGAAGAGCAGGTTATCGAAAAGAATACTCTTTTTTCAATAACCATTCTTTTGAAAATTTCAATGGGCATTTTTAATCAGTTAAAATGTTGGTAGTCGAAAAGCTTCGATGGTGACAACAGACACTAAGATATACTCTACTCTACCAGCTCTGCTATTCACAATTTGAGTCAACCTCAACCATGACTAATATAAGACATTTTGAGCAATGATCATGACAAGAAAAAGAACAGCAGCAACATAACAGTTATCAGGATAAGTATAATAATATTCTTAACCTGATTAACGGATATGTTATCGTATTTAGGTAATCTGGCAATCTGTCACAAATTAATGTTTATTTCAGATCTCACTCAATGTGAGGTGTGATCTATGTATGCACAGAAGGAAAGATTTTGCCCTTATTTGAGTGAGTAAGTAAGTAAGTATCGAATCACTCAAACCGGATGAAGTGGTACAGCATATCTATTTTGACACTACTACCTTTAAAGACAATATATATATATATATTTAACTTTGAATTTTGTTTAAATTCATTATTGCTTTAATCAACCATATTATTGTGCATTGAAAAATATTAAAAAAACTTTCATCTACAGTTTTTGTTTTAATGTTTGCTCATTTCTTTTTGTGGTACATCTTGTTTATGTGAACATTGTTAAACTGTGAGTTGACGAGAACTAAATGTTTACAGAGTTGTATTCGCTCAAATATATTTATTTATTTCATCCTTGAGTTCATTTATTAATGTGTGATATAATCTCATAAGTATGCCTAATGGACGCGTGCAACTTACGTTGTGTTATTCTAGAATAAGGCGTAAATAAGGAAGGATACCTTGTAAAAGAAGCTTTAATAGATAATACTGTGTATAAAACTAACAACACCAAAACTTGAGGAGTCACTTTAAAACAACAAAATGACAACAGTGTTCGTACAGTGGAAAGATGAAGTGAGAAATGAAAAAAAAATAACAGAAAACATTTCTTTCATTTGAGTTTCTTGTATTATTTCCACATGAGTAATATAAATCACTGTTAAAAGACGTGTCCCCTTGTAAAACACATAAATATATATGTTATAAATTCTAGATTTCTCAGTGTATGTTGATAGCTCAGGAATAGTAAATAGGGGACCAAATGTTGGCGTTTTATCATTGCCAAAACGTTGATAAATGCTTCACTGATTTATAAGTGATAAAAGGCGTGAAGAAGGCTTTCAATAACAAAAATGAAAGCTTAATTCCTGCATGGAAAGTAAACAAAATACTAATTCGGAAATGGTATAGATTCTGTGCCATTTAAGATGAGTCTTTTTTAATTTATTAGATAGTTGGAGGTAATCGGAAGGAAGCCCAGCTTGACTCAGGTTTTGTGCTTATTGGCACTTCCTAGTCAGTCAGTAAGGAATTTATGTCCCTTCTTAGATTCGAACCCGTGTCACCTAGTAATGCAGTCAAAAACGTTGCCGGTGATCAGCTGTTTAGGCTGGGATTGAGCTCTTATAGGATTGTATAGGATACTTTTCAATAGGCCTGGTAGGATTCAGTCTGCATCCAAAAAAGGTCTAGATGCATGACATCGGTTACTTACTAACTAGTGTTCGGTCTTTGGTTATTTGGTTGGCCTTCTCAGTCTCGTACATTGTGGTTATATTCACCCATTCTTATTCTTGCCTTCGTCGAGAGAAGATACATCGTCTGACTAGCTTCTCGAAGGCTTTCACCAGCCTACGCGGCATTTTGCCTCTCCCAATCCAGCGAAAAATAAGTTCGTATTATATATATTTTGTATTTTTAATATTTTTCTTGTGCGTTGAAGTTTCTGTAGCAGTTTGATTGGTTTTGTGGGGTACAGTCGTAGCCCTACACCCAAAATTCCTTCTTTATCTGAGCTTGGGGCCGGCTGGAAAACTAGTTACCTAGTAAACTAGGCGAGGAGCAGATCAGAGGTTATGGTCAATCATGGATTCGGCAGAAAAGGACACCATCAAGTAGAACAATGTGGAGATGTGATGGTGTAACCCTATGTTCCATTCAGAACCTAAGGGGATAATAATGTAGTGTTCGATCGAAGTGTATAAGAAACTTACTTTATCTAATATAGGCCAAGTATATGTTAAAATGAGTCGGTGTTTCAACGGTTGAACGCTCGCTGGCACACTCCGAAACCCCGATAAGCAGATAGTAAGGCTGGTAGAGAGCGAAGGTTGGGCTTGCAGTTGGCGACTTCACTCCGTAGAAATATAGCCACTGCAACCTAAACTTCAAGACTTAGGCTTGAAGTCCCATATCCACTGGGAATAAAATACAGTAAAATGCTAAAATTTTGAATTGAATTGTTGATTTATTCAGCAGTTGTGGTGACTGATTATCAGGATCCACAGAAAGAGGTAAAATCAGTTGTCATTTGTCCTAAAAATTTCTGATTTTGAATACAGCCCATCAACCCAATATCCAAACATAAGTAACTCAATTCAGAAATCAGTAGGTATCTAGTTAGAAGCCAAATTTTGTAAGTCACTTCTAAAAATTATGAAATTTATGCTAAAAGGAGTTTAATGACGTAGATGAGATTCAGTTCCAGTCATGAGTCTCTTTTGTTCTTTAATAATCTAGGGATACCTGCACTTTTGAGGTTCCCTAGAATACATTCGAATCAAACATTAGGCAGTTCAATGTACACTGTCTTCCCATACAAGTTAGGATACATTAGTTTATTGCTGGAAAGTAGTTTGGGTATGCCTTTTCATGACTTCTTCCACAAGTATGAGTTAACGTTATGAAAATTATTTGACTTCTCATGACAGAAAACATCATTTCTTTAGTTATAAGAGTAATGTAGGGGTAATGAAAAGAATTACAGCATATGAAAACGTAAACGAGCCATATTATTAGTATTACTGCCTAAAATAAAGACACTTAAAGCCTTTCATTGGGCACAACCAAGTAGAAAGCCTCAACGGTACCCTATCTGGCCCTCTGGGGTTCTTTGTGATATAGAAAGTGTTAAACGTGAAATGTATAGCTTACTATGCAGTTAGAAAAATAATTGGCCCTCTTATCTCCTCCTATATGTAACTTATGGTGATACTATTTTAGTTATTGATATAATTATAACTCTACACTTTCGACCTTACTGTTGCTGCTAATGCGAAAACGTTGGTATTATCAATTTTGGTCACCTACATCCTGAAGTGATTTTCGTTGTTACTGTTACGGAGTAAATTAGATGCAATGTAGAAGCAAATGCTGCGAATTTTATGATCAGTTAGAGAATCTTTGGAAGACAGGCTCGGAGTACTGGACAGCTGTTTCGTCAGCCTGGTGCGGAACTCTTCAGAAGTACGCACGCACCACAGGGGGTCGAACCTAGGACCTTCTGGTTACAAGGTGAGCTCGTAGACTGTGAAGCCACTATGACCCGATCCAGTTGCCAGTCCATGATTTCTAACTTCTGCGACTTCACAACGTAGCGCGACCACTTTGTAATGTCTTCTTCGATGAGTAACTGTCCTCACCTTCAACCTGCTGTCATCTGCTAGTCACGGCTCGCTGTGGAGCTAGAATGTCCTGGGTTTGAAACCTGTCGGCAGGTGTGTACTGCTGAAGAGTCCTGAATTAGGCCGACGAAACAGCTGATGTCAGGTCATGATGAAATCCTCCAACCAATCAACAAAAGAAAAATCCCTACAAAACCAATACTTGTAAATTTTCTGATGTATCAGAAGTACTGCTGTGGAATAGAGTGAATTATTATTTTTTTAAATTCCGAGTAACGGTTTTATACAAAACGAATACAGTGAATTTTTCTTACATAAAGTTTCAGGGTGATTAACTACTCAGGAAGACAGTTACTTATCCCAGTGACACTACAGCCCAAACAAATGCTGACACATGTTTCTAAACAGAGTCGCATATTATGCAAGTGAATGACATTAAGTTCGTGAATAAGGAACGCCAAAGATGATATAATTTCATAATGTTGAAATATATACATCTTTATAAATAAACCCTAATCTCTGATTGGAAACTAACCAGTGTCATGCTTCTAGTCCTTTGTTCGGTGCAAACTGAATTCTGTCAGTCATGTTTGCAGCGTGGCCACCGTGCTAGATGGCTCACCACCTCATTGAGCTCTAAGTTGTTGTTATTAGATGGTTGAAGGCTATTGGAAGAAAGACTTCGACATAGGTTTCACAATTGTTGGCACTCATCAGTCAACAAGGCATATCTGCAATCTTAAAAGAACTCGTGTCCCTCCTAAGACTCGAACCTGTGTCACTCAGTGTGTGCCACAATCAGAGACGTTATTGGTGAACTATTAAGGTGTACGAAGGACTAGACAGTAGACACATGACACTAGTTAGTAACCAATACAGTCCCACAGGAGGTCATTCACGAGTCCGAATAGCTGCTCTGACTGCAGCATTGAGTGACGCGAGTTCAGATCTCAGAAGGAACATGAGATCCTTCGAGGCTGCATATACGACTTGCTGACTGGTGATTGCCAACTAGCACGAAACCTAGGTCAAGCAAGGTTTCCTGCCGAATGCCTCCAACCCTCTAACAAAATGTATTTTTATTAAAGGCCGAATGTGAATAAACTTGACAATTAGCCAGGAAATAAACTTAACGTGTTCTTAAAGTTTTTAGTTAATTTTTATTCCTAAATAATACTGGACCAAGATGTCCTCATGGATTTCATTGACCAAGTGGCTTAATGGATAACGCTTTGGCATCTGAAACAATGGATGCTATGTTCGAGTTTCAGTGGGAACACCATCATTCTCTACGGATTGCAGGTACATCAAGATCAGGAGTCCCGAATAGGGTGAAATCTACATCCTAGACTGCACTACTAATCACTAACTATCGAAAAACATTCTTCAAGTTTTGTTTACATTTTTTCAGTTGCTTCTACATCACGCCAAATGAAACTTATCAATCAGAATAAAATATAATCTGAGTTTTTAGTCTATCAGTAACGTTGTAATATTATTTTATCAGAGGCATGAACATCGAAAAGCACTTGCATACCAAGTGAAGCATTCATTTTACTTCATTGTTGTATAAACGATGAGAAAAATGAAAAATACTGAGATTCATTCAGTTGGGTCAAACAATACTTGCAAATATTCTAATATTTCTTAAAATTTAATCTGATATTCGTTATAAGAAGTTGAATGTGAAAACAGTAAATACACTAGAGGCTCCTGAAGTATGAATAGATTATTTAGTCCTGATACATCTAGGTTAATGTGCTTACTGACTTACGTCATCAAGATTTATATGCAACCTCAAAGGGAAAATCTGATTCCTCCTACAGGATTTAAATCCGTGACATCCATCTCTATGGTCAGAAACGCTATGACTTAGATCTATGGGCTTAAGTATGAATATATTACTCAATTCTGACACTTGCTACTTTTTCTGCATTGAGTTTAAGAAATAGAACTATTTATTTCGCCATTGAAATAAACTGAAATTTTATGTAATTGTAACGGAATAATTGTTTAGAAAATCCCTTCTTAACGATCTAATTACAACACCGATACTTATTTGAATAGAGAGAAGACCAGTAGTTCAGTGAAGAGTCTCTTTTCGGCAGCGAATTCATTTTCACAGCTGTACAATCACAAATATACATGATTATTTTGTATGTGTGTGTACATTAAGTTTGTCAAGCGAAAATACAGTTGGTTAGGGTTGTTGTAACTAAGGGGATGAAAATCGGTAAGTTTTGGTGGAGCTACGTAACACAAAGTAGCGTTCAAAGGAATTAGATGTTCAATAGAAGCGGGTAGTAACAAAAGTGATGGGTTGTCTCAAACGATTCTTAAAGAAGAGTTCCTTGTTGACATAAATAGTTTGATCAAAGATTTGTACTTAGGGTGCACATGGAAACAAAATAAAATACAGGATTGCTTAGGAGTTTCAAGTAGTTAGAAAAACAAGCAGACGAATAAAAATTAAGTCAAGTCAACAGAGTTGTTACCATGATAGTAGAAATGGCTGAATGATCTTCTTTTGTATGCATAGTTCTGGTTCTTCTAACTGAATGGCTATGGCTTTTGCAATGCAAAGAAGACGGAAATATTGCTACACAACTCTTCTTTAACAATCGTTTAAGACAACTCAACACTTTTGTTACCCATTTTTTTATTAACATCTAATTCCTCTATTGATATTCTTGAGTACTGCTTACGAGTGAATTTTGGTGAAACCAATTTTGTTCTACAGTGCTCTTCTTGTATTTGAGAGCGAATTTGATCTGTATAGTTGGCTAACGGCATTGTTATTAGGGTAATTTTGTGTTTTGACATTTTATGCCTGTTGAACAGTACCTCAAATTGTATCTCAAATAACTACCTTTTTATTATCGTCGGAACATTTTTATCCTGTGCGTAACTCATGGGTGTTCTAGTTAGATATACAGCGGAATGTAAAGATAGCTTTCCTGCGCTTTCAGATCATAACACGTGGGTGTTGATCGTTATGGGTTAATTTCCTAGTTATCATAATTTATGTGACAAAACATTATGCCGAGTTCTTTTTAAGATTTAAATTGGTATTGTGTAACCATGGTTTGTTTCATAGTCGAATTTTAGTATACCGGCAGAAAAAAACCTCAAATGAAGGTAGTTAGTTAACTTGACAGTCAGCAAATCAAAAAGAATTTGAAAATAATCGGTAGGTAATAGATACCGTTTCACTTTGTGTATTGCAATGTGAAATATAATTTATACCCGGTTAACTTCATCTGGTCGCTTTCATCTCTTTGACAGTTTCAGTTTCAAAAATGTAAAATACACCACCACAACAACACTTTCAAAAAGTTTAAATTTCTGATCTCTCTGCTAGCCAAGTGAAAAGGATAAAAAACGTTCTTACACCGCAAAAGTTTGGAAATTGAAGTTACGACTGAAATACAGTACACTTGTTTGAAATTTCATTTTAAAACAACTTTTTTTCAAGCGTTTTGGAAACTATTTTAAAAAGCTTTATTTTCATTTTATATAACTTTGTAAAGGCAAGAGACTTAGCTGAGCTACAAAGTCTGTGGTGAATTATTGATCCTTTTAACGTGGTGAACGATTCCTTTTCTATTTTGTCTCTTAAAATGGGTAACAGTAGTCTCATCAGTACTAACTATATGCTTTAAATGGCAAATATAGTGAAAATATTTATTCAGATATCTAGAAAAACAAAAAATTGGGCAAAGAAAATTCATTTTGATAATTTCCTCTTCTCGCTCTATGATTATACATATTTTGCATTCAAGAGCTAAAGATAAACTACCTAATTTCCCTTTTTCTATCTCTATCTACCAATCTGAATGCTCCTGTGGAGCCACTTATATAGGCCGTACAATTAGGCATCTTTATCGTTGGATTTCCGAACATCATCCTGCTTGTTTGGATAAGGGACAAACAAAGTCCATTCGTAGTTCTATTTCATTTCATCTCGTAGATACATTTATGGCATACCATACTAATTTTAACGTCACTTTAAGAGTTTGCCTACTACATATTGCTGAGGCTGGTTGTTGGGATCCACATTAAGAAACCTAACTCTGGTGTCTCCTCATTCGCGGATAAATCTTTGGCCTTTTACTAAAGATTTCCGTGGGGAGGCACAATACAATGAGTCTTACCTCAATTTTTCAGCTCTATCTTCGGACAGAGTATTAAGCGCGTCGGTGGCACAGTGGTTAGGACTCTCGCCGACCATGCACATGGTCCGGGGTTTGATCCCCTGCTGACGCACACTCGATATCAATGGTCGGCCTGCAAAATTTTGGCTACCGATATCACATGCTGAAAATTTCATACGTGTACCAAAAATACAGTGTGGAATCAAACTATAATCAAAAATAAAAAAAAATCCAAAAGAAGTTGGTTCAGACACTGTCCTTACCTCACTGGCCATCAAGGTTTGAATGATCCTCAATTTGTTGTGGAAATTTCCTAAATTTTATTTGGTATTCTATTTACTGGTATATTTTTATGCTTATTATAATTTATGCGTCTTTCGTGAATTGTAATTCCAATGATCTTACCTAACAAATCGATAGTATTTAAAAGCATCAATATTGTTAAGTAACAACTATTCTAGAATATTCTATGTATATAAACATAAATATAATTGTAGAGCCAGAGGAGAAAATTATCGAGAAGGATATTCTTTGCTCAATTTCTTTTGTTTTTTCTAAATGGCAAATATCTATATTTACTGTTGTGTCGTGTGCTACTGTGACAAGATATATCAGTAGAAATATATTAGGAAGCATCGTTTCAACTACAGGCCAACGGAACTAATTAGGATATCAAAACGAGGATCAGGAAATCACGGCAACCTTTCACTATTCTCAAGTCTGTGTGGAGGTCAAAAGTACTCAGCATGAATAATAAGATCCGGATTTTCAACTCCAATGTGAAGTCAGTCACTACTACTATACGGATCAGAGACTTGGCGCGTCATAAAGAGCATCTCAATCAAACTACAGACCTTCATTAACAGTTGTCTTCGCTCAATACTCAAGATCAGATGGCCGGCCAGAAAAGATCAGCAACAGAGATCTCTGGCAATGAGCGAACCAACCAGGAACCGATTGTGAAACAAATATGCAGGAAGAAATGGAGATGGATTGGCCATACTCTGAGGAAACCATCAAGTGACAGTACCAGACTAGTCCTCGAGTGGAACACGAACGGGAGGCGGCGAGTTGGTCGTCAGTGCAAGGGTGACTTGGAGGAGGTCATGTGAAGAGGAGATGAAAGCATGTGGGTAAAGAAACACAGTACTAAGGAAGGGCAGAAGTAGCCTAATATGGACGATCTGTGCAAATGACGATTCGCAGATAAGGTATATATAATTTCCCTATTTGTGTATATACGAAATTCCTAATAAACATTCCGTTACCAAGTCTCTTATCTTATCCTGTTACACTGCCACCTCAGCGGTAAATATTTATCTCAGAAACACTTTCTGCCAAGTAATGAATGTTCTATTGCATGAATTCTAAATGGTTGAGTTATAAGGAGGGAATGGTACTTAAACTAAATTGCCTGAGAAATTGATTTTAAAAATAGAAGTAATACTAGCATACACGGAAATTCGCAGCCTACTTAGCTCACTGGGATACCAGAATTACCATCTATCAAAGTGCTGCTTAAACTCTTCAACATTTCTGATTGTTTTAATCATGCAATTATATTAAATGATCAATACATTAACTCGCGCACATATTTAATTAGACTTTAGCTAAATGCTGTGGAATTCTTGAAAGAAATGAAGAAAACGCCTACAGTGTTAGTTCTCTTTTTATATGCAACACATGACCTACTACGGATTATTACTCTGCGTTTAAACTCTGCGTGAAGAGGAAATATTTTGGAAATAAACACGCTAAAAATGTCTGTACTATATGTTCATATTACTGTCTGAAATAAAGCTTTATTATTATTAATATCATTGATAAAGCTGTGTGGCAAAAAAGCTATTGTGTTTTTGATTGTTCAACTGTCATAATATTCCGGCTTTAAAGACAAATTTACTGCCAAATTTTCTTTTTTCCAACTTTTTCCAGTTGAAACCAAATCAGGTGAAAAAGATTAAGCATAACAGGTATAATACTGCTTAACATGTGACCTATATCTGATCACGAAAGAATGTCTTAAATCTGTGTGATTCTGCAAAAAATAATACATTCATTACTCATTTTCAAGAAGTGAAAATGTTTGATTTAATTTGTTAGTACAGATCACTTTATCAAGCTATACGTGCGGCATTGATAATTTCATAGGACTGAAGTAATGTGTCGGTGGCACAGCGGTAGAATGCTCGCCGACCACACCTCATGTGGTCCGGGGTTCGATCCCCAGCCGACAAGGCATTCCTTTACCTCACTAAGTCAGTAATAAGACTGGTAAAGAGGGAAGGTTGGGCATGAGGCTAGCAACCTCATCTCGTAAAATTAGACACCACTACTACTGAAACTTCAAAGCTCCAGCTTGAAGCCCTATGTTACAATGGGAACGTAAAGGAATAAAAAGGTATTGCCATCATGTCAAGTGATCCACAATGGAAGGTTCATCAAAGCCTCTGAAGTGAAGATGGAAATAGGACAGGGCTGCCTGCCTACTATCCCCAATGATATTACTAATCGTGATGGACTGGATTATGTGAAACGCTGTACATGGGGATCGAGAAGACAGGAATACGTTCGGCTAGTAAGAACACAGTAAAAGATCTGGATTTCCCGGACGATATTTATGTCTAATGCCACAAAACCCGAAGATCTACAGGTGGAAACCAACAAGTTGGCAGAAGAGGCATCAAAGAAGGGACTTCAAGCGAACACAGAGAAGACGAGAGTGATGAAAACACCTAATCACTAACAGCGAACACCAGTCACCATCAGCGGGATAAATCCGAAGGAGGTAACCTCTTTCACTTATCTAAGGAGCATCGGCTCAACTACAGGTGGCATGGATGAGGATATCAAAGGCAGGATTAAAACTCTACTGTAATCAGCATAATGAAAAAGATCAGGATATTCAACACCAGTGTCAAACCAGAGACTCGGCTTGTCACTATAAACATTTTTAACAGCTTGCTGCATACTCTTTTTTATCTGGTTACATACTAAAGATCAGATGGCCAGCCGGCCAGAAATGATAAACTAGCACCAAGAAACTATGCGAATGAACCAATCAATCAACAAATATTCCGAGAGAGATAAAGATGGATTGGACACACACTAAGTAGACTGTTAGATGACATTGCTCATCAGGCCGCTGCTAGAGTGGAACCCCAATAAGAATCGAAAAGTCGGGTGTAAGTCCTATGGCGGCATTAATGAAATTATATGAGGAGGAAGTTATAGCTTACGGGTTAAAGAGGACATCAACGAACGGACCAAAGTGTTCATCTGTTCTGCTGAAGTCATATATCCCACTCAGAACCCAAGAGAACACTAATAATAAGCAACATGCAAAAAGTAATTTCTAAGGCATTTCATAAGAGGAAAATAGTAGTGTTGATGACTATCACAGTGAAAACAAAACTAATGCAGAACATTTCTTAACAATACGATCTTTTCTAATTTAGCAACAATTCACAATCATAATTCACTTAGTTCGGGGGTATTCATTAACATAATGAAATAAAAAACATGACAGCTTCATACAAAGGGGTCAAATTCTGATTTTTAAGCTCTCAATTTACACTGAAAACTAATTTAGAATTAAGAATGATAATACGTTTTGTCCTACAGAAAGGATACGTGTAACAGAATAAAAACAATAATCTCTGTTTGTTCAAATATATTTCCCTTAAAGTTGATATTTTGGTACTATTTTCAGAAAAAGAAGATAAGATTATGTGATGTATTCTTAAAGAGGTCATCTATACAACAGGCTTACAAAGTGAAAAGTTCTCGATAGTCTAACACTGAATGTATGTCGCGTTTCTTTTGTCCTATTTTCAAATTTGTGGGAAAATTATAAATCTGGGAGACGAAACTCACCATCCCTTAGAAAATGTCTGAAAACTTAATCATGTACACGCCCATGGCTTTTTTATTTTCTAATTCCTTTGCGTTCTGAGTGGGGCTTTTGGCATGAGCAGTAGTGCTTTTTACGAGGTGGGGTTGCTAATCTCATGCACAACCGGCTAGGGGAGATAAAGGTGTACGCCAGCCGGGTATCGAATCCCGGGTCACATACATTTCCGGCCAGAATACTACCGCTGACTCACCGACGCCTCATCTTCAGTTCTAAAGTACCCAATAATGATAAAGTGTTGAAATAATAGAGAAGATTTGTAGCTGAGGTGGATGATTTGCAATTAGTAATGTTCTCTGAGTTGGTTGGTTTAGTTGTGGAAATTTCGTCGTCCTTCTGAACAACATCCCCTTCAGCGCAAGTTTTAGCATACAATGAATGATAGAGTTGTGTCTCCCGGTAATCATCCTTGTAATTGGTAGTCGATTTACATCTGTATTGATCATTTTTATTGACTTAGAATTTGAACTTTCTCGTCACTTGATTTACTTTTTATTAGTTGGTAGATTTGGTCTATATTAACATATTTGTTAATCGCTGATTCGCTTGAGTACCAGGCTTCTAGGAATTCTCTGATACTTTTGGTGTTCCCTCTGTTTAAAATATCTCTGAAATAACAGCGAGAATATTGAAACCATTTGAAATAGATATAGCACACAAGCCAGCAGCCAGCACAATCACTTCATTCGATATTGTGCAAACCAAAAGATCCAACAGAAAAAGAAGACAAAATTAATACCATTTACAAAATAAATTGTATGAACTGTAACAGACATTACATCGGTCAAAGTGGGCGTCCCCTTCGAATCAGAATCCAAGAACACAAATCAGCTGTGAAAAGACATGATATGTATTCTTTCATATCAATGCATATAGATAATTATGGACACCAATTGATGATTGAGATAATGAATTAAACAGAGGAAACGCCGAAAGTGCCAGAGAATTCCTAGAAGCCTGGTACTCAAGTGAATCAGCCAGCGATTAACAAACACGTTAACATAGACCAAATCTACCAACTAATAAAAAGTAAATCATATGACGAGAAAGTTTAAAATCCAAGTCAATAGAAAATGATCAATACATATGTAAAGATGGTTGGTCACCAGGAGACGCAATTCTATCATTCATGGAAAATTTGCATTAGTTCACTTTATGTTTAAGAAAATTGCGCTGAAGGGGGATGTTGTCCAGAAAGACGACGAAAGCTCAGCAACTAAACCAACCAGCTCAGAGAACACTACTAATTGCAAATTGATAAAGTGTGTCATTCAAAGAGAGGTAATACCGCCAACTTTACATTATCTTCTGTGTTAGGCAAAACGGTACAAAAATATACACTGAGACAAATAAACGATTTACCAAAACAATAATTAAAAACATAACTTTACTTCTGAAAGATGAATATCATTCAGACAGAGGACTTACTCACTTCACTGATAGTATATTATCAAAGAAAGATTGTAAATGTGTGATTGTAATGTGTTAACTACTTCTAATATTATTATTATTGTGTATAATCAGAATTTGTAATTGTTACGCTTACTTTATAACCGAATGGGTTCACGTATTTATTGTCTTTATTTAGTATATCTGCAATTTCATCCTCACAACACACACACAAAAAACAAACAAACGGGAAAACAAAATGCAATATACGAGATAGAAAACAACGCACCAATAAGAAACTAGGAATGAGTAAATTTTGCCTACGCTTAGTCAAACAGGGGAAATTTCTTTTAAAAAAATTAAATGAAAGAATAATTTGACTGTTTGAATAAACATGAGCTTGTATTTTTACTGTTTACTCAGCTTATAAATATATTAAATTATTTTTAGCTTTATTTGGTTCAACAAGATCCCTTAGTCTACATTCTCTTTAAGGTGTTTAACAGTTTGGAAATCGAATCAGAAACTGTACTATTTTGGGAGATAAATTTAATGCTCATTAGTGACTTGCTACAGGATGGAGTTTCCTGGAGTTCTAGTGAGAAGTCGTGACCAGTAAGGTCCATCCTAATGTCAAGTGTGAGGATGGATGTCCCACCGATGACATTAGTTGGTGCCAGTTGTGCTAAATCACGAATTGGTAGAAGTTAAAATTCATGGGCTGGCTATTGAATTGGGTCCCAGTGGCTGAATGGTATACGAGCTCTGCTGACCTTGTAACCGGAAGGTCCTGGGTTCGAACTCTGGCGGTGAGTGCGTACAGCCAATGATTCCCAAACTGGGATGAAACAGCTGTCTTGTACTCCCCGGTTTTCAATGTTTCTCTAACTGATATCAATCAGTGATCAACTCGTAAAAATAAATTTAATTTTAATAAAAGTGATAGCTCTCGATAGCAAAAGAAAGCCGATATTTGCAGTATAAAATGATACCATTCTATTCTATTTCACAGATTCTCATTAGCTGCAAACTAACTGAAATTACAGTAGTTATAAATAATAACATTTCATACTTCAATGTTTGAAAGGTAATAAAGAAAACACTGTAAGATGAACTCATGCGGAATATACGTATTACAATTTTTTTAGTTTAAGTTACCATCACTTTATTTCTTACCAAACTATTGGAAAGGGGGGTGGTGAGAGAAGACAGAAAAATCTAATAAACAGTGTTAGCTTGTACGTCAACATGGCAACTCAAGAAGGTTAAAGTTCATATAACTGAAAATTCGCTCAGTGGGCTGAGCTCACTAATGTGTATGACTAATCAGTGTAATGAAACTTATACGGTTACCAAGGGAGTGAGAGATTGACTACACTCTCTTTCTGTGAGCATACGTTTGTTCTGAGACGTTCGATTGCAATTGCTTCAGCAAACCGTAGAAGTCTCCCTGTCCTTGGTAGGTTTAATATTTTGAGGGATTTGGAAATCTTGACAAAATGTTCTGCATCCACATGGTGGATGTCTAGTAGTTGCACTTTGTAAATACCTGCTTCAGTTTAAGCATAAGTTTCTTGGAATATGCTCTGAAAGCCGGATAGAAACCCTTTCAGATAGTTTGCAGCTGGTGAGAACCTGAGTAATGCAGGTACATCCAGATGACGAGTCCCAAATAGGACGAAATGCGCATCCTGGATTCCACTGCTAGTCATCATCCACCAATTAAATACCAGTTAAATGCCCAGACATCGTCGAAGCATCTGCTCAAGAAGCCGACATGTCAACCTGAGACCGAGCACTTCGGTTCAATCAATCGACGGGAAAAATCTAAAATTCAATTAAATTCTTAAATATCATTTCATAACTTCTTGTATGACTATAGCTTCACTGTCACCATGCATAATCATATCAAAGCTTCCACTACCTAATACTGAGTTATTATTATATGATGTTTATTTTCCTTTCTACTTCTTGATATTTTTGCGCATTTAAAAAGAATTATTTTGTGTTTATCCTGTTTTTTTTCTTGTTTTTTTTGTTTGTTTAATACTTCTTTTAAATGTTTGTAAAAATAGATGCAAATATTGTAGATATGTGCTGAAAATTCCACACTGTACCACTAATACTGTTTCTGGAATAGACCAAATTATTATTATTAGATGTACTCTGTGATCAGTTATTCCCGATGAATAATCTCCGTAACACTTATCAAACACCAAAGTAGGAAGTGAAGTTTGTCAATTAGGAATACTAAGCTGTGTGCAAACAGAAAAGTCATTTCAGTCTTATTAAATATCAGGGTGTGCTTATATGAATGCGTGCGTATTAATTTGAGCAGGTTATTACTAGTGAGTAATACAGTGTGTATTACGAACTCAGCTTTATACTAATGTTTGTGTAAGAGGAAGAGATGAAAATTGAAATTTCCACGAATACAAACTTAACTAGTCCCTCAACCATACACCACACTGAAACTCAGTTTACATCAATGTGAAGATGAATTGAGTTCATACTTGGAAGATACAATCACTGCCCAATGAACTATTTATTCTGGTAAATTTCTTGTGAATATTAACTGGTTTAGGTAGTTTGAGTTGAACGCAGTTTGATGTGTATTCATGTTGTTATGATGTAGTTTACAGATCTACAATTTAAAAGGCTGATTAATGAACGAAGAATACCCTTTTCTATAAATCTCTCATCATCAAGTTATACGTTTATATGACAGCTATGATTGAAGAGATGTTTTTATTAACAACATTAACGCTGTTTTAAATTACACTGAGACAGTGGTATCTACAGATGATTTCATTTCTAAAGCATAACTAAAAGAAAGAGATAATAAGCATTATTATATCACTAAACTAACTGAAAATCGGATAAATTGAGGGAAGTAACACAGAATTTATAAAATCGTACGTTTGATAGCATGTCGTGGTGCCAGTAATGCTTAGTTGGACCTGTTTCTTTTGCACACATAACTCTATTTGATTAAACTGAATTTCACTCACCTCTGCTATATGCAGCCTCTGGTATCTAGAGGCATTTTGTAATTTATTCGATACCCGGTAGATGATAGAGAAAGACTCTCCAATGTAAGCTTGCTTTGTGACCTGTTTGGACGAGATGATCTAATATAGAGCTGTTGGCGGCTTTAACAACTTCTTTATTTAATCAGACCGTATAGTTAGTGTTCGTGAGCACCAAAAATTAGGTTGCTAAGGCACAGACCAATATAAGTGGATTCACAAGGGCAAATGAGCTGATAGACACACTATGAGGTGGCTAGTCAAGGTACACTTTATCCTTCAGTTTTGGAATCATAACATTTTAAAAGAAGATCGTTTTATGGGTCATAGTACCATCACAAGATCAAATACAATGCATACTAGCACCTCACCTACAAAAGTTCCGACTTTAAAACATTTGAGAATATTTGTAGCATAGTGGGGTGCTTGTTTTGTATTGTGTCCCCTGAAAAGTAAACCCTACTGGCGAAACTTTTTCTGCCCTTCAAAACATGACTTTCAAGGGTCCTTGTGGTTTAGAGCATCAGAACTAGATTTCACAGCCACTGTTTTCAATGGCCACTTTAAAGGTTAATTGAAGTTACCAGGATGAATTGATTCCATTCTGATCAGTCTCGTTTCATCATAATCCAACAAAATAAATCTTCCAGGTACAAAAGCCTACTCTGAATACATAAATCATCCATATTTGATTATGTGTGATTTATCTTGCAATGATGATTTATTCTCAACTTCTTTAACAAACATCTAATTCTAATCGAAATAATGATAATAGCTCACTCAATTCTGAACAGTCTTTATATAATGCACAGAATATTCACAGAATTATTGCATAAGTTTGTCTTTGTGCAGCATCTTCAATTCAAATAGTAACTGACAGTGAGTCACGTGACAAATTATTGTCTCATTTGAAACGAAAACTAATCTCTTCTGATTGTTGTTCTTTGCCTCTCTCTCTCCATCGATAAATGCACAACATTTGGTTGACAGCTAATTAAAAGAGGTGTAGGAGTCCATTTTTTTGATCCAAGGACATGGAGATAATACTACTAATAATAATACTGAGTAATTGAGAACTACAGGTTTATTAATATTATTATTATTGTTCCCTTGTGTTCCTAGTGGAACATAGGGCTTCAACTGCATGTCTCCACTTGCTTCTGTCTTCTGCTGTACTTTTCACCTGCATCCATGTTAGTCCATACTGTTTCAACTCCTCTTCACACGATCTCCTCCATGTCACCCTTGGACGTCCCACTCGCCGCTTCCCTTTCGGGTTCCACTCGAGCTATGGCCTGACGCGCGATGTCACCCAGCGGCCTCCTCAGCTCAGCGAGTGTCCAATCCATCTCCACTTTCTCCTGCATATTTGTTGGCCGATCGGTTCTTGTTTTGTTTGTTCCCATAGTTTCTTGTTGGTCATTCTTTCCGGCCATCTGATCTTCAGTATAGAACGAAGACAGTTGTTGATAAAGGTCTGCAACAAGCTGTTGGAATTATTCTTTGTGACCCACTGGCCAAGTTTCTGATCCGTATAGAAAAACTGACTTGACGTTTGTATTGAAAATCCGAATTTTGTTGTTGATGCTGAGTTGAGTGATGAAGATTTCCAGATTGGTTTCAGGTTGATGAATGTGTTTCTCGCCTTCCCGATTCTCGATTTGACATCCTCGTCCGTTCCTCCTGTAGTTGGAGAACTACAGGTAATTAGTTTTATTTCTTAGGCAATGGCAGTTAGTACCAAAAATCTCAACAGCAGTTATCTCGTGTTTTGCAATACGTTGCCTCCACCCCATCACTATGCTTTTCTCAAGTTTAGTAGAATCTTGTGAAGAATCACTAGGCTGTAGACATTTTAAATACTTTTGAGAGTATAATATACCACCAAAAGACATGGTTTAATAGATTAAGACAAAGTGAACAAGAGAAGCTATATGCAATATATTGATGGCGTATTTTGGTAGCTCAAGTTTTAAACAGACTGCCACTCATGCGGTGAAAATGTCAACCTTCATGAAAGTGAGGTGTCCAGTGACCACATTGTAACACTGAATTAAGTTATCAGGTGAGATAATACCTTTGTTCGGTATACTTTTGTTCAATCTACTGTCAGTTAGAGGAATCGTGCTATAAACAAGATTGCTACAAACATACTCAATGTGATGCTTCATTGATTGGGTAATTACGTGCATAATACTATTTTGAAAACATTTGCCTGAGTTTCATTCATTTTATGCTAATGACGTAAACTGAAGTTATATATATTTTTCTTCACCGTTCATGGCTGCATGCCAAGTAATGCACAACGAGAAACTCAGAAATCCTTCGAAGTGAGGACAGGAGTAAGACAAGCCTGCCTACTATCGCCAATGATTTTCCTGATTGCAGTAGACTGGATAATGTGACAAACAGTGGGCAATGAGGAAACAGGCATAAAATGGACTCACACAAAAAGAGAACTTGGAGGATCTGGACTTCGCCGATGATATATGTCTGATTTCTCACAAACTGGAAGATATGCAAGCGAAAAGCAACAAGTTGGGAGAAGAAGCATCCAGAGAAGATAGGACTTCAGGTGAACATAGAGAAAACAGAGGCGTTGAAGATTCCTGGACAAGAACAACAACAGACAACGATCAGCATAAATGGGAGGAACTTGGAAGAAACAACCTCTTTTACCTACCTACCTGGGAAGCACCATTTCAACTACAGGCGGACAGAACTGACGAGGATATCAAAGCAAGAATCGGAAAAGCAAGACAAGCTTTCACTACTCTCAAGTCTGTGTGGAGGTCAACAGCACTCAGCATGAAAACGAAGATAAGATCCGGATTTTCAACTCCAATGTGAAGTCAGTGCTACTATACGGATCAGAGACTTGGTCAGTGCGTCAAAAAGAGCATCTCAAACAAACTACAGACCTTCATTAACAGTTGTCTTCGCTCAATACTCAAGATTAGATAGCCGGCCAGAAAAGATCAGCAGTGGTGAGGGATCTCTGGGAGCAAACCAACCAAGAACCAACTGTGAAACAAATAGGCAGGAAGAAATGGAGATGGATTGGACATACTCTGAGACAATAAACCATCAAGTGACATCACTAGACAAGCGATTGCTCAAGTGGAACCCGAAAGGGAGGCGGCGAGATGGTCGTCAGTGCAAGGGTGACTTGGAGGAGGTCATGTGAAGAGGAGATGAAAACGTGTGGGCAGACTTGGAGCCAGGTGAAAACTCTAGCAGAGAATCAAACGCAATTGAGACACACAGCTGAAGCCCTATGTTCCTCTAGGAATTAAAGGGAACAATAATAATCATGAAAACGTTTAGCTGTGAATTAATTAAAGTAATATTTAAATTGGAAAAATAAATATATGAGGTGTTAAAACGAAGGATTTTTCTGTCATATCCTTCTCTTGATTATTGAACGCGAAGGGGTTTATAGTTTGGTAACAAAACATCTGATGACTTCAGAACATTCAGCTCCATTTGAAAAGTCCTCCAACGTTATGTGGAAGATCCGGTCAAACCTAAGAAGGAGAATGAATTTAAGGCGTCTGAGAATAGCTCAGGCATTAACGATCCGAAATTTCAATCCCAAGCCATGCATTCAAAGTAAATACGCCCGACCACTGTCCCCACCATGGCCCTCATAAAAAGTCACTTCTGTCAATAGTGATCATTCTATTACCTTTCTTAGCCAATCTTCCTGTTTGTTCCTGTTATTTTTCCGTTCTTTTTTTCGCATTCCTATCTGCATTCCTGAGTTTTTTTATCCGAAATTCCCGCCTACTTTATTATTATTACGTTTTTGATCCCCAATTGCATAAATAGTCAAGTTTCTCAGTAATTATGTTTCTTATCTTATTCTCTTGTTTATTACACTTTGAAATTTTATTAATTCCACCTTTGATAGGAAGCGATTCTGGAACTTTCTCACACATTTACCGTAAATAAACGAATGTAGAGCCTTGTCGATGACTTCGCTTAAAATAAAATCTCCTTCGCTGCAACCGTCTTTTTAATATTTCCTATGCTCTGATGTGTATATTCTACGGTTTGAAGAATAGCAAGGAATTTTCGACGGTACGGGGAACTGAACAAGTCCCCAAGTTTGTCTTTCAAGCTCACTGAGGGAAATGCAAAGATAAGCATGAATAGCCTAAAGCATTCTGGAAGCATCTCAGACGAAATGGTATATCCCTTAACTCACCAACTAACACCCACCCTAAATCACATCGATACCGTCCGATCAAGACTATCTGAACTGGAGCAGACTATCTCGAAAACGTCCAACGTTCTCTATGAGTTTTCTGATGATCAGCGAACATCACTCGTGAACTATGCCAATATAGTTACAAAGCAAAGAACAGTATGTAGACTTTTGAAATCCATTGTGAATACTGTTAATCAAATAAAAATAATAATGATACCATCAGGAAACCTAATTAAAGTTTAAAATCTGTACCAAAGTAACAATTTTGCTTATCTGTCCAGAAAAATACGTGTTCAGTTATTCTGAGGTTTCACTGTCGCCAGTTCAAATGAAAATCTTAACACTTAAACCTGTGTTTTGTGACACTACGTCAAATGTGAACGGGTTGAACACTGAAGTGTAATTCGAGACCCTAATTAGTCAGACGAAGGATATGGTTCTAATCTCATGTGATAATGCAAACCATTTCAAATCAACCACTTTACATTGATGCCTCGATTACACCAACAAAAAATCTAGCTTTCGTAATATGCTGTCCAAAGGACATCAAAAGCAGCTGAAAGATATGAAAGAAAATGAAATCCTGTTCATGATATAAGCAGATAAAGGTTCTGAAATTGTCCTGCTGTTAACAAATCAGACTATCTAAGTAAACTGTCGCTGTTACTACCGAATAACAATAAATTTCAAAAAATCCCACTAAATGGACGAAGCTCTATCTGACAAAGATATTGAAGGAGACGAAGGATGAATGTCCCATTATTATTAAAGAACTATACGTACAAATTTGTTCATCTGGTTGTACAACGCCACACATGCACGGTTTATCTAAAGTATATAAACAGTACCTCCCATTTCCCCTAAAATTAGGTATGATTGGTGAAAAATATATTATTTACTGTGTTACAGATCGAATATGAAATTTCCTTTCTAGAATAAGAAAAAATTAGTAACATTCAACGTCTAAGATATAACACTGGTGCATCCAGGTTTGAGTGCGTCTGTGGCACAGCCGTAGAATGCTCACCAACCACACCGCATGTGGTCTGAGGTTCGATCCCCGGCCGACGCATTCCTTCACCTTGCTAAGCCGGTAACAAGACTGGTAAAAAGGGAAGGTTGGGCATGAGGCTGGCAACCCTATCCCGTAAAAACAAATACCACTGCTACCGAAACTTCAAAGCTCTAGTTTGAAGCACTATGTTCCACTGGGAACGTAAAGGAATAAAAAATCCAGGGTTGGCTTGGTCTGACTCTCATATCACAGAACACAGTCTAGGCGCACACACACACAACTTATAATTTGTCATTATGTCATTTAGTGAATTACCAAAGGTTAGGACTCATAGGCTATTGAATCCAGACTCACTGACCAAGTAGTCACGCTCACTTTCTTCTGGAGCGTAAATGTGAACTGTTGAGGAACTTCAGACCAGGGCAAAATAGCTGCTTTGTTCAGCACACACTTTCCAATGGTCCTCTGAGTGATGTCAGATTGTGATGAGATCTAACTTAGATTCAGTAAAGTCTTCACCAAACCCAATGAATATATCTCTATGTAAATTCCAGTTTTGTTCAAATTCTGAGAAGTCATCAGCAAAAAATTCAGGGATAATGATTTAAGTGTTATCACTGTATTTCTCATTGAGAAAATTTTATTGATTCCTATCATATGCAGGTAAAATTTTCAGAGGGAATTCCCCTAACAGGAAAATAGTCAGAGGTAAAGCTGAATACTGTGAAAAGAATTCTCCTTGAAAATGGTTACCCCGAACGTTTCATCACAAAATCCATGGAGCCTAAACCGCCCATACTTTCTGCTCCTAAAAGAATTCTCCACCCAAAACTACAATTCAGTGAAGACTCATAGGCAGAAATACGGAGGAGCCGTCTGTCTCTCTGATTGAAGAAAACCTTTGTGGCCGGGCTTTGGCTAACAATCCATCTGCTCGTGTAGAGCTACGTATGTCGACTGTACTCTAACGTTTGCTGTCCAAACGTATCATCGAACACTTACCCTCATGGTTGTGTCAAGGAGATAAAAGATCCCCCCGCAGCTCTATCCAGGAATATCTAATCGAATCTGGACACCAAGCCAACCGGAAAACCAAATGCGTGGAAATCTTGCTAAAGGTGCACTAGTCAAACTTCTTCAAACCTCAGGAGCAGTGGAAGTTCACATGTTAAATCTCGAACTCTGTATACATAATAAGTTTGCTCAGTCACTTGATTTACAGTTGAACACATATGTCTTAACATAGAATACGTAATTTTTGTCTTTTGAGTTATTTTTTTAAAATTTTAGACGAAGCAATAAGAAAACGTAATTTGTCTGAATCGTGTATTTCCACAACACATTTCGAACAATCTGATCACACATGGATTTCACATGGAAATGTGAAGTCAGTGCTACTCACCATACGGATCAGAGACTTGCACTGCGCGTCATAAAGAGTATCTAAAACAAACTACAGACCTTCATGAACAGTTGTCTTCGCTCAATAATCAAGATTAGATGCCTAGAAAAGATCAGTAACAGGGATCTCTAGGAGCGAACCAACCAGGAACCGATTGTGAAACAAATATGCAGGAAGAAATGCAGATGGATTGGCCATACTCTGAGGAAACCATCGAGTGATATCACCAGAGAAGCCCTCGAGTGTAACCCGAAAGGGAAGCGGCGAGTTGGTCGTCAGTGCAAGGATGACTTGGAGGAGGTGATGTGAAGAGGAGATGAAAACGTGTGGGCAGACATGGAGCCAGGTGAAGACTCCAGCAGAGAACTGAATGCAATGGAGACGCACGGCTGAAGCCCTATGTTCCTGTAGGAATTAAAGGATACAATAATAATAATAATAATGGACTTGAAATTTTCAAGATTTGGTGTGTAAGGATTAGATGTGCTTTTACGAGTTTGACCACGCATTGATATCAGTTAGAGAACCATTGAAAACCAGGGAGTACAAGACAGCTGTTTCATCCTAGTTTGGGGATCATCGGCAGTACGCATCCGCCAACAGGTTTCCAACCCAGGACCTTTCGTTTAAAAGGCAAGCTGGCTCGTATACGATTCAGCCACTGGGACTCGACTCAGTGCCAATGATTCCCAAACTAGGATGAAAGAGGTGTCCAGTACTCCCTGGTTTTCAATGCTTCTCTAACTGATATCAATCCGTAGTCAAACTCGTAAAAACATATATGAAATTAATAAAGAGTCAGGGGGTGAGAAAATAAATTTAGGTCAAGTTAAAAGGACATATTGAAGGCGAAAATAACAATAAAGACCACTTAACCAAATAAAAAAGGTAATAGTACATCTACGCTGGTTGGTATCAAAGCAGAGTTTACCAAGGATGGTGGTTCAGTGTGATGACGAATTCTTTTTGAACTCATAAACGTGGTTTAAACTCTATAATTGCTAGAGCTTCACCAAGCTTTAGGATGCGCCCTAAACACGTTTCATAGATAGGTTTGAAAGATGTGTAAACATCAATTTTATGTCCTATCTCCATAATATATTTTACATTAGTGAAGCTAGGTGTCCTGTTCTCACCAATAATGGGTTCTGGAGATTCTATTTGTTGTGAACCCTTTACTTGCAGAGATCGATGAATCCTCCCTATGTATATGTGTCCACACGTACATTCAAATTGGTAAATACAGTAGGATGCGACATCATTTTTCGCATGTTCGAAGAGCTTGGATAGATATATTGGCTTCACATTCTTAATTATTATTATATTAGCTTCATAAAAGCCTTTTAACCAAAACAGTGGTCAATATTTGTCTAGTTATCAAGTTGCTATGATCCTCATAAAGGGTAGCTTGATGTACACGCCTTACTTAGTTAAGACGAGTTGGAGAGTGGGTCTTAGTGTTCTGCTGACTACTTTATATTCTCTAATGAACTTGTCTAAATAATTATTATCAACCAGAGTTTGTGTTAACTTTCTCATCAATTGCGTCTTCGGTGCATATTCTTTGGATTCTACTGAAGAGGTACCTCACTCATTAAGGCTCTTTTGTACCGAATACGACAGAAACTGTGATAGTTAAGATACAACCCTGTCCAAGTAGGATTTCTATAAATAGGTCGTTTTATTGGCCCATCAAGCTGTCGACTAAGCAATATGTCTAGGAAAGATAAACAATCATCTTCCTCTTCTACAGACGTAAGTGATATGCTATTCTGTACTTCATTCATTCGATTTCAAAATGAGATGGCAGAACAAGGTCTATCACTTACGATTACAATATCGTCTACATACCTTCTATAAAGTGGCACATTTTTGGTTAAATCCTCCGGTAAACGACATATAGATATCTGCTAAAAGCAAACCTAAAGGACACCACATAGCATGACCATCAATCTGACGGAAACAATTGCCTTCAAAAGTAAACCTAGTACATAGAAGTAATAAATCCCTAAAATAATAAATAGGGAACTGGATGAAAAAATTGTTTGTGGAAATGTAATCACACAAACTGTTAACTGTTTTAAGTAGAGGCACATCAGTGAATAAAGAGTTTTTGCATCAAAAGAGTACATATTTTTAATCATAATATCAATATCATCATCATGACAACTAACCAGTTCACAAGTGTTTTTTAATACATACTTACAGAATTATGTTTTGACTGGATACAATAGTTTCACTAACCATTTAACAAGCTGATGTGTTAGGGATCTACACATCCTCTCATTCCCTATTAAATTTCTCCCCCTTATTACTAATGTTGTTAACCTGACTCTCATTCACTTTTAGCTGAATTCTACTTAGTCCTGGCAATTATATTACGTCACTCAATGTACTTATACAACTTTGATTTTAGTTTCTACTCAATTAACGCCTTCTATATTACGTAATTCATTATCTAAAAATTTACATTTCTAATGAAACATCTTTGGAAATATTCCCTTTTTACTGCTAAGACAGTAATTCATAAGATGTGTGTAAAAAGAAAGTCTTCACTAAAGGATAACAATGCAGACCGATCGAAACACGTCATCTGTGAGTTAAATGCCTTTTTGCACGTGTGGAAATTACTTTGCTTGACAGCATGCTTACCCTTCGGACAATTTCTCTGAGACGTATAAGATAGTAGTCATGCATTTTTAAAGCCATGGCAAGTGGAAGGTATACATGTATCTTCATTTCTGTTCTGCAGTCGCATTTTATAATAATGATAATAATAATTTGCTTTATTCCAGAAACAGTACTAGTGGTACAGTGTGGAATTTTCAGCACATATCTACAATATTTGCATCTAATTTTATCCAACGTTTAAAAGGAGTATTTCAAAAAAATAAATATAAAGACAACAGCAGCAAACAAAAACACAAAATACACAAAAATAATTAAAAAATGCGAAAAAATACCAAGAAGTAGAAAGGAAAATAAACAACATAATAAATAATATCTCAGTATGGGGTAATGGAAGCTATGATATGTTTGTGCGTGCTGACAGTAAAGCTATAGTCATACAAGAAGTTATGAAATGATATTTAAGAAAGTTTATCGCCAAGTTGATCAGTTAATTTGGTTGAAACAACTCTAAACAATCATAAAATAACATTTCAGGGTTATTTTTATGGTCAGGTCTAATGCAGCGTTTGTAATGGTTGTGTGAGTAATCCTGCACAATACAAAATTCTTAGATGGTCATAATGGCGTTCACAATCAAGATTGTCAGTTAATATTGCCGAACAAAAAACAACAACCACAAAAATAATTATTACATGATGGTTAATGACAGGACAATTTTGTGATACTCATAGTGCTAACATAGTCGGAATCAGTAGATACTCAAAAGAAGGAATGGAATAAAGTACAAAAAGTAAGCCAATGTTAATAATTTAGGTAGCTAAGTATGTTTAAGAAGGAGTTCACTATAGAATACAAAAATAAGAGAGAAATAAAAGAGCCAAAATTATGTTATTAACAGCAAAGCAAGTTATAGGTTTCGTGCTTAACATTGTCTCTGTCACGTAGAACACGGGCCAAATATGGTATCGTTTAGTTCCTGTACTTAGTTGTACGAGCATAGACTATTTTATACTGATTTCTGGTTCTGCTTGATGAGATACAAGGCGAGAGTTGGGAATAGAGGGTGTGTTGGGGGTCGGAGAGTATGGTTTTAGACCATTTTTCGCATGTATTCAGATGTCTTTCAACTAATGTAGTGACGAGCTGACTGAGTTTTACACCACTAGTCCTACTAACTACCTTCAACATCTTTCTTAGGATGGTATAGTCCTTTTTCAGTGGACCAGGAAAGACTAACGGGGAGCAGTAAAGTAGAATAGAAAAGATACAAAAGCTGACAAATTGTGAAAGTAGGGGTTGGGTGATTCCAGATTGTCTAAGTTTCTTAATGTACTAGGTTAGACAGAACACTTTCTTAGAAATCGTTAGGATATGAGATGTCCAAGTAAGGTCGGAAGATAGAACTAGACCGAGGTATTTTGCATTAGACTTAGTTTCAGTTTTAGTCTCTTCAATGCAACAGGCTTCATGAGAACTTACTAGTGTTTGTAGATCTCGTTTATGCCTAAGGGAGAAGTCAATAGTCTGGCATTTTGAGGGATTCAGCATGAGGCCATTTAGTTTAGACCACTGACTGATGTTCGACAGGAAGCTATTTAATTTGAAACAGTCTGACTGAGACTTAATGGGAAACGATACAGACAGGTCATCTGCATATTTGACGAAGTTGATTTTATCTGAAAGAGGTAAATCATGTAAGAAGGAGGAAAAGAGAAAAGGAGAGAGAGAACAGCACCCTGAGGAACTCCAGCTCCAGTAAGCAAAGGAGAGGAAGATACACCAATATATACCGTGTACTGCATCCTATTAGAGAAGTAAGAGTGTAGCCAGTTGATAGCCCAGGTCTCAGTTTGTGTAAGGTTAAGCTTGTTTAACAGAAGGCCTATAGGTACAGAGTCGAAAGCAGATGTATAATCAAGGAACGTACAACGTATCTAATTCTCTTTAGAATAAAACACAAAGAAACTAAATTTATTTGTTGACAAAAACTCAAAAGAGTACACATTTTATCAAAGTGAGCTTTGTATTACTTTTCCGAAGAAAAATGACAATTCGGTAGGTTAAGCGAAATACTATGACGAGAAATAAAGTAAGCTAAACATCTTTCGTAATCATATGAATTCACTTCCGTTGTCATAAACTTGAAAATTACCAGTAATTGACATAAAGAATGATTAAAATTAAAAGAAATTAGGAATTTTGTCTTGCTTCGATTTTGAACGTTATTCAATCGAGTCCAGTGAATTACAGAAGAAGATGAAGAAGACAACAAATTTTGCCGTCTAAAGTGCCATCTCCTACTCTCTCAATAGGATGAGTAAAAAAGGAGATAACAATTGATTTTACACTTGGGATAATTTAACATTTCTGGATAAATGAATCAGCAGTAATTGACCATGAAACTTGACTGAGTAGTTCCAGACATATGCGACAATGCTACTTGTCATTCAAAAGTAGTAATTATAATGAGCTGAAGTCTGTCACCTGTAAATAACACAGGACTGTTCTCACTTTTAGTCGCGGTCCACATAACATTAACTTTTCATTAAGGTATTTGTCTGATTCAAACCAGAACTACTTCCGTTGCATATCTCCTAGTGCACTCAAGTTAGAGGACTCTGTATATTTACTAGGCGTATTTTGATAACCTGAACTTGATCTAGCGTTTACAAGTGACTTCAGAATTTATTAAGCTTGGAAAGCAGCCCCACAACCAAAATTCGGATCATTGCATCATATGAATATTGCCGAAAATATATGGAAAATCATATATAAGGACCTTCTTGAACCCTTACAAGAAAGCGTAACATACATGTTACCCCTACGACAATATACAGAATTGAAGAGTCATGTTAAAAGTTACGAGCCGGAACTTATTTAATAGATGACTCACTCACAGTCCTCAGCAAATATGTGTGAGCTATTTAAGAAAATCACTGGTGGTAAGGAAGAAAATAACGATCCTTCTTCAGTTGATGCTGGTACACTTATAAGTCCTTTATATGTCAACCAGCAGATGCTATGCCTTCAAATGTGACAAGGGTAAAGAATGACTACTTTTAGTACAAATGATATCCTCAAGTGTCTCCAATCTTTGAAAAGTACCCAGTCCCTTGGTCCATATATTGTGCCTAGTATTATCTTCAGAAAATGTGCAGACATTTTATGTTATCCTCTTACTGGTATTTTCAATGAATCATTTTCCACCAACATTTTGATTGCTTCTTGGAAGGATAATAAAATTTTTCCTTTACTTAATTCACCAAGTGAACTGAGTGTTAAGGTTATAAATGATGCTATTACATCACCATATTTAAAAATAATGGAATATCTGTTTTTACTTAACTCTGAACCTTCATTGAAGGCTTTTAATGACCCCAAACAATCTGCTTATAAACATAGTAGGTGTACTTTAGATGACACTGTTGTCTTATATAATGATATTGTCTCTAATTTAATCAAAGGTGTCATATATGTTCGATGTACCTTCCTTGATTACACATCAGCTTTTGACTGTGTACACTGGCCTCTTTTGTTAAATAAGCTTGCTGTTACACAAGCAGGGTGCCGAATTACTAAATAGTTGCATTCTTACTTTTCTGAAAAAAGCAGGACAGTGTGCATAATGGGAAGTCTTCCAGTGCTTTAATTGCTCTAGCCGGCGTTTCCCAGCGTGCCGTTCTTTATCCTTTTCTGTTTTGTTCCTTTCTACATGACTTGCCTCAGTCTGATGAAGCCATTCTCTTTAAATATGCTGATAATCTGAGTGTTATCATGTCGGTTGCTTCTCAATCATCAGGTTGTTCCAAAATGAATGGTATCTTGTCACCAGAAATTAGTCAGTGGCACTTGTCAAATGGTCTTAAGGCAAACCTTTCCAAATATGAGTTTGTCAATTTCATTTTCAGACACGCAAGTTCAGCTTACATGAACTGGTTCGTTTGTATGATTCTAGCATCATAGATGGCACTGGATTTGAAAGTGAATCGAGTGTTGAATACCTTGGATTGTGTATTTCTTCTTATCTTTATTGATCTTCATATGACATGTAAGTTTCTAGGATGATATTTTGTTTGACGTTCTATGTATGGAAGTGACGACAATCTACTTTTACATTTTGTTAATTCTTGTATTCTATCTATCCTTCTTCTTTATTGCTCTCCCCTCCTTAATCTTTCCCAGCCTACTTAAGAAAGACTTCGTCACAATGCGAAAGGCACTAAAAGCTGTGAGTAGGATGAGTGGGGTGTCGCTAAACCAACTTGTTAATACCGCTGTTGATAGACACATAGACCTACCCAAGAAATTAGCTAATATTGTCATGTCAGACCCTGAACATGAACATGTATAACTCTCTCCATGCATCTACTTCATCAAGTAGGACTACAAGCAAAAATTTCGAAGACTTTACCCTTGGCCAACTAAGTATAAAAATTTACCAATACCTAATTTGACAGGCACAGATTTTATGTGATGAGAAAAGCGTAAGGTATGACACTACTAATTTACTGCGAAACACTAAGTAGACGGCAGTCTTTATTCTTTCTTTCATTATTATATTGCTTGTAATATTTTCACTTAATTTAATTTTACATTCACATTCTTATTTAACGATATTGTCAATTGTAATGCCCTGTTTTAATCATTACACCTATAATGCGTTGGTAGCGCTACGGTAAGGTGCTTGCCGACCACGCAGGTGGTCCAGGGTTCGATCCCCGGCCAACACACTCCTTTACCCCGCAAAGCCAGCAACAAGACTGGTAAAGTGGAAGGTTGCGCATGAGGCTAGCAACCCCATCCTGTAAAAATAATCACCACTGCTACAGAGACTTCAAGCCTGTAACTTGAAGCACTTGTTCCACTGGGAACGGAGAGGAATTTAAAAAATAATAGGAGAATTAGACGCAATGACGTACTACATGCTGAAAATTCCATATATCAATTCATGTATAATCCCCATCCAGGCATTAATGAAAACAAAACACATGTGGTTCAGCGAAGAGTCTCTTTTCGGCGTCGAATTCATTTTCTTAGCTGTACAATCACAAATATATATATGTGTTATTTTGTATGCAAGTGCACATTAAGTTTGTCAAACAAAAATACAATTATTATTGTATTATTATTGTTCCCTTGGGTTCCTAGTGGAACATAGGGCTTCAACTGCACGTCTCCACTTGCTTCTGTCTTCTGCTGTTCTTTTCACTTGCGTCCATGTTATTTCACATTGTTTCATCTCCTCCTCACACGATATCCTCCATGTCACACATGGACGTCCCACTCGCCGCTTCCCTTTCAGCGGGTTCCAGTCGAGCTATGGCCTGACGCGCGATGTCACTCAACGGCCTCCTCAGCGAGTGTCCAATCCATCTCCACTTCCTCCTGCATATTTGTTGGGCGATTGGTTCCTGTTTCGTTTGTTCCCATAGCTTCTTGTTTGTGATTCTTTCTGGCCATCTAATCTTCAGTATGGAGCGAAGACAGTTGTTGATAAAGGTCTGCAACCTGTTGAAAATATTCTTGGTGACCCGCCAAGTTTCTGATCCGTAAAGCAAAATTGACTTGACGTTTGTATTGAAAATCCGAATTTTGTTGTTGATGGTGAGTGACGAAGATTTCCAGGTTGGTTTCAGGTTGATGAATGTGTTTCTCGCCTTCCCGATTCTCAATTTGACATCCTCGTCCGTTCCTCCTGTGGTTGAGACAATGCTCCCTAGATAAATGAAAGAAGTAACCTCTTTCAAATCCCTCCCGTTGATGTTGATTGGCAATGGATGTTGCTGCTGCTGTTGTTGGTTGGTTATTTTCATAACCTCCGTCTTGTCTATGTTCACCTGGAGTCCTGTCTTCACTGCCTGCTTCTTCGACCAGTTTGTCGGTTTTTGCTTGTAAGTCTTCGATTTTGTGTGACATCAAACACAAATCATCCGCAAAATCCAGGTCTTCTAGGTTCTTCACGTCGGTCCAGGATATCCCTGTCTTCTCGTTTCCCACTGTCTGACGCATAATCCAGTCCACCACAATTAGGAATATCATCGGTGATAATAAGCACCCTTGTCTGACTCCTGTGTTTACTCCAAACGCTTCGCTGAGTTTTCCGTTGTGGATCACTTGACATGTGCCGTTGTCGTACAGTTGTTGAATAAGGTTGATGAATATTTGCGGTACGCCGTAGTACTCGAGTAGTTTCTAAATTACTTCGCGGTCAACGCTGTCGAAGGCCTTCTCAAAGTCTATGAAGTTGAGGTAGAGATTTGATTGCCATTCCATGCTTTGTTCGATGATAATGCGTAGAGTTGCAATTTGGTCAGAACATGATTTGCCTTTCCTGAATCCTGCTTGTTCTGGTCGGAGTTCTGTATCCAGCGCGTCCTTGATTCTCTCCAGAATGATGCGACTCAGGATTTTACTTGGCGTCGACAGGAGCATGATTCCTCGCCAGTTCTTGCAGAGTCCTAGGTCGCCCTTCTTTGGTAGTTTCACGAGGTAACCTTTCCTCCAGTCAGTAGGCACCTTTCCCTCTTTCCAGATCTTTTGCAATAATGGAGTCAGCATATCTGCCGTCGTTTCTGGGTCCGCTTTCAGTGCTTCCGGGGGTATTCCATCTGGTTCAGCTGCTTTTCCAGCTTTCAGAAGCTTGATTGCATTCATGACTTCAGTTTTCGATGGAGGATTGATGTCAACTTGCAGTTGTGTACGTGCTGTTGTTGGTATTACTGGACGGGTTGTAGGTGGTGGTCGATTCAAGAGTCCTTTGAAGTGGTCCGCCCATTGTTTAATCTGTCTTTCTTCTTTGGTAATTGGGTTCCCTTGGCTGTCTTTTATAGGTTTCACTTGTGTTGATCTCTTCCCGGATAGAGACTTGGTTATCTGATATAGTGTCCTCAGGTCCCTTTTGCCTGCTGCCTTCTCAGCTTCAGTAGCCAGGTTGTCGTAGAATTGTCTTTTGTCCTTCCTGGCACTCTTCTTCACTTCTTTGTCCAGTGCTGTGTAAGTTGAGTTCAGCGTCTCTTTCTCTTGTCCATCTTTGCATTGAATCATTTTTTCTTTCACCTTTCTCCTCTCCTCTATTAGCTTCCAAGTGTCCGTAGAGAGGGATTCCTTGTCTTGTTTCTTCTTTCTTCCTAAAACCGTTGAGCACGTTTCGTTGAAAATTACCTTCAGAGAGTTCCAATGGTCTTCCACGGATGATTCCTCAGTGGTGCCACGTAGTGTTTCCTGCTTTGCTCTGACAGTTGCAGTGAAAATGTCCTGTGTGATTGTGTCCTTCAGTTTGTGAGTGTTGAACTTGCATTGTGGCCTATCCCCAGGTATCCTCGAGGCTTTCAGCTTCACCTTGAAAGTCCCTTGTACCAGATAGTGGTCTGAACCCACAGCTGCTCCTCTCCTCGATCTTGTGTCCAGTAGGCTCCGTCTCCACTTCCTTGAGATTGAAATGAAGTCTATCTGGTTTTTGGTGTGTCCATCTGGTGAAATCCATGTTGCCTTGTGTATATCCCTGTGTTTGAACACACTGCCACCAATCACCAAATCATTGAAGGCGCAGAAGTCTGAGAAGAGTTCACCACTTTCGTTCATTTCACCGAGGGCCTCACGACCCATGGTGAGTTCTCTTCCTGTATTGTCTCCTCCCAGTTTCGCATTCATGTCGCCCATCAGGATTTTGATATCGCTCTTTGGGACGTTGTCCATTACTGTTTGTAGTTGACTGTAGAAATCCTCCTTCTTCTCATGTTCTGAGGCGTTTGTAGGCGCGTAGCACTGAATGATTGTAACCTTATTTCCTTTTGAGTTGAACCTGGCTGTCATTATCCTGGAGGAGATTGGTTCCCACTGCATGAGAGCTTTAGCCGCTGTTGGTGACATCATGATGGCTACTCCCTCGGTGTGCTCGTGATTGTCCTCTGGGTGACCGGAGTAGATTATTGTCTCTCCAATTGATAGTTGGCTCCTTCCACATCCGTTCCATCTGCTCTCGCAGATTCCCAACACTTCTATTCTATATCTCCTCATTTCTGCGGCTACCTGAGCAGCCTTCCCAGCTTCGTACATTGTACGAACATTCCACGTCCCCATCCTTATTTTTGCTTTCATCGAAAGAAGGCACATCGGCTGACTGGCTTCCCGAAGGCTTTCACCAGCCCGCGTCATTTCACTTCCCCGATTCCAGCGAAAAATAAGGTCACTATTTGTAATTTTGGAATTTTGAATATATTTGTGCGTTGAAGTTTTAGTAGCAATTTGGTTACGTTTTGGGGGTGGAGTTGCTAGCACCACGCCCCAACCCTCCCTCTTTATCCGGGCTTGGGACCGGCTAGAATACTAGTGACCTAGTAATCTAGGCGAGGTTAAAAAAATACAATTGGTTATAGTTATTTAAACTAAACAGGTGAAGATTGGCATTTGGAGTTACGTAATACAAAATCAGTCAAGAAAATTAGGTGTTATTGAAATTAGGGTAGTAACAAAGGTGATGAGTTGTCACAAACAGTTGTTAAAGAAGTTATGCAATAATATGAATAGTTTGATGAGTGAGTTTTACTCAGGATGCACAGCATCAAAGATGCTGTTTGGAATAAAGCTATTATTATTACTACTATTAAATCTTGTTCTTTTAGCTCGAATTTCATTCCCATCCTTGCGTAATGTTTGATAGTGAATCATTGAATTTTTCGAAATTCTGTATTGTTATTATTATACTTTATTATCATCTATTTTACTTCCTAGAAGAACATAGGGCTTCAGCCGTACGTCTACATTGCGTTCGGTTCTCCGCCAACGTTTTCACATGGCTTCACGTCTACCCACATTGTTTCATTTCCTCTCTTTGCATGTCACCCTCACACGGACGACCAACTCGCCAATTCCCGTTTGGATTCCACTCGAGCGATGGCCTGGCATGTGATGTCACTCACTTGATGGTTTTTTCAGAGTATGGCCAGTCCACCTCCATTTCTTCCTGCATATTTGTTGCACAGTTGTTTCCTGCTGTGTCGGCTCGCTCCCAGAGATCTCTGTTACCGATCTTTTACGGCTGGCCATCTGATTTTGAGTATTGAGCGAAGACAGATGTTGATGAAGCTCTGTAGTTTGTTTGAAGTGTCCTTCGTGACGCGCCAAGTCTGTGATCCGTATAATTGGAGTTGGAAATTCGGATCTTATTTTCCATTCTGAGTGCTGTTGACCTCCACACAGACTTGAGAGAAATGAAAACTTGCCTTGCTTTCCCGATCCTTGCTTTGATATCCTCGTCAGTTCCGCCTGTAGTTGAAACGATGCCTCCCAGGTAGGTAGGTTGGTAAAGAAGGTTGCTCCTTTCAGATTTCTCTCATTTATGCTAGCTGATTGTTGTCTGTTGTTGTTGCTGTTGGCCATGAATCTTCATCACCTTTGTTTTCTCTATGTTCACCTGAAGGCCTATCTTCTCTGGATGCTTCTTCCGCCAACTTGTTGCTTTTCACTTACATATCTTTCAGTTTGTGGGAAATCATATATATATGTCATCAGCGAAGTCCAGATGTTCCAAGTTTTTTGTATGGGTCCATTTTATGCCTGTTTCCTCGTTGCCCACTCTCTGTCGCGTTACCCGGTCTACCACAATCAGGAAAATCATTGGAGATAGTAGGCAGTCAGCTTGTCTTACTCCCGTTTTCACTTCTGTAAGCTTTGCAATTTCAAATGCACCCAGACTGTCTCGAAATTGTCAGATTTAGTATGTCATTTATCCCACTTATTATTGCCCCATCATTCTCCATACTTTAATAGATTTAGACAGTGATTATATAAGTCAGTTATGTCAGTGATCAATTAGTCTTAATATTTGCACTTGTATTTGTACTTTTACTGAATGTAAGCTGTAATGAAATAATTCTACATGATTAAGTGATACATCAGTTGTCAACTGTTATCAATCTTTATCATCAAATGGAGTAGCTATTAGCAGCTGATAAATTCACTGATTAGATGTTTACCATACAGTGTCATCAAAAAGTTCACAAATGGTCTTGTACACAGTAAAATAATAATGAAATGTTTGTTTGAAGGCTGAAAAACTCACTTTTAGCACTCGACTTTGCGAACAAACAACTGTTTATACCAGAAATATGTTTGGTACAATTATTATATTATTATTATCCCCTTGGGTTCCAAGTGGAACATAGAACTTCAACGTTACATCTTCGTTTTTTCATGTCCTCTGAATTCCTCTTCATCTGGATCCACAATTGCCTATAAGCTCTCATCTACTCCCCACTAGATCTCTTCCACATCACTTTCGGACACCTAACTTCCTGTTTCCTATAAGTCTTCCATCCGAGTGATGGCCTGGCGCGTGATTTTACTCAACATTCTCCTCCATGTGTTCCTGATCCATGTCCATTGGATTATTGGCTGAACAATAGGTTCTTAAATGGTTCATTCCCAGAGTTTTTCGCTTAAACTTCTTCCCGCGTGGTCACCTGATCTTCAGTAAGAAGCTAGTTGAAGTGATAGGTGTGCCAAGTTTCCAACTCATATAGCAGAAGTGACTGATTTGACATTCATGGATAATCCCCGTCCAGGCATTAATGAAAACAAAACATGTGTAGTCTCATTTCGGTGGTGAATTCGTTTTATTAGCTGTACAATCGCAAATATATGTATGGGTTATTTTGTATGTATGTGTACATCGAGTTTGTTGAACAAAAATACAATTTTCAAAAGAATAGACACGGAACAAAGAGAAGTCTTTTCGATTAATTCGCCTACCATGCTCTAGCTAGATGGTTAGTAAATATTCTCAGACCTTTGCATGAGAAGATAGTGAAATATAGCGTCAAAGATGTATTTGAATTTGTAGACAAAATCAAAGATATTAATATCAAGGACAAAACCATGATATCTTTGAACATAATATCTTTATTCACAAATGTACCTCTAATAGAAACAGTTAATTATATATGTGAACAAGTGGACAAGCAGTCGATAAACATTGACATCCATACTGAAATCCTAAAAGAATTGTTATTAGGGTGAACCATGAATGTAAACTTCAAATTTGACGGCACGCTTTACAGGCAAGTGGACGGGGTGGCAATGGGCTCCCCATTAGGTCCAATTCTGGCTGATTTCTTTCTAAGTAAGGAACAAAATGGACCTCTGAACAACCTTATCAGTAAGCTCTCATTTTATTGCCGATATATGGATGATACCTTTATTCTTTGTGATAATGGTTCCGATAGGAGTACAATAATTACTGAATTCAATGAAGTACATTCGGCTATGAAATTCACATGTGAAGAGGAATCCCAAGACAGAACCGCCTTCCTGGATATCCTACTTAAAAGAAAACCAGACGGTAGCATAAAAAGAAATTTACATAGAAAAAGTACTTGGACGGGACAATATACACACTTTCATAGCTTCGTTCTCATCAAATACAAAAGGAATTTGGTGAGGACCCTTAGCCACAGAGTTAGAGCTATATGCTCTGAAGAAGTAATTGAAGATAAATTAAACATTGTATATGATACTTTAATTGAAAATGGTTATCCTGACAAGTTTACCAAGAAACATATGATGAAGAAGGCCGAAAAGGACGACCCACTATCTGTAAACAAGAAGCCCCTTTATATACGACTACAATTCAAGGGCGATAAACCAAGTGAGTTAATTACAAAGAAATTAAGAAAAGCAGTTCAAAGGACTTTTAATGCTGGCGAACTACACATCGTATTCTCTACAAGACTTGTGGTGATTCCTCAACTGAAAGATGAAGTACCTGGACTAGCCACTTCAAATTGTATTTATCAATCCAACTGCGCTTGTGGAGCGAGTTATGTTGGCCGTTGCTCTAGGAACTTGATTTTTCGACGTCGGAAACATATACCAGTGTGACTAAGTAAAGGTGTAGTTGAAACTATTAACAGCTTGATATTAGACCATCTGGTGCAAACCGGTCACAAAGCCAGCGTAGACGAATCCTTCTCCATAATATACCGGGTGCCTAACAAACTACCAAAATCGTCGAAGCACCGCTTGCTCAAAACAGCAGAGGCTATTGCAATTCGCTTCAAACAACCAGCGCTCTGTGTTCAAAAGAAACAAGTCCAGCCCCTACTACTGCCCTGGCCCTCAGTAGAGACTATAAACTCATGAATTTGTCCCATTACCTTTCCTAATTCTTCTGACATTCAGTTTATTTGATGTTGATGCTGTTCAGCTGTAATTTATCAATATTACTGATTTGATGTTATTTAAACATTAATGTCGTTCATAAGACTAATTCATTTATTCATTATAATGTATATATAATTGTAGAACCTGATGATGAATTTATCGAAAAGAGTTCTCTTTGTTCAGTGTCTATTCTTTTGAAAATTTTAATGGGCATTTTTAATCAAATAAAAATACAATTGGTTATAGTTATTTTATCTAAATACGTTAGAACTGATAAGTCTTGGGTCAAGAAAATTGGGTGCTAATAAAACTAGGGTAGTAACAAAGGTGTTGAGTTGTCAAAAACAGTTTTTAGAAGGGAGTTACGTAATAATATGAATAGCTTGGTGATTGAGTTTTACTCAGAATACATATAGGAACAAAGTAGAGAATATGAAATTACGTAAGAGTTCTGAATGAATACAAGAATTATAAGCAATTAAAGAAACAGACAAACAAACAAAATTAAGTCACCAAAAATCAACAAAGTTGTTACCATGATAGTAGAAGTGGTTGAGTAATTCTCTTTTGTATGCACAGCTCCGGCTTTTCTATGTGAATGGCCAAAGATTCAGCGATACAAAGAAGACGAAACCGTATTGCCTTTAGTAGGTTATTCTTGACTCTATAGATTACTTTGAAGCAGGAGGCGTTTGTTGAGATGGAATGATCAGTGTTAATCAGGTGTTCAATTATCGCACTCCTTATAGCTCCCTATTGCCTTTCCGTAACCATGCTGGATGGTGTTCTTGAATCTTTTTGGACAGGGTGCGCGTTGAACAACCGATGTACCTTGCTCCACATTGGTGTTTAAAATCCAAAATTTGTTGTTTGTGCTGCCGAGTGAAGCAGATTTCCACAATGAAGTCAAAGTGATGAAAATCCATCCTGCCTTTCTGAATAAACTGTTTTAAAAACTTTATCCGGCAAATATTCCTTTTCACCATATCGAACAAATAAAATCTAGTATAGAAACCTTTGAAATATCTGTCCAAAAGTTTTACTTATCAACTTTATTTTAAAACCGTGAACTATAATTGGAATTTCCAATTTTTATGAGAAATCGTGCGGAAAGTGGTAATATAATAAAGCAGTTTTAATCACAGTCACATAAATAAACACCATGTCATTATCAGGGTTATCAATACGAATAATTTGACCTGAACTATTTCGTTGGTTTATTCATGCAAGAAGCAGCAGCAATAAAAACGTGCATATCTCAACAACAACAACAACAACAATGATAACAGCAACGCCAAAAATGAGGAAAATCAATGACACTTATATTATCACTACTAATTTAGACTGCTAATATCATGTGTAATTTAAACTATGAGGTTATTTGTGATGCAGATGGACAGAAGGATCGATCCGAGTTAATAATTAATGTGTTAATATGAAATGAGTTTAATTTAGAAGGTCGAATCTCGCTGCACTCAGTTTATTTAAAGCGGTTGGATGTGGTTTCATCAGCAGTCAAAAAATAAATTATACTTTTCTATAGTTTGGTTTGTAAAGGTTAGTTTTGTTTCTACGAGTTGATCACGGATTGATATCAGTTAGAGAACCATTGAAAACCAGGGAGTACTGGACAGCTGTTTCATCCTAGTTTGGGAATCATCGGTAGTACGCACCCACCACCAGAGTTCGAACCCAGGACCTTCTGGTTACAAGGTAAGCTCGTATATCATTCAGCCACTGGGACCCGATTCAATGGCTCATGAATTCTAACTTCTACCAATGGTATACGAGCTTGCCTTGTAACCAGAAGGTCCTGGGTTCGAACTCTGGTGGTGGGTGCATACTGTCGATGATTCCCAAACTAGGATGAAACAGCTGTCCAGTACTCCATGTTGGTTTTCAATGGTTCTCCAACTGATATCAATCCATGATCAAAACAGGAAGGCGATCTCTGCGTCGTGTTGGATAGCTGATTTAACTTCCTTGAGACGCATACACAGTCACGAAACGCTTCAAAGATAGAAGAAAATAGAAATTATCCTCCAATTACATGCAGTTCTGTTAAAAAATAATATCAAAAACTGAGAATTACCTCATCAGTGCCGTCAGGCAGCTTGTACAGTCAAGTTCAAGTAGAATATTCCCAAAATGGTGGGATCAAAACTCTGTCCATAAGAATCATACACAAAAGCTTCTCCAGGACAGTTCAAGGTAAGAAGTGACCTTTACTCGCTCGAATAGAATCACATAGCATAACACGTTATCAATAGTATCGCACAACCACAAGGAGAAACATCTAAATAAGTATAAGGTCGTTCAGGAGAGACTGCTCAATAAATGTGGCTCATACCCAGGTACGCGGAAATCCGTTCATGGCAACTGGTTTATATCATAATTATAGAGGTTTTTGTGATTCCCAATGACTGAAAAACAAAGCAACATTAGTGTTTTTACTGATATTTCACTATTTAATTCTGCTGATAGCTTTATCAAAGTATTATTAAACCAGAATTAAAGAAATCTTTACTGATTTTTAACAATTTAATCATCATCCTTCGACATGAGGTGATTTTTACTCTGTAATGTTGCTCAGTTGGTTAAGATAACGAAACCATGTATAGATTATTGTATTTGATAAGTACATGAAATTATGAAAACGGCATAGGCTTACATAATGAAACTGTTTATCACAGTTGCGTTGATTTCTCCACTTCCAGGGAGGGGTAGGTACTGTAACCAGGATCCTGGGCTAAGAGTTGGTTGCATTCTTATTTTTCTGATAGAATGCAGTATACTGCATATAATGGCAAATCCTCTTCTGCTTTGCTTACAAAAGCCGGTGTTCCTCAAGGTGCCGTCCTCTCTCCTTCTCTTTTTTCTTTCTTCCTACACGACCTGCCTCATTTAAACGAAACTAATTTTGTCAAATATGCTAATGATCTGACTGCATCACTGCCTGTTACTTCCGAGTCTGACTGCTCCAAACTTAATAGCTTTCTGTTGGACATCAGCAAGTGGTCTAAGTCAAATGGTCTTATGTTAAATCCTTCCAAATGTCAGGCAGTTAACTTCACTTTCAAGCATCGACGTGACATACATGAACTAGTTAGTTCCCATGATGCCTGTAGCATACATAGATGGCACTGAAATTGAAACCAAATCAAGCATTAAATACCTTGGATTAGTTCTTTCCTCTGACCTTTCATGGTCATCCCACATTTTATTGATCTCTAAGAAAATGTTTCGTCTTACCTTTTACATTAAAAAGTTAAGACAATCAGGTATCAACCAACCTTTAGTTCTGTAATTTTTAAACTCCTGTATTTTACCTATTGTACTCTATTGTTCTCCATTAATCTTTCCTGGGCTTCTCAAAAAAGACTATGTCATATTACGAAGGGTATTAAATGCTGTGAGTAGGGCTTGTGGTTTGCCACTGCGTGATCTCTCCAATAATATAGTCGTGAGACACATAAATTCCTGTACAAAGTGGGCAAAGGCCGTACTGTCAGACCCTCTGTACCCCATTTATTCACAACTATCCCCTTGTATCTCATCAGGTAGGACGAGAAGTCAATATAAGAAGTTATATGCTCGAACCACTAAGTACAAAAATTCTGTAATACCGTATTTAGCCCGTATTTTATGTGATGAAGACTCTGTTAGACGTGAAACCTACAAGTTACTATGTAATTAGCAAAATGAATCGACCCTTTCATTGTTCATCTTTCTGTAATTCTATGGTGTCACCCTTTCTATCGTTTAATTAAAACTTGGCTATTTTTACTTTAGTTGTTATTACTATTATTGCTATAATTTTATACTTTATGCGTATTTTTCTCCGTATTGCTTACAGTAATTTGCTAAATAGCTGCTATAACAACGTTTTGTTATCATTATTATGTAATTATTATTTCTCTTATTTTTTTATGTATTTTTTGAGTAAATTAGATGCAATATTGTACTGAATGCTGAAAATTCCTTGCTATATCATTAGTAGTGTTTTTGGAATAAAGCAAATTATTATTACTATTAAAAAAAAACCTGTCCTAGTCCTTCATTCCTATTCAGAAAATTTGGATTCCATTTGATATGAAGTGATTCTGATATTAAACGTTCTTTGTGATTTCTGAAATTTTTCTGGATTATTTTAATACTGTCAAAATCAATTTTGTGGCCTGATTTTATAGTCCGTAGACAAATGGTTGATGAATTTCCAAGACTTTCTAGTTCAACTGGATTCCTCGGTGGTGGTCGAAAAGATGCTGTATGGTGTTGATTTCTTTTGACCTTGATTTGTTGCGAGATTTGTCCGATGTATATCACGTCACATTCCAAGAATTTTATTTTACAGACATAGTTACATTGTTAATCCTTAGGGATTTCATCTTTTACATGGACAAAAATGCTTTTTAGTGTGTCGGCGGGTATTATGAAGAAAACTCTGATGTTGTATTCGTTGAGTACTCTACCATTTCTGATCCATGTATGAGTTATATCATCATTTCATATTAACTCCCTCTCCCTCTCTGTCTATCTCTCTAAAAGGGATTCTGAATACTTCTTTTTCGGATTAAAACAGAAACAAAACAAGCAGATATCAGTACACTGCCTGGAAAATAATGAATTGGTAATCTGTTCCATGAGTTATCACTATTTAAAATGAACTCATATTTTTGTTTAAACTAAACTCCAGAATATCATATGCCCTAGACTTCTGCTAAACGATACACTCTTAACCAACACACTGTTGTCTTCAGTATATTTGTAGTGTGCTAGTAACCTTAGATATTTCTCTTTTCAATGCCTATACAATAATTGTTTGGTAAATTCCTCTTGAGTGATTTCATTACAATATCGATAATTATTTGGTTGTTTCAAATAACTTTATAATTGGTTAGAGGATTTAATCATTAACTGACATCGGTTCAAGAACCACTGGAAAACAAGCTTGGAGAACTGGACAGCCAGCTATTTCGTCAGCCTAGTTTGGGACTCTTCATCAGTATGCAACCACCAGGCTTCGAACTCGGGACCTGCTAGTTTCAAGGCGAGCTCGTAGACCTAGAGTTCTAGTGGGAAGCCGTAACCAGTAGGGTAAAGCAGGTTGAAGGTGAGGCAGTAACTCATCGAAGAAGACACTGTGAAGTAGTCGCGCTATGTCATGAATTGGCAGAAGTGGGAGTTCATGGACTAGCCATTAGAACGGTCCCAGTGACTTAATGGTCCACGAGCTAGCCTTGTAAAGAAGGTCCTTGGTCTGAACCCCTGTGCGGGTGCGTACTGCCAAACAGTCCCAAACTGGGCTGATAAAACAGCTGGCTGTCCAGTACTCCCAGCTTGTTTTCCAGTGGTTCTCTAACTGATGTCAGCTCATAGTGAAATCCTTCAACCAATCAAACTAAATCCCTACAAAAACGAATACCTGAAAATAACTTTATAATTATTACCCTTTTTTGAACACACTGTATATCACTGTTCTGACATTTGCATATCATATGTTGACTTTATCCTTATTATTTATCTTTGTCACTGTTTAATCTCTAGTTTCAATGATTCTCTTTATAGTTGTGTGATGATAGTGATAATTTGTTGTACGATGTGAAATTGTTTGATCGTGTCAAGGTCATTCTGACCTTAGACTGTCTTCGGGATTTGTTGACGTGTAATTCTTGCTGATAGAGTTTTTGATCCTACTTTGTTAGGAACATTCTATTTGTTTTCCAACGGTCGAATTTCGGTCAACAAATTTTGTTCTTTCAGAAATTTCATACATTTTTTCCCCTTAATGAATTTGAACAAAGCAACAACTACAGTTCTAGCAGAATAAAATGGTACCATATTTTATTTCGTCGCCTTCTCTTCAGCTGCTTATAGGGCAAAAACATTATTAAATGTATCTACAAAAACAATTTAACATACTAGCACAGAGTTCATTTAAACAGAAAGCAATCGATCAATATACACATACACTAATAATATATACATATATATATATGCAATATTGAACACAATTCGAAATAAAAAATTTATATTGATAGAAAAATCCAGTTACCAGAAGAAACTGATAACGCTTCTTTGACGAATCAGTTTAGCGCTTGATGAAAAGAAATGAAGTGAAGTTCCACTTGCTCGACATTGCCATGGAAGCCTAGAAGACGGTAGTCTTCAAATCAATTTATCGAAAGCCTACATGAAGGACAATACTTACAGTTAATAGCTTGTCCAAATAGCTTTAACGCAGTCTAGTCAAGATTCTGTACTATAGGGCGAGAAGAATATGCTCTATAGAGAAATTAGAGGAAGAATTTGAGTTTCTTGAAAAGACATTGAAGAGAAATGGATACCCTCAAAGGTTCATCAACAAGTATGGAAGATCTGAAGTCAAAAATGTAAAACAAATCACAGTGGAAAAAAGCCAATCTACTTTGAGCTTGATTATAAAGGCGAAAACATTGCAGCGATGATCAACAGAAGGCTGAGTACATCACTAGCCATAGCCTATCCTGCAGCTAAGCTCATTCCATCTTCGAACAACTTGTTCTCTGGTGCAATCAAAAATCGATAGATATCCTTCTCATGTTATCCTCATACTTTCTTGTTTTTTATTTCATATTGTTGATGAACATTTGAGAGTACTCATTGCTCTTCAATGTTTTTCAAGAAACTCAAATTCTTCCTCTAATTTCTCTATAGAGCATATTCTTCTCGCCCTATAGTACAGAATCTTGACTAGACCGCGTTTAAAGCTATTTGGACAAAGCTATTAACTGTAAGTATTGTCCTTTCCATGTAGGCTTTCGATAAATTGACTTTTGAAGACTACCGTCTTCTAGGCGTTCCATGGCAATGTCGAGCAAGTGGAACTTCCCGTCACTTTCATGTTCCTTTTTCATCAAGCGCCTAAAACCTGATTTGTGCGTTCAGAAAGAAGCAATTATTTCATCCTACTGCAAGACACGAAAGTTTTCATTTTGTATGGTTATTATTGTTCGGAATAGTGTTTAATATTGCATATATATGTATATATTATTAGTGTATGTGTATATTGATCGATTGATTTCTGTTTAAATGAACTCTGTGCTAGTATGTTAAAATTGTTATTGTAGATACATTTAATAATGTTTTTGCCCTGTAAGCAGCTGAAGAGAAGGCGACGAAATAAAATGTACCATTTATTCTGCTAAACTGTAGTTGTTGCTTGTTCAAATTTTGTTCTACAGCAGTTGTTCTCTACTTAGGACATTTTCTTGACTGAATAACTACCTAGCGACACTGTTCAGGTACTTTTGAGTTTTTGATGCTATTATTCTTGAATAGAACCACATAGATCTATCGACAAATTATCGTCTTTTTGCTGCCTTTGAAGAGTTTATGGCAATGCATCCCTAAAACATGTTTCGGACAGCTTTACATAGGGACGCTAGGATCACTTCCATGCATCCAGACTACAAACACATTTATGACTTTTTATTTTATTTTAATCGCAATCAGATTCTGTACTCTGACTAGCTACTTGAGTAAATTGGGAGCACATTTGCAATATCAATCACAGTAGGACATGTAATCCTATTGCTTTGCCTACATTTTTGTTTGCCCCATGGGAAATCAAGGAGAGTAATGTTTTGTGATCTGAAACTTCCTGGTTCCAAAGAAAGGCAAAATAAAAGTATTATCTCAAAATATGTAATCTGAAAAAGATGAAGGTAATTCTTCATTAATAGGAGTTTTATATAATTCCTAATAATCAAAAGAATGGATACTGAACAAAGAATACTCTTTTCGATAACTTCATCATCAGTTTCTACAGTTATATGTCCATAATAGTGAGTGAATTAGTGTTATCAACAACATTAATGTTGTTTAAGTGACATCGAATCAATAATAATAACGATAATATCAATGGATTACAGTTTGATAGCATCAACATAACAATAAACTGAACGTCAGAAAAATTAGGAACGACAATAATACATATTTATGACATTATAGTCTCTACTTTAGGCCAAGGCGGTAGTATTGGCTGGACTTCCTTCTTTTGCACACAGAGCACCAGTTGTTTCAGGCGAACTGCGATAGCCTCTGCTGTTTGGAGTATGCGGTACCTGGATGATTTTGGCAATTTATTTGGTACCTGGTAGATGATAGAGAAGGATTCTTCAACGCTGGCTTTGTGGCCGGTTTGCACCAGGTGGTCTATAATATTGAACTGTTGATGGTTTTCACTACACCTTTACCTAGCCATACTGGGACATGTTCTCTAGCACGAAAAATCAAGTTCCTAGAGCAATGGCCGATATAACTCGCTCCACAAGCGCATTTGAATTGGTAGATACAATTGGAAGTGGCTAGTCTAGGTACTTCATCTTTCAGTCGAGGAATCACCATCGGTCGTGTAGAGAATAAGACGTGTAGTTCGCCAGCATTAAAAGTTCTTTGAACTGATTTTCTTAATTTCTTCGTAATTATCTCACTTGGTATATCGCCCTTGAATTGCAGTCGTTTATATAAAGGCTTCTTGTTTACAGATAGTGAGTAGTCCTTTTCCGCTTTCTTTGTCATGTGTTTCTTGATAAATTTTTCGGGATAGCTATTTTCGATCAAAGTATCATATACAATGCTTAATTCATCTTCAATTACTTCTTCTGAGCATATAGCTCTAACTATCTGAGTGACTGAAGGTCTTCACTAAATTTCTTTTGTACTTGATAGGAACGAAGCTGTGAAAATGTGTATATTGTCCTGTCCAAGTGCTTTTCCTATGCAAATTTCTTTTTATGCTACCATCTGGTTTTCTTGTAAGGAGGACATCCAGGAAGGCAATTCTGTTTTGGGATTCCTCTTCGCACGTGAATTTCATAGCCGAATGTACTTCATTGAATTGAGTTATTAATTGGCAATAAAATGAGAACTTTCTGATAAGGTTGTTCAAAGGTCCATTTTCTAGTTTACTTAGAAATCAGCCGAAATGGGACCTAATGGCGAGCGCATAGCCACCCCGTCCACTTGTCTGTAAAGCGTGCCATCAAATTTGAAATTTACATTCATGGTACACCGTAATAACAATTCTTTTAGGATTTCAGTACGGATGCCAATGTTTTCGACTGGTTATACACTTGTTCACATATGTATTTAACTGTTTCTACTAGAGGTACATTTGTGAATAAAGATGTTATGTCCAGAGATATCATGGTTTTGTCCTTGATATTAATATCTTTGATTTTGTCTACGAATTCAAATACATCTTTGATGCTGTATTTCACTATCTTCTCATGCAAAGGTTTGAGAATATTTACTAACCATCTAGCTAGAGCATGGTAGGGCGAATTTTGCATATCAAGTATTGGTCTTAACGGTACCCCTGGTTTATGCACTTTAGGTAGGCCATACAATCTTGGCGTATACGTGCCTATTGGTGTGATTTCTTCATATAAACTTTCAGAAATTATCTGCTCCTCCCTCGGTTTCTTCAAACTTGCGGTTAATGCATTCTCTAATTTGTTATTGAAATCTTTCTTCTCCTCAAGTTTTTGAAACCTCTGTGTGTCTTCCAATATATCATTCATCTTTTTAATATAGTCACTTCTATCGAGAGAGACTACTCCTGATCCTTTATCAGGCTTTGTGATTATCAGTCTTTCGTCATTTATCAGTTTCTTGAGTTCTTCACTGTGCTTCTTTGTCAAGAAACTTTTACTGTCGCATTTGAAGTTTTTTTTACTGATAACAACAATTCACTAGACTGGATTTGAAGCGTTCTAGTTCCAGGGTGGATGATGGAACTAGATCCCTTGTTTGGCTAAATAGGTTTTCAAATTCACTATCTCTAAATTTGGTTTGTAAGGATTGATATCAATCAGTGATCAACTCGTAAAATCAAAACTAATCCTTACAAACCAACTATAGAAAATTAATCTGATGCTCGCTAGTGACTTGCTACAGGATGGAGTTTCCTGGAGTTCTAGTGAGAAGTCATGACCAGTGAGGTCCATACAGTCGCGTGTGAGGATGGATGTCCCACAGATGATATTGGTTGGTGCCAGTCGCGCTAAATCACGAATTCGTAGAAGTTAGAATTCATAGGTTGGTCACTGAATTGGGTCTTAGTGGCTGAATGGTATACGAGCTCCTCTGGCCTTGTAACCGGAGGGTCCTGGGCTCGAACCCCGTGTGGTGAGTGCGTACTGCCGATGATTCACAAACTAGGCTGATGAAACGGCTGTCCAGTACTCCTTGGTTTTCAGTGGTTCTCTAACTGATATCAATCCGTGATCAACTCGTAAAATTCAGTATCAGCATCTAAGTGATTGACTCGTTTGCGTCTATCGCAAAATCTAAGGCCAAGAGAAAGTACTACACTGCAACACTACTATGATTGTAGACGTACTTTTTTATGTATTCATTACAGGCTAACTTTTTTACTCTAAAGATAAGTGGCAAAAACTGTCTGTTCACTAACATATACCACGTCTTCATTGTTGGAGAAGAGCCGATTTGCATTTTCTGTTAAAAGCTTATTTACACTATGAAGTCGCAGTTAGAGTGATCTTTTCAAAATTTCTAATCAATAAGAAAAATATTTTGAGATTATTACTTTTCTAGTGCTTTACAGCTTTATTCATAAGAACGATACTTCATCACCTTGATATTGAAATGAAAAGTGCTGTGAATAAACTCTTCTGAATGCTAGAAGATAAGCTATACATATATATATATATATATATATATATCCATTTCTAATATATTCTAGGGATCTGTATTCCTTGTTAAGCTCTATTGTTGACTTAAGGACAATAAAACAAACTGAATAGTATAAAGTAGTTTGTTTGTTTGGTTATTTTTCAAATCAGGTGAGGGAAAATTGAATTCTAATTTAGCCACCAGGGTAATTTTGAAAGGGTAAAGGCTAATGAGATTTCTTCATAGTGTGTCAATAGCTAATATAGTCATTCATATTTATTAGTATAGAAGAATATTTATTACACTTAGGTCATGACAATGTGGTTGGTTAAAAAAGAAAAGGCGAAATATGAATTTTGAGATGGTTGTTATAGACAAAAAAATATATCGAATTTGTACTTGTATATTGGCAAACAAAGCTGGGTCTTGCCTTATGCTTTATTGGTAAAAAGTCAGCTGAGGCTTCATAATCTGCAATGCGAATTTTAAACCTTGGAAATTAGAAAATCAAAGACAATTTAAACAAGAAAATTTTCCTTATTGATGAAATCATCTTCTTAGGCTGTACAGTGGTATTTATATTTACCACAAATGTATAGAATCCAAGTATTGGTTTGCAAGGAGTTGACTGGTTTCAGATTTTAGTCATGAGCTGATATCACGTAAGTGGTTACCTTGGTTCTAGTGAGGTATCGTGACCAGTAGGGTCCAACTGGCTGGGTGTGAGGACAATTACTCGCCTGAGTTGGATAGTTAATTTGCGAAACTTTCATCGCCCTTCTACGCGACATCTTCAGTGCATACTTCAATTTCAATTGAAGTGAGCTTTTAGATTTCTTCACGAGTTTATTAGTCATCTCTCCTGGTGAACTTGAACGTGATTGTGAGTTTTCGCGTGTTTTCATACCATCTAGGCTACTTGTATTGGTACTGATTGTTTCCCTGACCTGAACTTTGATCCTTTGTGTATGAGACAACGTTCAAATATTAGACAGAGGAAACACCAAGAATGCTAGAGAATTTTTAAAAGTTTGGTATTCCAGTAAATCTTCAATCAATAGACACACCGAGATAGACAAAATTTACCACTCGATAAGAAGGGAATCTCACACACAAAGGGACAAAGCTCAGGTAAGGGGAACAATCAGTACCAATACAAGTAGCCTAGACGGTGTGAAGACACGCGAAAACTGACAATCACGTTCAAGTTCACCAGGAGAGATGACTAACAAACTCGTGAAGAAATCTAAAAGCTCACTTCAATTCAAATTGAAGTACGCGCTGAAGATGTTACCTAGTGGGGTAATGAAAGCTTCGCAAATAAACCATCCAGCTCAAGAAATACAAATAAATAAAAATAAAAAAACCTTGGAAACACTTTCATTCCTGTCTAAGAAATTTGGAACACATCGTCAAAACGCCCCTCAGTTTAAAATAAAACATATACACAGACAATCTGTGGACTATATCTTTTTAATTCCTTGGGATGATTTCGTAACCACTGAAAGCTCCAGCTAACAAAAGGATATCTAGATGGTATCAATGTGAATACATTTTCTTCTCAACAGTAATATTATGAAAAGCGTGGAGTTGGTAAAACCACATATTTTTTATGAATATGCCTTCTCAGTACTATACATCAAAAGTCACGTAGGGAGAAGCGTCAGAACTCATATTTCATAGAAATTTTGACAGAACTCTTTTTTGAACAAAGCAAGAACAACAATTGTACCATGATAATATGAGCTCATCTTTTATTATTTCGAGGATTCTTCTCAACTGGTTACAACCTGAACGATAAAAAAATATGAATTACATTAAAGATTTGAACCTACTTTTCCACGATCACAAGGAGTAATTGGTAGGAGGTAAAAGTTAAATTATTCCGGAATGATTTAGCTAATTAAGAGATACAAACACTGACTATTTACAGAATAATTAGACAATTAGGCTTGGAAACAAAAAACAGAGTTGCGTATATATGTGTGTGTGTAGAAACAAGGTTTAGCTAGAAAGAGCATAACAAAAAAGTAGATTACGTAACTAAAGAAAATGCTTTATCTAATAGCCAACAGAAAAACAAAAGAACAAGGTAGAATGAGTCATGTTTAGATGAGAGGGTAGAGTTTTCTAAACAAGAAAAAGGGTGACTCTTTTTGTCCTATATATTGAATTACAAATACTCAAGTATCAGGCAATTTGGATCACAGGGGATTCAGAATAGAGTGTTTATATGAACTACTCACTGAATGATACCTGAAGTACATTACCCTAATACTGATACGAGTCTGTCGGGTATCAACTTTAATAATAATAATAATTTTCTTTATTCCAAAACAGTACATGCGATACAGAATGGAATTCTCAGCATTTTTACTACAGTATTGCATCCATTTAGTACATATGAAGAATATATATATATATATATAAAGTGTTAGCATACTTAAGTCTAGATTAAATCAACAAGAAAGTTCATCTGCTGAATTGATAATGAGGTTGGCATTGTTCGCCGAATTCTATAGATAGTGTTAACATCGTGATTAGTAAGCCAAAACATTCTCCTCGCCATGGACGTTGGCTAGAATTATTTTCAATGGGTCAGTAAATAAGAAATTCATTAGGATACGTGATATTTGAGAGGCTCTCAGTCATGAATAAGATATTCCTTTTTATTATTCCCTTGAGTTCAGAGTGGAGTATGGAGTTTCTACGAAACATCTCAACTTTTTCCTGTTTTATGTAATCTTCTTCACCTGGATCCACCATCTTCTCTATATCACCGACGGACACACACCCAACTCACCATTTCCCATTCGGGTCCCCCTCGAGAGGTGACCTGGTGAATGATGTTAGTCAACATCCTCCTCGATCTGAGCTTGATCCATCCCTTTTTTTGGCATATGTGTTGGGCTATAGGTTCATCGTTGGTTCGTTACACTGCTACAGTCCCTTGTAGCTGGCTCATCCTTTCTGGACGGCTATCTGAACTTCAGTATATGGCCAGTTCAGGCAGCTGTTTGATGAAAGTCTGCAGTGGCATGTTGGAAATGCTTTTGATAACGCAATAAGTCTCTGAACTATGCAGAAGAATTGATTGGACCTCAATGTTGAAAATTATGGTTTTCAAGTATTCAGGTAGGTATTTACATGCTCCATTATGGATAAGATTTTATTTTCATAAATCACACAGTGTTACACAGTAATATTAACTGATGACGTTTCGAGCACAAATTATTGCTCATAATCATATCAAGTTGCTCACACAACTTTTTCCTTCATTTATATATATGTATGGAACGTCATCAGTTAATTTTACTGTACAACACTGTGTGATTTATCAAAATAAAATCTTATCCATAATGGAGTTACACTCTACCACAGTGCCCACGTTTTATACTTATACCAAGGTAGTTACCTGGGTTCTGGTGGAAAGTCGTGACGAGTGAGGTTCACCTGTTTGGGTGTGAGGACAAATACTCGCCACTAATGATATTGGATAGTGATATTAGATGGTTGGAGGCAATGTCGTCGGTGGGAAATCCATCCTCACGCTTGACTGGATGGACCTCACTGGTCACGACTTCTCACTAAAACTCCAGGAAACTGCATCCTGTTTCAAATCACTAGCGAGCATGAGATTAATTTTCCATGGTTGGTTTGTAAGGATGAAATTTGTGGGTGCGTACTGCCGATGATTCCCAAACTAGGATGAAACAACTGTCCAGTACTCCCTGGTTTTCAATGGTTCTCTAAGTGATAACAGTCCGTGATCAACTCGTAAAAAAATTAATTATATTACTTATTATATTACTTATTTATTTTTCAGGATATTCTACTGACTTTCAGGTTTTTTTATTACTTTTACTTTCTTATGTATTTAGATATTTATAGAAGGAGCTAAGTTTTTGCATTGTCCACAAAATGCGGGAAATTTCATTGTTTATTATTATTGTTTGAAATAAAGTGACTATATTGTTATTATTAACTTGTTTGTAAAATTGTACTTCTAAAATATTGATACTGTGTGATTTCTCACGTGCTCAGGAACACCTACCAGTGTGACTTGATGATGGTGTAATAAAAAGCTGATATTAGCCCAGCTGTTCCAAGCAGATCACAAGATCAACTTCGAGGAATCGTTTTCTATTATCTACTGTGTACCTAACAAACTGCCCAAAGCCACTAGGTACTGAATATTCCAAACAGTGTATGTCATGGGTTAACTGGCTTGAAACAGACAGAACTTATTGTAAAAAAAGAAACATATCCAGAAATTATTGCCACTGTGGTCTGCTGTGGAGGCCCCTGATCCGTAAATACTGTATTATGTCGGCTTTTTAGGCATGACCGTCTATCCTGTATACGTAAATTCTTTTACCCCTCATTATTGTATTATAATTATTATTATTGTTTCCTTAAATTCCTAGCGGGACAAAGGGCTTCATCCGCGCGTCTCCATTGAGTTCGGTTCTCTGCTAGAGTCTTCACCTGGCTCCATGTCTGCCCACACGTTTTCATCTCCTCTTCACATGATCTCCTCCAAGTCACCCTTGCACTGACGACCAGCTCGCCGCTTCTCTTTCGGGTTCCACTCGAGCAATGGCTTGTCTAGTGATGTCACTTGATGGTTTCCTCAGAGTATGGCCAGCCAATCCATCTCCATTTCTTCCTGCCTTTTGTTTCACAATTGGTTTCTGGTTGGTTCGCTCCCAGAGATCCCTGTTGCTGATCTTTTCTGGCCGGCCATTTGATCTTGAGTATTGAGCGAAGACAACTGTTAATGAAGGTCTGTAGTTTGTTTTAGATGCTCAGTATTGTACTTGCTTAAACTAACCTTTTCTTATTTAAAGCTAGTCACCAACTCATGCACTGAAACTCACACACACACACACACGAATAACCTTCTACCTCATTTTCTCTCCTCGTCCTTCAGATAATAAAAGTAACAACGATAATATTGATTTGCTTTATTCCAAATCATTACTTATGATATAGCATAGAATTCTGAGCATTTGGTACAATAGTCCATCTAATTCACTAAACAACAAATAACATTACGTCGTATAAGTAACCGAAATTAATAATACCAACTTTTAGCACTGACAGTAAATTTTAAAATGCATAAAAAGTATAAAAGTTAACTAAAATGTAAGGGTAAACTATATAAACAAACGAATGTCGTGGTAATGGGATCACCAATATCCCCAAAAGTGTCAGACATATATATGGATAGTTGGGAACATAAGGCTCTTAGAACGTACAATCCTGATCCTAGGTAGGTTATTGGTGGAGATATGTGGATGACACATTCCATCACTGTGTTGAAATCTGAACATATCCTTCAATTTCTCACACATATAAACTCAACAGTAGACGGAATCTAATTCACTTCTGAGTGAGAAAATGAACAGGGTGAGTTGGCCATGCTAGATTGTAGAATAAAACGTAAACAAGATGGTGAGTTAGAACGGACACACTCCAATTATTCTTTAGACTTTAATTTATCTCATCCAGAATTAGCAAAATAGGTTTAGTCTTTATTTCTTTATAATCGGACCAAGACCCTAACTAGTGGACCAGAAGATTTAAATAACGAAATCAAACAAATAAAGGAATTATTAATAGTGAATAAACTTTGTTGGATTAAGAACCCAATAGATACAGTTAAAAATAATAATAATAATAGAATTTACCAAATACCATGAAATGACTGGGAGGTCAGTTACATAGGTCAGTCAGACTAGTAGATCGGGGTCAACCAGATTATTGGAACATAAAATGTAGCTAGATCTAGAAGAACTGACCCTTCTAAAATAAATATAGCTCAGGAAAATGCCCAGCCATTGCATTGCGCTGCAATCACTTGCATGTAATCACAAAATGGGGTGAGTGGGTCAAGGTGAAAGTCTTAAAAAGTAATATAGTTAGACGGAGAGAAAAAGGTTAATTGCTGGAGCTTTGTTTATCGATTCAACACCTCACGCGTGCAGTAGGAGCGACCCAACGCCCTTGATACCGGAGATATGGAAATCGGAAGCAAACAACAGAGGTAAGTTGGAGAGACAGAAAGAGGAAAAATATATATAAGACAAATTGTGAAACCATATGATTAGAATCGATAGGATTATGAGCAATAATTTATGCTCGAAACGTCATCCAGTTGTTAATACTGCACCGCTGTGTGATGTTTAAAAATAAACTTATCTAATATGGAATTATATCCTGTCACAGTGCCCAAGTTCTACATTTACATTCGAAATAGTTTCACCCTAAATTACAGAAATAAGAAGATCAAAGAGCTATTTATTTTGCTAATTGCATGGTAAGCTTTACGTTTCACGCTTAGTACTTTCTCTGTCACATAGAACCTGGGCTAAATAGGCTATCGTTGAGGTTTCGTGCTTAGTTGTGCAAGCGATCATACACTTTTTTATAATTACTTCTAATCCTACCTGATGAGATGCAATGTCGGTGGAGGGAGAAATGTGAATAATGAGGGTGTTGAGAGTCAGATAATATGGATTTAGACCACTTCTCACATGACTACAGTCGTAACGAGCTGACTTAGCGGCACACCATTTGACCTACTGACAACCATTAATACCCTTCCAAATATGACATGAGTAGCCCTTTCTGAGTAGCCTAGGAAAGACTAACGGGGAGCTATAATGAACAGTAGGTAAGACGCAAGGGTTAACAAAGTATAGAAGTTGAGACTGAGTGATTCCTTAGAAATCGGACAGATATGGAATGACCAAGAACGGTTAGAGGATAGAACTATTCCAAGGTATTTTATACTTTGTATTTCAGTGCCCTTTGTGCTACAAGCATCTTTTGAACGAACCAGTTCGTATGGATCACGTTTATCCTTGAGGGTAAAGTTAACTCTCTGAGGAAGGGATTCAACGTAAGACCATTATCATTCATCCATATGAAGTTTATAATCAATAATGAATAGAATTTAATGTGAACATTAATTATGAGCTTTCATTGGTGTATATTCTTTATCATTCATAATCATTTAATTTTGAAATCTTATTTTAAGGTTAATACAACATTTATTCATACTACCACTTCTGTACGTTTTGGACTATAAACTATTGACAATCCACTCGCATATACCTATTGGAATCTGGATATCAAATGCATTCGTGAAGGTTTATTAACATAACCTTTAACAACCTTGAGTTATTGGACTTTTTACGTTGTTTCTACCTACATTTATCTCAGTCTCCGGATATTTGCAGTCCACGAAATAATTCAGGACAAAATGAAACTAAGTTCTAGAATCATGTAAGTCGGCTGGAATGTTTTTATTGAGTTACAACTGTAATACTTTAAACCTTACTTCATACAACTTAAGATCAACCTTTGGTTTCAATTCACCTTGATTCTTGGGAAGGCACTCATTAAAGCTGCTTGCAGTGGTGAATTAGTTCAGGCAATATATGAATCTTGTTGAGGACCTGCTTGAACTTTTGACTATCAAAACACCCTCTTCAATCAAACATATATATATATGCGAAATACTCACTGCAGTCCTACAGGAGGTCAATCGAGAACCCGAATAGCTCAGTGGTAACGTCTCTGACTGCGGCGCACACTGGGTGACGTGGGTTCGAATCTCAGAAGGAACATGAGTTCCTTCAAGGTTGCAGATACGACTTGCTGATGAGCGCCAACTAGCATGAAACCTAGGTCAAGCAAGGCTTCCTGCTAATTGCTTCCAACTATCTAATATCATCAAATCAATTTGTACCGTGATGGCGAGTTACATAGAATGGTGGCCACATTGCAAACCTGACTGATAAAATTCAGTCTGCACCAAAGAAAGGACTAGACACGTCACACTTGTTACTATTGTCCAATCAATATATATATATATTGTTTCAAATTACTTCTTCTGTTTTAGTTTTCATTAACCAAAAATGTTCTTATTTCCACTGATCCGTTTTTCAATAACATTTCAAACTGTCGCATTCAGTGTTCCTAAGAAATCTGGGATAAAATTTCACAGTGCACAGTAATGAGGCCTACAAGCATAAATCAAATAAGTGCTACAGAATTAGTTAACAATAATTGCAGTAATGATAATTGTTTTGAATTTTTTCAGGTTTGAAAACGGACTGATATCAGTTACAGAACCAGCAGGCATTATTGGACAGCTATTTCATCGGCAGTACACACCTAGGACCTTTGGGTTACAAGGCAAGCTCGTAAACCATTCAGCCACTTGAAGCTCATTCGGTGGTCACTCCATAGGTCCCGACTTCTACCAATTCGTGATTTTAACGCGACCACTAGCCATTGTCATCGCTGGCGAGTACTTTCCTCTCATACCAGACGTAGAGGACCCCACTGGTGAAGACTTCTCACTAGAAAGAGCTCCAGTCAACTTCTTCCTGTAGCCAGTAGTCACTAGCTACTATCAGATTAATTTTCAAGTGGGTTAATTTGTAGAAGTTTCATTTGTTTCAAGACTGAGTCTTTCAACTTATCATTTTCGTGAAAATGCCACTCATAATTAGCATATTTTATTTATCCTGATAGGTAGTTAAACACCTTTCAAACAAAGACTATAAATAACTGTGGCATTTCCTCTCACACATCTGATGAGATTGCAATAAATACTGGTAATGTGTTGTAGTCATTAACTTAATAAGATATCATGTGTTCTCAGCTATTCGTCAAATATTAATCTGTTAATCTTTTTAACGCAATTTCCATTAGTGTACTTATTACTATGCGCTATTTCATTTATGATTTAAGTTGTACTTGACAGATTACAATTACATTATTTCTGCTCGTTTAATTCGCTTATGAATTAAATGAAGGTATAGCGTCATTGCATAGAGAAAAGAGGGCAAGATCAGAGGAGAATTAATGGACGGGAACAGAAACTGGCAATTAAACAGGATGATTTGTTTATGAAAAGATTCGGGGAGAGAACACTGAACTCAAAAACGAACAAAGATGGGAAAAAAGTATTTGTCTACACAACCTGCTGCACCCTATTGGTCACGACTTCGCACTAGAACCTCAGGTAACTACCTACTTGAATTGGGCAAGTCGCCAGTGAGCGTCTTATCGATATTCAAGTGTTGGTTTGTAGGGATTTGGTTGATTGGTTACAGGATTTCATCGTGAGCTGAGCTCGCCTTGTAACCAGAAGGTTCTGGGTTCGAGCTCCGGTGGGTGCGTACTACTGAAGAGTCCCAAACAGGGACGAAACGGATGTCCAGTACTCCCAGGCTTTCCAATGGTTCTCTAACCAATGTCAGGTCATAATGAAATCCTGTAACCAATCAATCAAATCCCTACAAACCAACACTTGAATATTTTCTTAAGTGTTTAGTTCACAGCAAGTTGAAAACCGTCTGTTAACTGTTCTGTGAAATTAACTAACACGAGCTTATAAAGTACACTATGAACAGCCTCAGTCTTTGCTGTGCTTAACTCTAAGTGTTGTTTGCACATTTATTCAAGTAATGATTTTGCAGGGATTTAATCGATTCCAACTTTGATCACGAATTGACCAGGGGTTCTGGACAGCTGTATCTTCTTTGCTTGGAACCTCTCGACAGTATACACCCTTGACTCCACAGGAGATTGAACCCATGACCTTTGAGTTACAAGGCAACATCGGCGACCATCCGACCGTTGGAACGGAATCCAATGGCCTATCACTCCTAACTTCAGCTATTTTGTGATATACAGAGCGAAAGCTATTTTTCTGCCCGCACAACCTCTTTGGAGGATCCCAGTGGTCATGACATCCCCAAAAAAACTTAAATTAACTTCATCATGTCATCAGTCACCTGTGAACGCTAGGTTAATTCTCAAGAACTGGTTAGCAGGGATATGACTCCTGGATTAGATCCCTTTTGGGGCCATGCGTGTTTCCTGATGAGGAGTTCCAAACAAGAACGAATCAGCTGTCCAGTATTCCCTGGTTTTTTGTGGTTCTATAATTGAAGTCAGTCTATGATCACGCTTGAAATCCTGCTATCTTATTTTTTAATCACAAAATCAAATTTAATAGTGTTTTATGTTTTTTACGAGTTGATCACGGATTGATATCAGTTATAGAACCACTGAAAACCAGGGAGTACTGGACAGCTGCTTTTTCATCCTAGTTTGGAAAATCATCAGCAGTACGCACCCACCACCAGAATTCGAACTCAGGACCTTCTGGTTACAAGGCAAGCTCGGATATCATTCAGCCACTGGGACCCGATTCAATGGCTCATGAATTCTAACTTCTATGTATCGGGACATAGATTACATTACACCAACATCAATTAGTAATTTCTATTATTTTTATTATTTTTCTTTATGATTTAGAAATACCTAACTGTTGTATAAGTGAAAAGTCATCTGTCATAGCTAGGTTGGTTCCCATTTACCAGACACCATGCTTTCTGGTTCAGTCAGAGGTCGACAAATACCCTCTTCAAGTTAATTCTAACAGTGTATAGAGATTAACATGTATCTGCGGGAGGAGTTACACTGGGAGAACAGGAAAAAAGGAACACCTACGGTATTTTGAATATGTACCAAAACGCCTACATCTCAAGAGAACAACTGTTTATAATAGTGCCATAGTTCCAGACATCTCATCAATACGGGTCGTGAGGCGAAATGGTTCACTACTCCTGAAGTTTGCCTCAATGATCGCTATCAAACAAGTGAAAGCTGATTTATGTGTTCAGAAAGAAGCAGTTATCAGCCTGTTCTTTTCCCTGACAACTGGATGTCCTTATTATTTCTCTCACTTAATTGAGTAATCTTTGGCTTAACCTCTCTTCGTTTGATATGGTGTAACTTTGCTTGTCTCTTATTTCTGTTATTTGTGTTAAATTCACCACATTGTTACTTAATTTATTAGTTACTCATCAGTTTATTCACCTGTTGTCTCTGTTACGTAACTCTTTTTGTTTAAACCTGAAGTTTCTGGGTATAAACTGTATGGTTGTAATTACCTGAGCACTGTTTATTAAGTTTGGAGCCTCCTGGCAACAACCGATATTATGTAACATTTGCAGGCATAATAAAAATTACTGTGTACTTAAACTTGATTGATTTCTTTAGGCTTTACGTAGCTGATGGTGAGAAGCCAATAAAATAATAATAATAATTTGCTTTATTCCAAAAACAGTACTAATGATACAGCAAGGAATTTTCAGCATTCAGTACAGTATTGCATCTAATTTACTCAAAAACGACAAAATAACAAGACAAAAAAATAAAAAATAAACATTACATAATAATGATAACAAAACGTTGTTATAGCAGCTATTTAGCAAATTACTGTAAGCAATACGGAGAAAAATATGCATAAAGTATAAAATTATAGTAATAATAGTAATAACAACCAAAATAAAAAAATAGCAAAGCTATAATGAAACGATAGAAAGGGTGACACCATAAAATTACAGAAAGATGAACAATGAAAGGGTCGATTCACTTTGCTAATTACACAGTAACTTAAGTGTTTCACGTCTAACAGAGTCTTCATCACAAAATATACGGGTTAAATACGGTATTGTAGAATTTTTGTACTTAGTGGTACGAGCATATAATTTCTTTTATTGACTTCTCGTTCTACCTGATGAGATACAAGGGGATAGTTGTGAATAAAGAGGGTGCAGAGGGTCTGACAGTACGGCCTTTGCCCACTTTGTACAGGAATTTACGTGTCTCTCGACTATAGTATTGGCGAGCTCACGCAGTGGCAAACCACAAGCCCTACTCACAGCATTTAATACCCTTCGTAATATGACATCGTCTTTTTTAAGAAGCCCAGGAAAGATTAATGGAGAGTAATAGAGTACAATAGGTGAAATACAGGAGTTTAAAAATTGCAGAACTAAAGGTTGGTTGATACCTGATTGTCTTAACTTTTCAATGTAGAAGGTAAGACGAAACATTTTCTTAGAGATTGATAAGATGTGGGATGACAACGAAAGGTCAGAGGAAAGAACTAATCCAAGGTATTTAATGCTTGACTTAGTTTCAATTTCCGTGCCATCTATGCTACAGACATCATGGGAACTAACTAGTTCATGTATGTCACGTCGATGCTTGGAAGTAAAGTTGACTGCCTGACATTTGGAAGGATTTAACATAAGACCATTTGAATAATAGTACCATTTTATTCTGCACAAACGGCTGTTGTTTCTGCTTTATTCAAACTTCGTAGGACTATTAAACTCATTTCAATGTTTGTTTGATTTTATTTTGAACTTTCTCATTTTTAATGGTGATGGGTTTAGACGAGATACCTATGTTACTCATCTCCCATAGTGTCTGCAAGACCTGAGTGCTAACATTCCCACACAGTCAGGTATTACTCAGTCAGTCTCTAATGTTTATTTATTTTATTATTATTATTCACCTGGGTTCCGAGTGGAACATAGGGCTTCAACAACGCATATCCACTTTGTTCTGTTTTCTGCCGTCCTCTCCAGCTAAGTCCACTTTTCATTTCTTCTTCACATGATCTCCTTCAAGTCACACTTTCACTGACAACCCAATTGTTGCTTCCTATTTGGATCCCGCTCAAGTGGTGGCCCGCATTGCGCGCCACGTCATTGATGGCCTCTTCAATGTATGCCCGATCCAACTCTTTTTTCTTCTACATATTTGTTGGGTGATCGGCTCTCGCCTGTTGTTTTGCTCCCATAGTTTCTTGTTGCTTATTCTTTCTGGCCAGCCATTTGATCTTCAGTATGGAGTGAAGGCAGCTGTTGATGAACGTCTGCAACAGGATGTTGGAAATCCTTTTCCTGACACGCTGGCCAAGTTTATGGACCGTATAGAAGCACTAACTGACTGGTTATTTCACATTTGTGTTGAAAATTCGGACATTTTTCTTTATGCTGGCTGAGTGCAGAAGATTTCCAAACTGGTTTCAGCTTGATGAAGTCATTTCTTGCCTTTCCGATTTTGACTTTGACATCTTCGTCCGTTCCTGTAGTTGAAACGATGCTTCCTAGATAAGAGAAGGAAGTAACTCCTGTTATATTTCTCTCGTTGATGGTGATTAGTTCTGGTTGTTGTTGTTGGTTGATTGGTTGGTTATCTTCATCCGTCTTCTCTGTGTTCGCCCAAAGTCCTGTTTTCGCCGCCTCTTCAGCCAGTTTATTGGTTTTTACTTGCACGTCCTCGAGTTTGTGTGACATCAGATATATATCATCCGCCCGTGGAATCCAGATCTAGAGTCTTCTTATAGGTCGTCCAGCGTATTCCTGACTGCTCGCCCCCAACAGTTTGATGCATAATCCAGTCCACCACAATTAAGAATATTATCGGTGATAATAGGCAGCCTTGTCCGACTCCTGCATGGACTTCAAACGCCTCTCTGTTTTTCCGTTGTGAATCACTTGACATGCGGTATTGTCATATAGCTGTTGAATGAGGTTGACGAAGAATTGGGCACTGCACGCCGTAGTGTTGAAGTAGTTTTCAGATTACTTCTCGGTCAACAGTGCACTGTCGAAGGCATTCTCGAAGTCGATGAAGGAAGTTGAGACTGAGTGAGGTTTGACTGCCATTCTATGCTTTGTTTGAAAACGTTGAGTAGAGTTGTAATTTGATGAGCACATGATTTGCCTTTCCTGAATCTAGCCAGCTTGTTCTGATGGGTGGGACTGGTGGAGTTCTGTATCCAGTGCATCTTTCATTCTGTCCAGGATGTCAGGACCTAGTATTTCACTTGGCGTGAACAAATGCATTATTCCACGCCAGCTCTTGTAGAGACAGGCCTTAGTCGCTCTTCTTTGGCAGTTTGACGAGGTAACCCTTTTTTCAATCAGTAGGCACCTTTCCTTCCTTCCAAACTTCTATACTGCTCTCCCAACCTTAATCTTTCCTGGGCTGCTTCGTAGATAGACGTGGTTACATAGAGACCGGCACTGGAAGCTGTCAGTAGGACAAGTGGTGTGTCGTTAAACCAATTTGTAAATACTTCTGTAGACAGACACATCGACTGATGCAAGAAATCAGAGAATATTATGCAGTCGCACCGTGAACATCCTCTCCATACAGAAGTCTCTCCTTGCATCTATCTCATCTGGTAGAACTACAAGCAAGAATAAAAAACGCTCTCCTTCGACGATTAAGTATGAAAAGCCTACAATACTTTATTTGACAGGCACATATTTTATGTGATGAGAAAGGTGTGTTAGGCATGACCCTATTAATTTATCGGGAAACCCTAAGTAAATGGCCCTTTTTATTACCCTTATAATGAGAGAATTAGGTGCAATAGCGTACTACATGCTGAAAATTCCACATTTGTATCAAAAGTACTCTTTGTTATAAGGCTATTATTACTGGTTGATACCGTGTATCTGCTGAGTAGCGAAAGACTTGTCCATATCGCTTAGATTTTCCACTGGCTATTTTGAAAGAAACCAAAGCAAATTGAATTTACAAAACGACACACAGAAATTCATTTTTCTTTAGTACAACTTTTCTTCAACTATAATAAAAATGCCTTAAGCTGATGAAATAGTTTACTGGTCCATATTTTCAGTAGCAAAGTGAACATGCACATTTGCTGAAATCTAATCACAATAGATGAATTTTATTATGATTATTATTATTATTATCAACTCTACAAGTGGCATAACAAAATGTATAGTATGTGCAAAAAAAATTGTTTTTAAATAATTGGGGAAATTCAGTGATATGGATACAAGCAGATTTTACTTTTTCAGAAATCCTGTAGGAGGGTATATATTAAGCAGACAGGGAAGGAAGTAAGAAAGGTAGTCTGTACGTAACGGAAGGGAAATTTTTACGCAACAGCAAATTGTACATTGTACTTTACAAAATGACGTAGCAATATTTAAATGAAAAAAAGTTTATATTTTTGGCTTTAGTAACTACAGTATTATTAATACTTAAAATGTTGTTGGGACTATGAGAGATAAAGCCTATTTGACAGATTAATGTATGTGTAAAACTTGGGCACTGTGGTAGTAAGTAATTCCATATTAATTTGTTTATTAGATATATCACACACAGTGAAACAGGATTATTTATTGTTGGATGACACAGTTTCGAACACAATCTATTAATGTTCATAATCATACCATCGATTGTAACTACACAACTTTGAAACATGAGTTTTATAGTTTGCCTTATTGTTTCCTATTTGTCGTCGTAGGTGTAATAGAATTTTTCAGATGTCCGGCTGGACAGGTGTTGAATCATTCCTATGACACGTGTTTGCAGTTGATTCGATAAACAAGGCTTCGTTTTTCAATCTCTCCCTCCACCCTGTTGCCTTAGATTTTAACACTTTCACACCATAAGTAGTAATTTCATACAAAGAAGTAACTTCGGAAACCTATTGGCAAAGAATTTTTAACAATGCAGAAATAAAAGTGGCATTCAAATCCACAAACTCAATTAGAAACAAGCTTTGTCGGTTAAAGGATACTGTGGAACCAATTAAACAGAACAGTTTAGTTTATCTAGTGCCCTGCCTGTAATGATTGTCAGGCCAGACACATAGGTCATAGTAGTAGAACGGGGTCAGTCAAACTAGTGGGGCACAAAAACCCAGAAAAACCTAGAATAGTTGACCTTAATAAGATAAGAAATTTGGGGAATAGTTCAGCTATAGCACCCTCTATATGCAATTACACACAATTGTACAATGGGATGGGATAAGATGACAGTTTTAAAATCTATTATAACAGCTGGTTTGAAGAAGAGATTGATAAGCGAAGTTTTATTTATCAAATCAACTGCTAACACGTGTGATAGGAGTGATTCAACACCTGTCCAGCCGGATATCTGGAAAATTCTTCTACTCCTACGACAAATAGGAAAGAATAAAGAAAACTATAAAACTTAGTTTTCCAAGTCGCGTAGCTGCAATCGATGGTATGATTATGAATAATAATAGATTGTGTTTGAAACTGTGTCATCCAACAATAAATAATCATGTTTCACTGTGTGTGATATATCTAATAAACAAATTATTATGAAATTACCTATTTGCCAGAGACAACTTTTCTTACTGCAGGTTGGATGGATGATTGAATCTCCAGCAAGAAACAAAGCTGCTACAATATTTCAGTAAACGACCTACAGTTTATTACTACGACATTCTATCAGCTGCAGCAGAAAATATTTATTGTGATTGGACACTAGGTGGTAACCAATGTCATGCGTTTAGCCTTTGGTATTTAGTGCAGACTGAATTCTGTCGTCAGTCTGGTTTGCAATGTGGCCATCATGCTAGGTGGGTTGGCTTTCACGATGAACTCTGAACTGTTGTTATTAGATGGTTGGAGGTAATCAGAACGAGGCCTTGAATTCAAGTCTCGTGTTTCTTGATATGCACCAATCAGCAAGGCATATCTGCAATCAAGAAGGGGCCAGAACTCATTGCTGCACTCAAACCTTAAGAGAAATTGAAGAAATATATCCCATGGACGTCTTCCAAAACAATGAATATCCACGGAACTACACCAAAGGACATCTACCCCAAGCCAACCTATCAAATCAAAGTCCCCCAAGGAAAGCACAAAGAAAATCGCCTTACTAGTAATAAAGGACATCCCACAAATCACCGCAAATCTCTTCAAGCCTTTCGGAAGTGACGTCTCACACAAACCAACAAAATCACTTCACTCAGCTGGCTGGCTGGCTCTATATCAACCAAAGACTCAACAACGAAAGAAGATAAAACCAACATAATAATAATAATAATTTGCTTTATTCCAAAACAGTACTTGTGATACAGAATGGAATTCTCAGCATTTTTACTACAGTATTGCATCCAGTTAGTACATTGTCAATAAATAGAATTCTACATAGATTGAGGAAACCACAGTTCATTATTACAACAATACATTGGCATGTTCAGTAGCAAAGGTAAAGCAGAAACAGTGTTTGAAGGTGTTAGAAAAGTGGGAGCTGTCTTATTAACTGGCGTAAGCGAAAGAAAGAGACAAAGCAGCACATAACGGAAAAAGAAGAGAGAGAAAAGGAACAGAAAGAAAGGAAATGTTGAACCTATTGATGAAGTGGGTTGGAAAGATGAGATCCAGTTGTACTAATGACTATTTAATGAATTATAGGTGTCACGCCTAATGCTTTCTTTATCACACAGAACGCGAGCTAAGTAGGGTATGGTTGAGTTTTTGTACTTGCTGGTGCGAGCATATAGTTTTCTATATTGGCTTCTGGTTTTACCTGATGAGATGCAAGGGGAGAGTTGTGAGTGAAGAGGGTGGTGTGAGTTAGATAAAATGGACTTGGCCCATTTTTCACATGAGTCCATGTGCCTGTCAACCAAAATATTAACAAGCTGGTCAGGTGGCACGTTGCTTACTCTGCTGACAACATTTAACATGCTGCGTAATATGTTATAGTCTTTCTTCAGTAGCCCAGGAAAAACTAAGGGGGAACAATAGAGAATAATAGGCAGGATGCGAGAATTAACGAATTGTAGGAGTAGGGGTTGGGTAATACCAGAATGTTTTAACTTCTTAATGTAGAAGGCAAGACGGAATATTTTCTTAGAAATTGCTAGGATATGAGACGACCAGGAGAGATCAGCAGATAGAATGACACCTAGGTATTTAATTTCCGATTTAGTTTCTATTTCAGTGCCGTCTATTTTGCATACCTCGTGAGAGCCAAACAGTTTGTTTAGGTCGGATTTATGCCTAAAGGTGAAATTGACTGTTTGGCATTTGGAAGGGTTTAGAGTAAGACCATTTTCCTTGGACCACTGGTTGATTTCTGACAGAAAGCCATTAAGTTTAGAGCAGTCGCTTTGACATTTGATAGGCAAAGATACAGACAGATCAATTACAAAATAAAATGTCCACTTCATCTTCGTATCTATGATCATAAGCTAGCTGTCAAAAGACATGACATCCACTCCCTCACTCATATCGCCTCACTGCATACAAACAACCACGGACATCAGTTAGACTGAGACAACCAAGTATCAAATATTAGACTGAGAAAACACCAAGAATGCTAGAGAATTTTTACAAGCCTACCTGGTATTCCAGTGAATCGTCAATCAATAGACACATTGACATGGACAAAATTTACCACTCGATAAGAAGATCCCACACACAAAGGGTCAAAGTTCAAGTCAAGGAAACAATCAGTTACAATGCAAGTTGCCTGGAGGGTGTGAAAACCCACAAAACCAACCAGTCACGTTCAAGGTCACCCACCAGGAGAGATGACTAATAAACTCATGAAGAAATCTAAAAGCTCACTTGAATTCAAATTGAAGTATGCGCTGAAGATGTTGCCTAGTAGGGTGATGAAAGCTTCGCAAATAAACCGTCCGGCTCAGAACACAACCGCATCAAAAAAGGAGCTAGTGTCCCTATACGAGGTCAGTGTCGAGCCCGAACTGGTGCCATTGGTAACATCTCTAACTGCAGCATTGGCAGACGTTGTTTCGAATCTCCGAATGAACATGAGTTCCTTCAAGACTGCAGATACGCCTTACTGACTTGTAATGGTCAACAAGCATGAAAACTAGGTGAAGCAGGGCTTCCTACGGATTTCCTTAAACCATTCAATAACGACAAAATGTTTATGCTAACTGTTTGTCAACTGCACGTCGAATGATCACCAGAATTAATTGAATGCATATGGATCCCCATCAGGATTGTAAGCATTTTACAGTGATCTTCTTAAGTTTATGAGTAGTTCCCATCAGAAGGTTAATAAAAACTAGACACATAGCTCAGTGAGTAGTCTCTTCTCGGTGAATTCATTTTCCTAAGGTGTACATTTCCTCTCTCATAAACACGGACAGTAAGAAAGGAATAAATCATCATGAGAATAGTTGCTCATTTTAATCATTACGGATGAGAAGTCGAATAAGGGTTTTAGAATTGCGAAATGAGATAAATAGCCTGATAAGTGAGTTGTAATTAGGGTGCACATAGAAACAAAGGAAATTTTTTATATTACCTAAGAGTCTGGGAAGATGAGTCAAAAAGGGTCATAGAAATAAATGAAGTGAAACCATTAGGGTCCATACCATGATAACAAAAGCGGATAAAAGATTTGCCTTCGTATGCACAGCTTTGACTTCTCCATCTAGATAGCTAGAGCTTCAACAGTGCAAAGGTAACAAAAGTGGATCATCTCAGATAACTTACTTTTCACTTTGTAGATCATTTTGAAGGAGGAGTTTCTGAAGATAGAATGGCTAGTGTCTACAAGGTGTTCAGTTATTGCAATTTTTGTAGAGACGCTGCTACCTATCTGTAGCGATGATGGATAGTGTTCGTGAACTCTTTAAGACAGGATGCGCATCGAAGGCCCAATGTTCCTGGCTCTACAGCAACAGACGGACTGATATACATGTGCACAGAAGTTGTCAGACTCGAGATCTTATCCTTTGGGCTACTGTAAATCAATCAGAGACTGAAGAACATTACTCTCAGCGTCGATGCAAAGTGCTTCTTAAAGAAGCAAGAATTCTTCTCTTAAGGACATCACTGAGTAGATCACCTATGAAATGGAGTTCCATGTAAAGTTTCTTCCTCGTCTCTGAATTTTCGGCTTGATGTTCTTGTCAGTAAATCTTGATAGATATCCGTTTTTCATAAGGATTTCCTCCAAAAAGTCCAGTCCTTCCTGAGCATCAGGGTTTTGGATGCATGGGAAGCGAGTAGCAAGAAATATAGTTTGGTTCCATTCACTTTCAACTGGCACCCATGAGATGCCCCGTTTTCATCTAATCGTGTTCAAATTACTTCAGTCTTTGCTGTTTCAGTCAGTTATTTATACCTTCTTTTTTTGTTAAGCATATTCTCGTGCACCTTTGGAAATGTTTCAGTCTATATAAAGTTTCCTGACAAATGGAAAATTGTTTGCATGAGAACTGGATTATCTAAAATAACATAATCCATTCATCTTCACGAATACCAAATTCCTCGAAATCTCTTATCTGTTCAAACTTTTATCGTTTTCTGAGTGAAACACGTGCCGAGAACATATACTGAGAATCCTTGTGATGTAGCTGATGAATACAGAACACTTCTTCTTTCGAAGTGTATTATTTTATTAAAAAGACAGTTGCAGCGAAGAAAATTTTCTTTTCGACGAAATTATCAACTAGGCTGTACATTCGCGTATTCATAATAAATAGGTAGGAAAGATGCGACGGCCGCACAATGCGCCAACTTGAAAAATGCACTCATAAACACTATCCAGCCTGACCAGCAAAAGGAGAACGAAAACGGGTGCATAGTTCAGCGACAGAATATCTGGTCATTCCAGGAAGTTCAATGCCATTTGAAAAATCCTTCAAAATAATATACAAGACTCGATCAAACCTATTAAAGGGAGTGAAATTAAGACATTTGGGCATGGTCGAGACATTAGCCATCCAAAAGCTCAAACCCACGCTATGTATCGGAAAGAAATACGCCCAACCATTGTCCCTGCCGTGGCCATCATAAACAGGTAATTCTTCTAATAGTGACTATCCTATTGCCTTCCTTATCCCATCTTCCTGTTTATTCATGTTATTTTTAAGCTTTTCTTAATCCCTATTTACACTACCATATTTTCATATCCGAAATTCCTGTCTATTTTGTCTTATTATTATGTCTACATATTTAATCCCTAACTGCATAAACGACTATTCATCACGTTATTTATGATCCCACTAGATTTTTTATCCAAACATCCTGTCTGTTTTTGTTGTTACAACATTTCTAACTCCATATGCACAATGTGTCAATCGTCTCAATAATTTGTTTGAGTTTTATCCGTCCCTCCTTTTGTTTATCATGACATTTTAATTCCTAATTGTAATTTTATTAATTTTAGCCTTGACCGGAAATTATTCTTCAACTTTCCGACGCATTTGTTATAATAACACGAGTGTACAGCCTAGTTGATGACTTCGTTGAAAAGTAAATTTTCTTCACTGCAACTGTCTTTTTATTATTCCCTATTATCAAATGTGTATATTATTTTATTTATTATTCTCTTGGGTTCCGAGCAGTACATAGGGCTTCAACAACACATCTACACTTACTTCCATTTTCTGCAATCCTGTTCAGCTGGGTCCACAATCGCCCATAATCTCTAATCTCCTCCTCACACTATCTCTTCCATGTCACCCTCACAATGACGACTCACTCGTCGCTTCCCATTTGGATTCCACTCGAGCTATGGCCTGACACGCGACGTCATATTGAAGTGTATACAGAAAGACTTTTGTATTCGAATTTTGGTTTTCAGGAATTTGATTGGTTTCAGGATTTAATCGTGAACTGACATCGGTTAGAAGACCATCAGGAAATCTGCGGGAACCGGACAGCCAGCCATTTCACCAGCCTAATTACGGGCTCTTCAGCAGTACGCACTCACTGACAGGGTTCGAACACAGAGCCTTCCGGTTACAAGACAAGCGAGCTCCAAGACCATCAAGCCACTGCGAACCGATCAAGTGACCAGTTCATGAATTTCAAATCCTGCCAATTCACGATATAACCCGACCACCAGCGAATGTTATTGGTGGCGAGTATTTGTCCTCTGACCCGACCTGGTGGACCCCACTCGTCATGACTCCTCACTAGAACGCAGGTAACTACTTACTTGATATCAGCTCATGATTACATCTGGAAACCAATCAACCCTCTGCAAACCAACATTTGAATTCTATACATTTGTGGTAAATATAAATACGACTATACAACCCGTAAAGATGATTTCATCGATAAGGAAAATTTTCTTCTCTGAAATGTCTTTCATTTCCTCATAACTCAAAGGGAAATCTAATACTCACTAGGGACTGACCACATTCAGGTAGGTTGTGACCAGTGGGGTCCACCTGGTTGGGTGTTAGCACAAATACTCGCCACCGATGAGATTGACTAGTGGTCGCGCTATATCATAAATTGGCAGAAGTTTGAATTTATGGACTGTCCACTGAATCGGGTCCCAGTGGCTGATGAATGGTCTACCAGCTAGCTTGGCTTGTAATCAGAAGGTGTTGGGTTCGAACCCTTTCGGTGGGTGCGCACTACTGGAGAGTCCCGAGCACTAGGCTCACGGAACAGCTACCTAGTACTCCCGGTTGGCTCTCTAGTGGTTCTCTAACAGGTGTCAGCTCATGAATCAATCCAGAAAGACATCTAGGCATACTTTTTAAGACGAAGATTTTTCAATATTTTGACAAATAAATGTTTCTGAAATGCTTACCGTCTTCAGTCGAGTTAGGAAGGATTACAGGTGGATAATAAGTCTGAACACTGTTATAATTTCTGACAATTAATGAATCCCTTCGAATTTAAGCCAAATACTCCATATGTGACATAGATGTTTAGTGAAACATTATGTAGATCGTCACCTGGACTTAAATGTAATTCGGTTACTATTATCATTTACTTTATTCCTTTGCTCTCCAAGTGGAAAATAGGGCTTCAAGGTTTAAGTTTGTGGTTTCAGAAGCAGTGGTAAAATGTTTTACGAGGTGGAGTTACTAGATAGACTCACTCCTAACCTTCCCTCTTTACTGCCTGCTAGCCTGGTTAAGAAGTTTGTCTGCCTTTGTTTGAATCCCTGACCACATGAGTGGTTGAAGAGCATTTTACCGATACACCGTCGAAGCACAGTGGAATTCGATGTTTCATTTAAATATGATTCAGTATACTAATGTCATCCTTTTAAAAATAATCGATTGGATGTAGAGACAAACGGAAATATCAAAATTTTAATTTATCAAACTGTTAAACTGAACAAAATGATAGGGCTTTATATACTAAACGGTGTACACCACTCAGTGTATAAGATTTTGTAAAAATAACATATCTTCTATTAAGTAAAACCTTTGGAATGGGATTCGAATCGACAACTTTCCGCTTAAAAGCCAGATAACTAAATCAGTCTTGACAAGATTTTTGTTTAGCTTGTGTAAACATATAACTGATTTCATTTGCAGGGGTCTAACATTTACAAAGCACATAAAATGTGACTTTCCACTTACAGAAAACGTGTTGATTTGATTGCTTTTAAAGATCATATGAACTGGTAATGTCAATGTTTTGAAATATTATTAGAAATTGTAAATTAATGATCAATGAACAAAAGAAGTATTGAATCAGTTGTGTTCTCTGAAATGGTTGATCTAACTGCGAAGCTTTCGTCGTCAATCTAGACAAAATCTTCAGGGAAGGTTTTAGTGTAAAATGGACTTATTTGGAGTCTCCATGATTGATGTTGTTATATCCCCTAGCAATCACTGTCGTGACTGACTAGTTGTTAATTTACATCTCTATTGATCATATTTTTATTGACTTGGGATTTGAACTTTCTTGAAATGTGATTTACTTTTTGTTAGCTGGCGAATTTGGTCTATAATAATGTGTTTGCTAATTGTTAATTCACTTGAGTACCAGCCTTCTAGAAATTCCCTCACTGCATTTCTGGTATTCCCTCTATTTAAAATTTCCACATTATCCCAATCATCAAATTGTTGTCCGTATTTATCCACATGCATTGATATGAAAGAATATATTTATCATGTCTTTTTACAGCTAATTTGAGTTCTTGGATTCGAATTCGAAGGGGATGCCCTATTCGACCGATGTAATGTTTATCGCAGTTGATGCAGTGTATTTTGTAAATGGTATTGATCTTGTCTTCTCTTTCTATTACATTTTTCAGTTTGCACAATATCGAATGAAGTGATTGTGCTGGCTGGCTGGCTTGTGTGCTATATATTTGTTTCAAACGGTTTTAATATCCTAGCTGTTATTTCAGAGATACTTTTTCTGATTTATTGTAGGATGAATTTTCTTGTAGTCTTTGATGTTGGCTTGTTGTTGATGGTATGACTCGAGTTTAAGCGCTTTTCGATGAAATTGTGGGGATATCCATTCTTTTTGAAGACGGTTAGTAGGTATTTTTCCTCCATTCTCTTCAACACCCGAGTAGTGCTACAATGTCTTTAAACTCTTTTAAACAATGTCTGCTTACAGTTTCTTTTGTGGTTAATTGGGTTATTGATAATACTGTTGTGTATTCGATCTGTGTGTAAGTGTTGATTTTCTGCATATTTGTGTTTTCAAATTTCTTGTGTCTGTTCCCTTGATTAAGATATCTAAGAAAGGAATTTTGTTGTCTGATTCTTCGTGTGAATTTATTGTCTTCAAATATGTTGTTAATTAGTTTCATGGGTATATTCCAAATCAATTATTTTAATTACTACGTACCCAGATTTCTGGTTTAACAGTGGCTATGGCTATTAATTCTAATCTTTGCATAACAGCTTCAGCTATTAATCCTGATATGGGCGATCCCATTGGTTTTGCCTTTATCTCTTCGTATATTACAAAAGAGTAACTAGGTTAGTCACCTCTAATTGCATCTATCAATTGAATTGCTCCTGTAGAGCCAGTAAATATTGCCCATTGCTTTAAAAGCTTAATTTCTTGTGCTCAGAAACAACTACTGATGTGGCTAAACAAAAGTGTAGTTAAAACCATCAACAGTTCCATATGAGATCACCTTCTTTAAATAGGCCACAAAGACAGCTAGCTTTGAAGAATCTTTCTGTATCAACTATCGAATATTGAATAAACTATCAAAGGCCTTTTAGATACTGAACACTACAAACAGAAGAGTCTATTGAAATTCGCTTAAAACAACTGAAGCTCTGAGTGGAAAAGAAACACGTCCAGTCAGTCACTTTGGCTGTCTGGGCCTGTTGTCGAGCTTATAAACTCTCTGTCACTTCCATTAATTTATCCGATATTCAGTCACTTTAGTTGGTGTTATATTGATCCATACCATCTCTTTCTGACTGATACTTTTGAAATATAATCACCTGTCGATATTACTGATACAGTGTAACTTAAAACAGCATTAATTTTATTAATAACAGCACTTCTATAATTATTACTGTAGAAAAAGCCAAAAATTGAGCAAAGATTATACTTTTCGATAATTTCCTCTTCTAGCCTCTACAATTATATATATGTTTATATACATAGAATATTCTTTTTGATGTCGTTGTGTTCTCTGAGCTGGATATTTGATTTCCGAAGCTTTCATTGCCATAATGGGCATCATCTTCAGCGCATACTTCAATTTGAATTGAAGTGAGCTTTTAGATTTCTCCATGAGTTTATTAGTCATCTCTCCTGGTAATCTTGAACGTGATTGGCTGTTTTTGTGTGGTTCACACCCTCTAGGCTACTTGTATTGGTACTGATTGTTTCCTTGACTTGAACTTTGATCCTTTGTGTGTAAGGTTTCCTTCTTATCGATTGGTAAATTTTGTCTATCTCGATGTGTCTATTGATTGACGATTCACTGGAATACCAGCCCAGGCTTCTAAAATTTCTTTAGCATTCTTGGTGTTTCCTCTGTCAAATATTTGAACGTTTACCCAGTCGAACTGATGTTAGTGGTTATTTGTATGCAGTGAGGCGATATGAGGGAGTGGATGTCATGTCTTTTCGACGGCCAGCTTATGTTCATGCAGACGAAGACGAAGGGGACGTCCACTTTGGCCAATGTAGTATTTTTCGCAGTTGTTACAATTCATTTTGTAGATGAAGTTGATCTTATCTTCTTTCGTTGTTGAGTCTGCCAGTTGATATAGAGTCGGCTGAATGAAGTGATTTTGTTGGTTTGAGTGCGACATCAATTCCTAAGGGTTTGAAGAGTCTTGCAGGGATTTCTGAGATATCCTTTATATATGGTAGGGCAATTCTCTTTGTGCTTCCCCTTGGGGCTTGTGATTTGATAGTTTGGCTTCGGGGTATATGTCTTTTGATTAAATTCCGTAGATATCAATTCTTTTGGAAGACGTCCATGAGATATCTTTCTTCAATTTTCCTTAAGGTTGGAGTGCTGCAATGATTCCTGGCTGGCCCTCTTGAATAGTGTTTGTATACAATTCCATTTGTGTGTTATTGGATTGTTGCTGTTGTAATTCAGTATTTGGTCTGTGTGAGTTTATTTTCTATAAACTTGAGTTTCTAATTCCCCTGTAGTTGTTCGCTTGACTAAGAAGTCCCAAAATGTGATTTTGCACTCAGATTCCTCTTCTCTTGCCTAGTGAGGCAATGAAAGCTTCGCAAATTAACTATCCAGCTCAGAGAACACAAACCACATGAAAATCATCCACCTGAGCTAAAAATCTTCTCCATTATATAGAATATTCTAGAATAGTCGTCAATATCAATATTGGTGTTTTTTTAAATAATATCGATTTGTTAAGTTAGATCAATGGAATTACAGTTCATTAAAGATGCATAAGTTATAATATGCATAAAAATGCACCAGTAAATAGAATGTCGAATAAAATAAAGGAAATTTCCACAACAGATTGAAGATCATTAAAACCTTGATGGCCAGCGGGGGGGGTAAGAACAGTGTCTGAACTAACCAACTTCTTTTGGATACATGAGTTAGGTTTCTTAATGTGGATCCCAACAGCCAGCCTCAGCAATATGTAGTAGATGGACTCTTAAGGTAAGGTTAAGATTCGTTGGTTGGTATGCCATAAATTTTTACTGTCATATAAATGTAGAACCTGATGACTCGAATTTATCGAAAAGAATATTCTTTCTTCACTGGTCAGTCAATTTTTCAGAATCTTTTTAATGGCCATCTTTAATCCGTTAAAATATAATTAGTAGAAGTTTTCAAATTGATCAATCTTTTATGATTGTTTATATGTTTATATCAATAAACAAAAAAAGTGAATAGATTTCAGAATTTCCTTGTTAAGTAGATCATATGATGATGAGTAGAAATTCTGTTCATATTGATCCGAATATTTTAGTGATTATATTGCGATAAACTACGCTCAAGTCTGTGTGGAGGTCAACAGCACTCAGCATCAAAATTAAGATCCGGATTTTCAACTCCAATGGGAAGTCAGTGCTACTCACTATGCGGATCAGAGACTTGCACTGTGCGTCATAAAGAGCATCTCAAACAAACTACAGACCTTCACCAACAGCTGTCTTCGGTCAATACTCAAGATCAGATGCCCAGAAAAGATCAGCAAAAGAGATCTTTGGGAGCAAACCAACCGGGAACCGATTGTGCAACAAATATGTATGAGGAAATGGAGGTGGATTGGCCATACTCTGAGGAAACCATCAAATGACATCACTAGACTAACCCTCGAGTGGAACCCGAAAGGGAAGCGGCGAGTTGGTCGTCAGTGAAAGGGTGACTTGGAGGAGGTCATGTGAAGAGGAGACGAAAACGTGTGGGCAGACTTGGAGCCAGGTGAAGACTCTAGCAGAGAACCGAACTCAATGGAGACACACGGCTGAAGCCCTATGTTCCTCTAGGAATTATAGGGAACCATAATAACAATAATATTGCGATAAATATATATTCTATATTTGTACAGACTAATCAAGCGAGAAATGATTTAAATCCATATTGTCTGACTGTCAACACCTTAGCTGTTTCTCAGATTGTGGAAAACACCCATATAGACATTAGAAAGAAGAGAACACGAAGTTCAGCAAAGATATCTGTCTTTTCGGCGATTTCATTTTCAAAAGCTGTACAATCGCATTTAAATACATAATTTTACATGGATACAATTCTTGTTTGATTCCACATAATTACGACGGCGAATAAAAGGTGACAATTATTTTCAACTAGGTATGGTTTACGAGAGGCTTAGAAACAAAATTACACAGGATTAGAACGGATAACAAGTGTGTAAAAATGAGCATGGAAACAAAACTGAAATAATAATTTTCAACTTGAGATGGGAGTTAGGAGGTGTGAATATAGATTACAAGAGTCTTAGAAACACAAAAATTGCACAGGATTAAAATATAATTGTAAAATAGTTATTTTAAACGAATTATAAATGTTAACAGGAAATGCATGGAAGCAAACTTAAAATAACTGTTTTTATAACTGAAAAAATGGGATGAATCGAATGAAGCCAGAGGGAGTAAGAATCACACACACAGCGAACGAAAAAAGATCAAAAAGAAAAAGAGAACGAAAGAAGAAAAAAAGAAGCTAAGGGAACATACCGAACTAGGTCCATGGTAGTTGTAGAGGTTGGACTAATTTCTTTTGAACACACAGCTCCGGCTTCTCGATGCATATTGCGAGGGCTTCTGCAGTACAGAGAAGTCGAAAACATACTGCTTTTGGTAGGTTTCTGTTGACTTTGTAAATTACTTTGAAGGAATCAGTTGAGATGTTGTGGGAGGTGTTGATCAGATGTTCAATAATGGCACTTCTGATTGAACCGGTGCCTCTTCTTTGCAGCCATGCTGGGTAATGTTCTCTAACACCGTTTGAAAGGATGCGCATACAATGATCTATGTACCTAGCTCCACACGAGCAGGTGAACTAGTATTTGCACATTGAACTGGTTATATGGGAGAGTTTGTCCTTGGCATTGTTTAGAAGTATTAAGCGGCTAGAGAATGTCACTCTTAGTGTTGCTGCTGCGAAGGTCTTCTTTAAGCAGCTGGAGATTCTTCTCTTTGGGACATTGGCTGCCAAGTCTCCTCTAAAGTTCAGATTCATATACAGAGTTCTCTTTGGCGCTGAATAGCATTCTTCTCTTTTTGGTTTTGATTTCATTTTCTTGTCGACAAGACGTGTCGGGTAGCCATTTTGAGCCAGGATATTTTTTAGGAATAGGAGCTCCTCTTTCATGCAATCGCAGCTACAGATTTTTCTAATGCGATGAGTAAGTGCGATGATGAGAGCTCGTTTTCGGCTCAAATGTATCCAACTATATAAATGCGTTAGTTGGCTGTTCCATGTCGGTATTTTGTGGATGGACCTCTTCAGGGTTCCATCATCTCTTCTTGTTAATTCCACGTCCAGAAATGGAATCTTTGAATCGTTTTCTAATTCCACTGTGAATTTAATCGAAGGATGGTAATTATTAAATTCTTGTAAGATGCAGTTGAAGTTCGAGTTATCGTAGTAGACTACGTAACTTTTGTACTGTAGTAATTTGTTTATTGTTTATTTTAAAACTCCACTCTGTAAATTGGCCATAAAGCAGTCTTCTAAAAGTGGGCTAAGAGGAGATCCAATTGCGATTCCGTCTTTCTGTCTGTGGTGAAGGTGAATTGTACATGCAGCGTGCAACTCAGCAACAATCCCTTCAGATATGATATTGGTACTCCGACGCTTATATTGGATTTCTCCATATAATTTCACAGGAAGCTAGTTGTTTCTGTTAGTGGCACGTTGGTAAAGAGAGAATCGACATCCTTTACGTTCAAATATTTTATGCATTCAATGAAGTCAAAAGTATTGCGAAGGGAGTATTTGCATAGGTGTTGTCTTACCGGCTCCAACAATTCGGACAACCATTTGGGGATTGGATGGTATGGTGAGCCAGACATGTCTAGGTCGAAGCGGTAAGCCAGGTTTGTGCACCTTTGGTAAGCCGTAGAGTAGGGGAATGGTCGATCCTGTCGGTTCCAGGCGATCGAACAGGTCCTCAGGTATCAGACGGTCGTTCTTCATTCTTATGAGAACATCTGTTAGTTGTTTTTCCATCAGTTCCGTCTTGTTTTTCTCGTTGTTGGGCTTAGTGAATTTCTTGTCACCTGATATAAGTGTTATCAGTTTGTTAACATATACATCTCTATCCATTAGGACCACTCCTGAACCTTCGTCATGACGTTTTATTATTAAATCTTTATTGTCTCTCGGTTCTTTGAGTTGTTGTCTATGTTCTTTTGTCAGGAGACGTCGGGCTTGAGTTTTTAAGCTGAGATACTGATTACAGCAGTCGAAGATTGTTAACTTAAAGTGTAGTAATTCTGCGTCGGAAATTTGGAGTAATATCATGAGTTTGGCTTATGAGATTCTTGAATTGAATGTACGTATGAAGTCTGTTGCTGTTAAGATTAACGTCGCAGAACTTTGGTCCAAGAGATAGAGCTTCTAGTTGTACCGTTGATAACGGAACTGAAGAGTGATTGAAGATAAATTTATTAGGATCGCTGGGGAATTTTTTCCTGGACTTCCATGGATTTCAGGCTTTTGTTCAAATCTGATTTAACATTTTTCGCTCTTCTATTCTGCACCGGTGTAACGTATTCATTGAACGATTGTCTCTCGCATGATGATAATTCACAAAGAGCGGAAGATCTCTGTGAAATGTTTCTTTGCAATTCGAATATACGTGAACTTATAGAATCGATGACGTTTCTAGTGTGACTTTGTGTCTTATTGCTGTGCAACGTTTGTGTTTCTAAGACTCTTGTTATCTATATTCACACTTCCTAATTCCCATCTCAAGTTCAAAATTATTATTTCAATTTTGTCTCCATCCTCATTTTTACACACTTGTTATCTGTTCTAATCCTGTATAATTTTGTTTCTAAGCCTCTCGTAAACCATATCTAGTTGAAATTAATTACCACTTTTTATTCGCTGTCGTAATTATGTGGAAGGCCCTGGGTTCGAACCCCTGTGGTGGGTGCGTACGACCGATGAATCCCAAACTAGGCTGATGAAACAGCTGTTCACTACTCCTTGGTTTTGGTTTTCAATAGTTCTCTACCTGATATCAATTCGTGCTCTAAGCAAACACAAATACAATCCCTACAAAATAATTCTTGAAAATTATTATCATTTTATGCTTTTTTCGTGCGTCGGTGGCACAGTGGAAGAATGCTCGCCAACCACGCCTCATGTTGTCCGGAGTTCGACCCCCGGACACCGAAGCACACCTTTACCTCGCCGAACCATTAATAAGACTGGTAAAGAGGGAAGGTTGGGCATGAGGTTGGCTAGCAACCCCATCACGTTAACACCACTGCTACAGAAACTTCAAACCTCTAGCTTGGAGCCCTATGTTCCACTGAGAACGTCGGTGGTACAATGGTTAGGACTCTCACCGACCATGCACATGGTCCGGGGTTCGATCCCTTGCCGACGCACACCTGATATCTATGGTCGGCCTGCTAAATTTGGGCTACCGATATCACATGCTGAAAATTCCATACCTGTACCGAAAAATACGGTATGGAATCAAGCTGTAATCAAAAAAACGTAAAGAAATAATAAATAATGACATACTTTTTCCACATTTTTGGAATTTATCCTTACTGTTAAAGCCAAAAATGTTGTTACTATCAGTTTTTATTACCTATACCACGTAGTGGTGAATCGGTAGTTCATCAATGGAATGCTCACAAACAATGAACGTGGTCCGGGTTTCGAATTCCAGCCGGCGCACACCGTTTACCTCCCTTAACAGATTGTATGCCTGAAAAATAGTCGGGGACGGTCTGGTGTGAGACTAACGACCCCAACCCGTTAAAAAATGTCTTATGTTCCACTCGGAAGGCAAACGAGTAAAATCATAAACAGTATTACCACTGTAATGTTTTTCATTGTTGTTGAGTAAACTAGATGCAATATTGTATCAAATGCTGAGAATTCCACACTTTATCATAAGTACAACTGTTTTGGAATAAAGCAAAACATGTATATATCGAAAACATTACTGACAATAATAATAATCACAATATTCTTTATTACCTCGTCTTGACTGCATCATTCTCTGTCTGTATTACTTTTTTCCCTTCCTCCTTCCTTCAAACGAAAAGGCCGTTAGTTACTGTTAATAAAGGGAATGAGGCATTTTAATAAATATTTGTGTTCAACAAAACAATTGCTTGAGGCTTCAAAAGCAAGCTAATTGTGTTATATATTTTCATCACCAGCAATAGTTTGCTTTAGGGCAGAGATTAAAAGACAGAGAGATTAATGTATATATATATATACTTTGGAAAGAAAATATTACAAGTAAATTATAGACAAAAACATGTATATATACATATATATATATTTATATCATATTATCTTTTTCTAAAAAAATCTTGTTAACCACAGGAGAAATCGTGATTGACTTCTAAAATTAGACAACCAGTGCTGCAAATTTCTTACTTACCACCCTGTCTAGTATGAAATTCGTGTAGTGGTGAAATGTTTGGCCCGATTTGCTTCTTATTACTTCTAAAATCCTCATGTGAATATGATCATTTATTTCCTGGTGGATGGTGACTAGCATTGGGACGTAGGATGAGAATTTCCTCCTATGGAGGACTCGTCATCCGGAATATGCCTGTAGTCCCACAAAGACTCGAACCTAGTACTCACCGTTCCAAACGTCAAACTGTTATCCGCCAGACACCCCTTGTGCAACAGGTATCAGTCATCACTTGTTTTCAGGTTTTCTAAAGAAGTCGACCATATTGATTTATCATACGGCGTGACTGCTTTATTTACAAATGTACCAATAATGGAAACAGTAGATACCATTTGTAAACAAATAGATCTGTCGCCATTATCGGAAACAGAGATGAATCGCCTACTAATTCTTTACACAAAAGACATCCACTTCAAATTCACCAACCAATTCTACGGCTAACTGGTGAAGTCACCATGGGTTCACCTCTAGGACCTATTCTAGTCGATGCCTTCATGGGTTATCTCGAATAGACGTGAATAAGTGATGCTACCAACGAAACAACATACTATCGCCGATATTTCAATGATACGTTTGTTGTCTGTAAAGATATGAATCATGTATCTGTATTGTTTGATTGCCTTAATGAAATCCACCCAAACATTAAATTCACTATGGAATATGGACACAACGACGATTTCAATTTCTTGGACGTTAATGTAAAATGAAGAAACGATGGAGTGGTCGAAAAGTCCATATATAGGAAATAAACCTGGACAGGACAATACCCTCACTACAATAGTTTCTGTCCCATACGCTATGAGCAGGGATTAGTAGCGAGACAGTAATGTTCCCCAATAAGGTAGAAGATGAATTAGTCTTTGTAGAAAAATGCCTTAAGGAAAGTGGATATCTAAAGGGATTTATCCTAAAGTACAGTAAAGAAAAAGATGAATAAGCGAGGTATCCAACAGTTGAAAAGAAGAAAGTGTTCATTTGACTCCCATACACAGGAGAAGCAGTATCACAAAAGATTGAAAAAAGGATGAAAGGAGCAACAAAGAGATGCTTCGCTGCAGCTAATTACTACATGCCCTATAATCCAATCGAAACTAGGTAAGTACCCTACTGATGTTACCTCCAATTATATTTATAAATTTTCATGCACCTGCGGCAGTAAGTACATTGGAAGGACAGAAAGAAGGGCTTCTATCCGGTTTTCAGAAAATATTCCACGAGACTTATGCTTAAAAGGAACCAGATATCTACAAAGTGCAATTACTAGACATCCACGATGTGGATACGGGTCATTTTGTCGAGATTTTCAAATCATTCAAAATATTAAACATACAAAGGACAGCGAATCTACTACAATTTGCTGAAGCAATTGCAATCATGCGTTTCAGACCATACTTATGCACACAGACAGAGAGAGTGTAGTCAATCTCTCACTCCCTTGGTAACCGTATTACTTTCATTACACTGATTAGTCATACACACTAGTGATCTCAGCTTACTGTGCAAATTTTCAATTTGATGAACTCTAACCTTCTTGAGTTGCCATACTGACGTACGAGCTAACACTGTTTATTTGACTTTTCTATATTCTCTCACCTCCCCCTTTTTATCATAGTTTGAAAGCATATAAAATGATGGTAACTTAAACTATAAATTGTAGTACTTATATTCCGGATGCATTCATCTCATAATGTTTTCTTTACTACCTTTCAAACATTGAAGTATGAAATGTTATTATTTATAACCGTTGTAACTTCAGGTAGTTTGCAGCTGATGAGAACCTGTGAAATAGAATAGAATGATGTCATTTTATACTGCAAATCTCGTCTTTCTTCCTTTATAGAAATTTATTAAGTAAACTAAATGTATTAGACCGAAAGGTTCGATGTCTGTTAACATGTTGGCTGCTAATAAAAACGTTCCGACGATATCTGAGAATTTCAACATAGAAAATATATATTTCTGAACATAATCCAACATGGTTAAGCAAGGGACAAACAAGATCTATTCATAGCTCTATTGTAGCACACCTTGTAGATAGTGAGCATAAGGTTGACGTTAATACTGCATTTAAAATTATTTATCGCATTCCGACTAATCTTAATTTTGCTCTACGAGTTCGTCTTCTACAGACAGTTGAAGCAATAGGAATCCACCTGAAGAAGCCAAACCTGTGTGTACAGCCACTTTCCTTACCTTGGCCATCGTTACATGACTGTATAAACCGGACTATTTCGCTCCCCTCCCTCTAAACCTTTAAAATTATAAAAATTATTATTGTCCAAATTATTTTATTATTTTTTCTGACCACCTCATGTTTAATTACGTGTTATCCTTGTAAAATTAATTTATTCTATCCATTTCTACCTTTTAAATGTGTATTGATTTTCTTCGTTTATTATCAACCCATTGACATTTTGACACTGACTAATTATTGTTGACAAACATATCAATGCCACTTGATTGGTAAACTGTTGTGTATTGTAATAAAAATGCTATACGTGTATATTAGAGTAGAGCCAGAGTGAGATGAGGATCTAATTGAAAAGTAAATATTTCTTCGCTCAATCTTTCTGTTTTCTAAATGTCTGAAGATTTGACTTAAAGTGATTTGATGGATAAAAGTCAAAATTAACCTGGAAAAAAAAATAATTACTGATGTCCGTTACACAAAAGGTGGTTCATGTGACCCAAATGGTTTAGTGGATAACACTTTGGCGTTTGAAACGATCGGTGCTGGGTTCAAACCTCACTAGGATTATGATCACTGTTGACGACTCTCAAATGCGTCGAAACGCACATTCTGGATTCCACTGCTGGTCACTATCCATGCAGTTGACTCAATTTAGTCCTCAGATATCGTTAAAGCTTCCGTACTAGGAACCGACATGTTAGCGAAGGTAAGATATTTCTATCCAATCATTTATAGATTTCATTTCTACTTTCAAAATGGTAATCATTGTGTTAAGCCCCAAGCTTTAAAGTTTTAGGAGCATTGTTTTTTTTTCAGAGGTAAAGGTGACAGCCTCACACCCAACCTTCCCTCTTTATGGGGTTTACTACTGCCTAGGCGACGTTTAAAAGTACGTCTAGTATTACAGCTGGCGAAGTTCAACAATAGTGTCTCAGGAGTGTCAACGCTCCAATGATCTTGAACGCTATTCACCAACTTAGTAGCAAATTTCACCCAGATCACCTTTTTAAGTACTGTTTGGATAATGTGTTAAAAGCTCGTTAGTTAGATAGCTAAGGATTGGGTTAGGGTTAGGATCAGGGTTAAAATTAGCATTAGGGTTAGAATTACGGTTTGGATAAGGATTATGATTAGGGTCAGGATTAAGCTTATAGTTGCGGTTACGGATAGATTTACAGTTGATGTCATTTATTGTAATTTGTTTTAATATCCACGTTTTCCTGGTAAGTAGTCGTCTATCCTCTTGCTGGAAACCATAACAGTTCAACCAAGTGCTTTTTTGGAAGACTGCAAGCAGGATGAGAGAGAGATAAAGGATACACAAAAACACTTTATCTGTAGTCATAACCGTGAATACATGGACAGAAACTAGTGTAACTTAGCGACTGATACTCCTCGTTATAACTAGGACGTATTTTTAAGCCATGTCAGAGATAAAGATAAACTGTTTAATGCGTTTTCAAACGTTTTCTTGTCAATATACATTATTTTGTGAGCAGACATTCCTCATTTTTATGATTGGTCAGCTGAAGGTCACTCGTGCGTTCTCACTCCTGGGACGCTATTGTTGAACTTTGCCTTACAGCTGTTGAAATCTAATTCAGTACTATAAAAAGTTACCTGTCTGTTATGCGCCAGTACATGGGAATTTAGTTCCCCTTCAGTGCATATTTAGGTGAAATAAATTGTTTTAAGTTTGACCATGGATTCGCATCACTAATAGAACCATTAAAAACCGACAGAGAGTACTGGACAATCCTTCTCTCCTAGCGTCCGGAACCCATCGGAATTGAGTACAACATAGCTGACTGAGTCATTGACTATTTGTGATCTGAAATTGGACTTTTACGTTGAAAACTACTACGTGCATTCACTTGCCCTACCGCGGGCAGACTGACGTTCTTACCATAATTCTGTTTCATTTTCTTGGATAAATTTATTATTATTCATTATTATCACCCTTATTTTATTAGATACACCCACTCGTCTAACCCACACACTTACCGTGGCCATAGTAACATTCTCAGCATAATTTTTTTGGTTTTACCGGTCTAATTTATTAATATTATTTCACAATTACTGTTATTATTATTACCATCACTACTATGCAAGCGAAAAGCAGCAAGTTGGTAGAAGAAGCATCCAGAGAAGATAGGACTTCAGGTGAACATAGAGAAAACAGAAGTGATGAAGATTCCTGGACAAGAACAACAACAACAGACAACAATCAGCATAAATGGGAGGAACCTGAAAGAAACAACCTTCTTTACCTACCTGGGAAGTATCGTTTCAACTACAGGCGAATGGAACTGACGAGGATATCAAAGCAAAGATCCGGAAAGCAAGACAAGCTTTCACTACTCTCAAGTCTGTGTGGAGGTCAACAGCACTCAGCATCAAAAATAAGATCCGGATTTTCAACTCCAATGTGAAGTCACTGCTACTGACTGTACGGATCAGAGACTTGCACTGCGCGTCATAAAGAGCATCTCAAACAAACTACAGACCTTAATTAACAGTTGTCTTCGCTCAATACCCAAGATCAGATGGCCAGAAAAGATCAGCAACAGAGATCTCTGGCAATGAGCGAACCAACCAGGGATAGATTGTGAAACAAATATGCAGGAAGAAATGGAGATGGATTGTGGCGATACTCTGAAGAAGCCATCAACTGACATTACTAGACAAGCCATCGCTCGAGTGGAACCCGAAAGGGAAGCGGCGAGTTGGTCGTCAGTGTGAGGGTGACTTGGTGCCAGGTGAAACTCTAGCAGAGAACGAACGCATGAGACGCACGGCTGAACTATGTCTCTAGAATTAAAGGAAACAAATAAAATCAAAAATTAAAATCACTACTATTATTTATTAATAACAATGAATTTTTCATAAACATTTTACCGCCTTACATCATTACCTTTTGTACATTTAGATGTTTTGTCAATTATAGACTTTTGCACTTCTTCTTTTCTGTGTTACTTTTTCAGGATACTTTTACACTTCAAACAACAGAGGTCATTGCAGTTCGTTCAAATCATCAAGAGCTGTGCATTTTCAGCCATTGTTGTTATCCTGGTCTTTTGTGGAACATATAAGTTATGTGTTGCTTTGCTTAATTTATCTGATATCCAGTCAGCTTATTGTTATATATTCATGCAAAATATGTCTCTCCCTTACTGATGTTTTTGAAATGTGATCTGTCTGCACTGCTGCCTCAGCGTAATTCAAAACAGGATTGATCATGTTAGATGCCACTGTTGTTCTATATCATAATATAGTCTCTAGTTTAGATAGAGGAGCTAATAGTTCGGTGTGCCTTCCTTGATTACACATCTGCATTTGACTCTGTACCTAGGTCTCTCTTGCTAAGTAAGCTTGCTGCAACACAGGCTGATAGCTGGACAAATAAGTGGTTGCATTCCTATTTTTCTGATAGGAAGCAGTACACCGTCTACAATGGAACGTCCTCCACTACCTCACTTACTTTAGCTGGTGTTCCTCAAGGTGTTGTTCTTTCTCCTTTTCTGTTTTCTTTTTTCTTATATGACTTGCCCCATTCTGATGTAGCCACTTTTGTCAAGTATGCTGATGACCTCTCTGTCTCCATGCCTGTCAACTCTCAGTCAGATTGTTCCAAATTAAATAACTTTCTGTCGGAAATTAGTCAGTGGTCCTCTTCAAACGGTCTTAAGCTAAATCCGTCTAAATGTCAGGTAGTCAATTTCACTTTCAGACGAAAACGTGACCTACAACAACTAGCTAGCTCACATGGTACCACTATCATTGACGGCATAGAGGTTGAAACTACATCTGATGTCAAGTACCTTGGACTGAGTATTTCCTCCGATCTTTCCTGGTCCTCTCACATCTTGCTAGTTACTAGAAAGATGTTTCGCTTAACGTTCTACGTTAGGAAGTTAAGGCAGTCTGGTATAAAGCAGTCTTGCTTTCTCAGTTTGTCAATTTTTGTATTCTAACCATCCCTCTTTACTGCTCCCCATTAATCTTTCCTGGACTACTTAAGAAAGACTTTGCTTTGCTGAGAAGGGCACTAAAAGCTGTTAGTAGGGCAAGTGGGATATCGTTAAACCAACTGGTTAATACTACTGTGGATAGACATATAATGTCATGTAAGAAACTAGCGAATACTATATTGTCAGACCCTGAGCATCTTCTCTATACGCAGCTCTCTCCTTGCATTTCATCTGGTAGAACTAGAAACAGCTATAAGAGGCTATATGCTAGGACTACCAAGTACAAAACTCCACAATACCTTATCTGGCACAGCTGTTATGTGATGAGAAATCCGTTAGGTATGACACGATCAACTTACTGTGGCACTTTAACAATTAGTTCCCATTAGTTTTGTTTTCCTTTCTTTGTTACTATTATATTGTTGCTCACATCTTCTATTACACACTAATTTTATATTTCATATCCTGTGGTGCATTGTTTAAAAATGTGAATGCAACGCTGTTCTTTTTTATTTCTTTTTATTTATCTGCTTTTTTTGTTGTTGTTGCTTTTTGTTTTTAAAATCTTATAAAATTTATGAGGTAATTAGATGCAATATTGTAAAGCATGCTGAAAATTCCATACCTGTACCACAAATACTGTTTGGAATAAAGCTGCTATTATTATTATTATTATTATTATTAAAAATGCTTCTTTAATTATTATTATAGTCATATAAATGTAGGACCTGGTGATGAGGGATTCATAGAAAAGAATATTCTTAGTTCATTAATCAGTCAGTCTTTAAATTGTAGATATGTAAACTACATCGTAACAACATGAATACACTTCAAAATGTGTTCAACTAAAACTATCACAAACCAGTTAATATTACAGGAAATTTACCAGAAAATAGTTAATGAAGCCGTGACTGAATTTTCCAAGTACAAAATCAACTCCTTTTCATATTGATGTAATCTGCGTTTCGGTTTGGTGCATGGTTGAGGGGCTAGTTAAATTTGTATGCGTGGAAATTTCAAATTTCACGTTTCATCTCTTCCTCTTACATGAAACTGAGTAACTTCATTATGAACCTTGACATAAATTTGAGTTCGTAATGTCCCCTGCACTGCCTACACATACTAAACTGCTCAAATAAAAATGCACGCATGCTTATATGCACACACTGATATTTTTAATAAGATTAAAGTGACTTTTCTGTTTGCGTGCAGCTTGATATTCCTAACTGACAAACTTGACTTCTTACTTTGGCATTTGATGAGTGTTATAGAGTTTATTCATTGTCAATAACTGATCACAGAGTACTTCGAAAATTTGAGAAAAATAATTTTTACGAGTTGGTCACAGATGGATATCAGTTAGAGAACCATTGGAATACCACTAGGGGATTATTCGAACGCTGCTTCGTCCTAGTTTTGGAATCACAGGCAGTATGCATGCCACTCACCAGGGTCCGAACACAAGACCTTCCGGTTACAAGGCAAGCTAACTCGTGTACCATTCAGCCACTGAGACCCGATTCAATGGCCAGCCCCTGAATTCTAACTTCTACCAATTCGTGATTTAGCGCGACTGGCACCAACCAATGTCATCGGTGGGACATCCATCCTCACATTTGATTGGATGGACCTCATCAAAATGAAACAGCTGTCCAGTACTCCCTGGTTTCCAGTGATCGACTCGTAAAAATAAATCTAATCCCTACAAACCAACTATGGAAAATAAAAATAATTGTTTGGAAAATCTCTAATGAACGATCTGGTTACACTATCGAAGCGTATTTGGCCACGTTAAAGTATCATGGCCCTGGAGTGCGAACGCTTTAGTGGCTTCGAATGCATGTTAATCACTGGATAACGGGACCTGTCATTATCTTAGCGCTAATATGAATGCTATTCACCAGCTAAGAAGCAAATTTCACCCAGATCACGATTTTAAGTACTGTTTGGACAATAGATTGATAGCAAGTAGCCACAAATGTTCTTGTGGTGCTTCCATGTATTTGCAACGGTGTTCAGAAGCTGGTGGTGGACATGTGTTTAGATGCAGAAAGTGTAGGAAGTGAACGAGTGTTCTTACTGGTAAATGACACACTCAGTTCATTATTTTCTAGTAACTTTCTTTGCTGAATCGAAACTACCTTTGACGAATATACTCTTTATGTGGCATTACTGGATATTAAAGTTCGGAATGAGCCTAACGTCTGTGGGGACAGAAAATACCTTGGTGTCCATTGAACAATGGTTCCAGCATTGCAGAAATATAACTTTCTGAAAGGTGAATACTATCACACAGCTGTTAGGAGGAATTGGTGTGACTATTCATATCGATGAAACAGTTATTATAAAGAAGAAATACAACAGCAGTCACCCCAGAGCTAGCAGCATTTGTGTGTTTTGTATTTATGACGCCGAAATTCAGAAGGGGATAATGGGGGAGGTTCCAGATAGTACTGCCAACAACATTGTATCCATTATTCAAAGGTTAGTGATCCCTGGAATTACTATCCACCCTGACGAATAGGCGGGATACAACCGCTAATCAGATTTGGGATTTAATCATCATCGAGTTAACCATTCTGATGATTTTGTCCACTCCATAACTGGCACTCAAATCATTTCAGTCGAGGATAAAAGCAATAAATGGCTCACAAAACGAAATCATTTTTAGTCACCTTGATGAATATATGTATAGAAATTGGTTGAACTTAAAAACTGACACTCCTCCTTATAACTGGGACGTATTTCTTAGCCATTTTGGAGGAAAAACACCCTGTTTAATGTATGTTCTTGCAATTTCTAATTTTTTGTGTAGAAATCACTTGTTTATATCGGTGGTCGGCTCAGCGTCACTCTTCGTTCGTATCCCAGGAATCACGGTACTTTAACTTTGTCGTTATTACTATTATTATTGTTCCCTTGGGTTCCTAGTGGAACATAGGGCTTCAACTGCACGTCTCCACTTGCTTCTGTCTTCTGATGTACTTTTCACCTGCATCCATGTTAGTCCATACTGTTTCACACGATCTTCACACGATCTTCTCCATGTCACCCTTGGACGTCCCACTCGCTTTTGTGTGACATCAAACATAAATCATCCACGTTATTACTAACATTTCTATAATAATGTTTTCTTTAGTTCTTTTGCTTTCCCAGTGGAACATACCCCTGCAAACCTCTCGCCTGAAGTTGAGGTAGCAGAGGTGTTTATTTTTACAGGACTGGGGTTGCTAGCCTCGTGCTCGACTTTCCCTTTTTACCAGTCTTATTACTGGCTCAACGAGGTAAAGGAGTGCGGCGTTGGCCAGAGATCGAACGCCGAACCACATGAGACGTAGTTGGTGAGCATTCTACCGCTGCGCCACCGACGCACATATCTGTAGGACTTGATGATAAATTAACCGGAAAGAATTAAGATTTTCAAAACTGGTGTGACCTATTGTAAGTTATAATTTTATTTCAACGGTTGAATAGATAATTAGAAAACTTGAACTGCTTGTAATTTTGTTTTTTTACAATATTCAGTTTTTTCACTGACCAATAAAGCAGTAATCTGACCTCACTCTCCTAAACATTTTGTGTAATTACTTCCGTTGTTAGTTTAAGCACACACACACACATTTTAACGTATATTTTGATATAGCGAAAATACTTTTTCAAACATTTCGAGAAAAATTGAGCAAAAAAAATAATCTTTTCGATAATTTCCTCCTCTTCTGGCTCTACAATTATATGTATGTTTATACACTTAGAATATCGTAGAATCATAATCATTAACAATATTAGTGTATTTTCAAATATCATCGATTTGTAAAGTAAGATCACAATGGAATTACAGCTCGCGAAAGATGCATAAATTATAATAAGCATAAGAATGTAATAGCGAATAGACTATCAAATAAAATTAGGGGGATTTCCACAACAAATTAAGGATCATTAAAGCCTTGATGGCCAGGGGAGTAAGGACAGTGTCTGAACCAACTTCTTTTGGATGCATAAGTTAGGTTTCCTAATGTAGATCCTAACACCCAGCCTTAGCAATATGTAGTAGACGAACTCTTAAGGTGACGTTAAGATTAATTGGTTGGTATGCTGTAGATAACTTTGAAAACCGCCTCGTTAACATCAATTTTGTGTTCTGTATCCACGGTATGATACAGAATAGAGCTATGGCAATGTAATATGTAACTTTTCATATGAAGATGCAGTGTAAATTACAGTAATAGGCACAAGATATTCTAAACCACTAGATAATAAGGGACTACTTCAACTAACCAGGCTCTCGTCTGTTGGTTTGTTCCCAGCCAACCAGAGTTTCGTCTTGTTAATTCCTTCTGACCAGCTGATCGGTCATTTGATTTTCATTATGGAGCCGGCCAGCGAAGGTGGTAGCTGTTGATAAAAGTCTTCAACATGTTGGAAATACATTTCGTGACAGGTAGTGCAAGTTTCTGCACTGTAAACAAGAACTGACTGACTGATTTCACATTTGTATAGAACAGAATCCGAATCTTGTTCTTTACGCTGGCTGAGTGCAGTGCAGAAGATTTCCAAACTGATTTCAGGTTGATGAAGGCGTATCTTGCCTTTCCAATTCCGACTGGTTTTGACATTTTCATCCGTTCCACTGGCCTGTAGTTGAAACGATGCTTCCTAGATAAGTGAAGGAGGTAATCTCTGTTAAATTTTTCCCGTTGATGGTGATTGGTGCTGGTTGTTGTTGTCGTTGCTGTTCGTCAGTTATCCTCATCACCTCCGTCTTCTCTATGTCCACCTGCAGTTCCGTCTTCGCCGACTGCCTTCCCAGTCAGTTTGTTGGTTTTCGCCTGTAAGTCATCTAGTTTGTGTGACATTAAGCATATTGAACTGACATCAGTTAGCGAACCATTAGAAAAAAAGCTGGAAGTACTTGACAGCTGTTTCGTCAGCCTAAATTGTGACTATTCAGCAGTACGCATCCGTCATAGGGGTTCGAACCCAGGACGTTCTGGTTACAAGCCAAGCGAGCTCGTAGACCATTGAGCCACTGGGACCCGATTCAATGGTCCTTGAGTTCTAACTTCTAGCAATTCACGACATTGCGCGACCACTTCGCAATGCCTTTTTCGATGAGCCACTGCTTCATCTTCAACCTGCTGTACCCTACTGGTCATGGCTTCCCACTAGAACCCCAGGTTAACTGCCTTAATAGGGGCAGTCACTGGTGAGCATCAGATGGATGAGTAGTGTTAAAGAGTCCCAAACTAGGACGAAACAGCTGTCCAGTCCTCCCAGCTTTTTTTCCAATGGTTCTCTAACTGATATCAGCTCGTAATGAAATCCTCCATGTAATCAAACAAAATCTCTACAAAACCAATACTTGAACACTAAGCATATGTTATCCACATGCGAAATCCAGATCTTCTAGTGTCTTCTCATCCGTGATCCAGAGTACTTCTGTCTTCTCACTCCTTGCGGACAGTCTGGTGCATAATCCAGTCCACTACAATCAAGAATATCATCCTTGGTGATAATAAACAGCCAGCTTGTCTTACTCCTGTGTTCATTTCGAACGCCTCACTGTGTTTTCTGTTGTGGATCACCTAACACGTGATATTGCCAGAGTTCCTTGTTGTTGGCTTGTCGTTTCTGGCCAGCCATTTGTTCTTCACTATGGAGCCAGCGAAAGCAAATGTCAATGAAATTCTGAAGCCTGTTTGAAATGCTTTAAGTGACGCACACGCTACGTCTCACAACCGTATACAACCACTGACTGAATTGGCATTAATGTCAGAAATCTGAATCTTGTTCCTTATGTTGAGTGCAAAAGATTTCTAGACTCGTCTCAGAATGATGAAGGTTTCCATTGTTTCTGCGATCGTGCTCTTTACATCTTCATCTGTACTGCTTGAATTTGAAACTATGTCTCCCAAATAAGTAAAAGGAGTGACCTCGTTCAGATTTATCCCGTCGATAGTGATTGGTGCTTGCTGCTGTAGTCGTTGGTTAGTTATCATAATCACCCTCAGCTTGTCTATGTTCGCTCGAAGTCCTGTTTTCACTGCTGCTTCTGTCAACTTGTTAGTTCTGAGTTATATATCTCCAATTTTCTGAGCTTGAGACATCCATCAACGTCTTCTCGCAGTTTCCGATATGTATAACTCGCCATTTCGCCGAATAGCAAAGTAACCAGTGAACATTCTGGGACTTTAACACAAAGAAATTTTGCGAAACAAAATCAGTGATGTCTTTGGCTTCGTTTCTAAAATATCTGAGACTAATGTTAGTGGTAAACGTATGTTATACATGGATGTATCATCACTATTCATAAATATACCACTTGTCAAAAAAGTAGATTACATTTGCTAAGAAATCCCTGAAAGGCAAATCGACTTAGGAATTCCAGTGTGCAGCCTCAGAGAATTACTCCTTAAATGCACAATCAGTTTGCATTTTGTCTTCAGCAATTCATGTTACCAACAAGTAGATGGAACAGATATAGGTTTACCATTAGGCCCAATCTTAGCTAACTTCTTCCTCATGAAACTTGAAAACGGGAGATTGAAAGTTACTATCAAGAAGTTGGATATGCATTACCGTTATATGTCCATGATATATTTATCTTAGTTGATGGGAATGCAAACATAGACGAACTGTTCATGAAATTCAGTAACATCCACCATTCTTTTACTCTTACTTGTGAAGAGGAGCAGGACAGTAAACTACATTTTCTGGGTGCCTTGCTAAGTAGATGTGAAGATGGATCACTTAGGAAAAGCGTGTATAGAAAAAGCACTTTCACAGGGCAATACACACACTTCCTTAGTTACGTGCCTATTAAATATAAAAGAAATGTTGTTAAATGTCTTATGAGCAGAGCAAGAAAGATATGTACGATGACCTCTTACAAAAGGAATTTGAATTTATTCACGATTCCTTGACGGAGATGTGCTATCCAATTAATTTCACATAGAAACATACAAAACCTTGCAGAGAAGACCTGAGAATACAATCGTAAACTCTATTTATTAAGTTACAACTTAATGGTGACTTGTCAAGTGAAATTTTGTTCCAGAGACTTTCTAAGAGTATATGGGAACGCAGTAAACCTATGTTTGTCATTCTCTAGTCGATGAATGATTGGGAAGCAAACGAAGGATAAGCTAAGTAGGTTTGTCACACATCTATGTGCATTTATCAATTCAGTTGCATCTGTGGTGACAGTTATGTTGGGCATACTGGTAGACAGATTAGCCCACGTGTCACAACTGAACATCTGCCATCGTGTTTTGGCAAAGGACAGACAAAAACCAAAGCTCCATTTTCTCACATTTAGTTGACAGGGTTCATGTAGTGAAGAAAACGAAAGCTTTCAGGGTGGTGATTCATCGCATCCCACCGAATCTTTCCAACAGACTTCATATTCGTCTACTGTACATAACTGAGGCGATAGCCATTCGAACAACTAGTAAGCTTAATCGTCCCATATATATATATATATATATATATATAGCATTTTTATTACAATACACAACAATTTATCAATCAAGTGGCGATATGTTTGTTAACAATAATTAGTCAGTATCAACATGTCAATGGGGTGATAATTAACGAAGAAAATTAATACATACAATTAAAAGGTTTAAATGTTTGCAACACATGGATAGTGTAATGCATAATTCTCGAAAAAATGAAGAGCAATTGGGAAATAAGTGAGTGTTCAAGTTGATTGCGTAACAGATGACCAAAAATATAAAATGATTTTGACAATGAAAATTAATTAAAGATGAAATAGTCAGAAAAATAATAAAATAATTTGGACAATGCTAAATCGTTAAAGCCCTAGGAGGAGGGGAGCGAAGTATTCCGGCTTATACATTCATGTAGCGATGGCCAAGGTAAGGAAAGTGGCTGTACGAATTTCTTCTGAACACACAGGTTTGGCTTCTTCAGGTGGATGTAGAAGACGAAGTCGTAAAGCAAAATTAAGATTAGTAGGGATGCGAAAAATAATTTTAAATGCTGTATTAACATCAACCTTATGCTAACTATCTACAAGGTGGGCTAAAATAGAGCTACGAATAGATCTTGTTTGTCCTTTGCTTAACCATGTTGGATGATGTTCGGAAATACGATGATGAACCTGCCTCATTGTACGCCCAATGTAACTAGCTCCACAACTGCAGTCAAACTAGTAGATATATATAGAGGAAGCAAAATTAGGTAGTTCATCCTTATTTCTCGAACATAGAATAGGGGTGGTTGTGAAGAGACAACATACCTCTGCTGCATAGTAAGTTCTTTTAACTGCATTCTTCAGGCGCTGTGTTATTATTTCGCTGATTTTGTCACCGAGGAACTGCAGTTTTATGAACATTGGGTGTTTTGGAACTGTTGCCATACTGACTCTCTTAGGTGCTGAATTCATATTTTTCTCAATGATTTCATCTAACCATTTTTCCTAAGTAATTCTCTAATATAGCAAAAATATTCATTCAGACATCTATAAAACACAAAATAATTGAGCAAAGAATATCCTCTTCGATAAATTCCTCTTCTTGCTCTACGATTATATATGCATGTTTATATACATCGAATATTCTAGATTAGTAGTCAATAACAATATTAGTGTTTTTTAAATAATATCGATTTGGTAAGTAAGATCACAATAGAATTACAGTTCATTAAAATGCCTAAATAATAATAATAATAAAAATATAATAGCAAATAGAATATCAACTAAAATTAGGAAAATTCCACAAAAATTCAGGATCATTCAAACCTTGATGGCCAAGGTAAGGATAATGTCTGAACTAACTTCTTTCGGATGCACAAATTAGGCTTGTTAATATGGATCCCCACAGCCTCAGCAATATTTAGTAGTCGAACTCTTAAGGTGAAATTGAGATTCGTTGGTATGCGGTAAATGACCCTGAAAGCATGTTTAACGTCTATCTTGTGTTCTGTCTCCACAAGATGAGACAGAATAGGGCTGCGAATAGATTTTGTTTGTCCTTTGCTTAACCAGGCAGGGTGATGTTCGGAAATCCGACGAGAAACACGCCTAATTGTACGGCCTATATAACTGGCTGACTCCACAGGAGCCGTTAAATTCTCTAATAATCATAAGCTTCTCACTGAGGCAGTCATTTCAATAGATTAACCTATATAAACATATACGTATATATATTATTCCTTTACGTTCCCAGTGGAACATAGGAGTTCAAGCTAGAGACTTGAAATTTCGGTAGCAGTGGTGTTTATTTTTAGGGGATGGGGTTGCTAACCCCATGCCCAAACCTTCCCTTTTTACCAGTCTTATTACTGGGTTAGCCAGGTAAGGAAGTGCGCCGGCCGGGGATCGAAACTCTGACTATAAGCTTGGTCGGCGAGCATTCTACCTCTGTGCCACCGACGCATAAATGTATATATATATATTAGAGCAGAGACAGAGATGAGGATCCAGTTGTAAAGTAAATATCTCTTCGCTCAATCCTTTTGCTTTCAAACTGTTGGAATGAATATTATTATTATGATTAATTGCACAATTTATATGCACAATCTTATTATCCCACTGACAAAACACCGTGATTGGTTTATATTTTAATACTTATTCGTAGTTATGTATATTAGAGTTAAGCCTGATGAGATCTAACTGAAGACAAAATTTTCCGCTTAAATGTGTTGTTCTTCAAATATAATAACCACTAATATGTGTAATAGCATAGCCATTTGTTAATACTCTTCGAAAAGTTACCATCGATGAACTGTAATTCTAGAAGGATTTTACACTAGGTGGTTGAACAATACTCAGACTAAACTCAGTATTTACGTAAAATGTATTGCTGGCTTAACTTCCTGTAAGCGACAATAGGTGAAAGGAAGTAAGCAGAAAGTACACAGCAATAAAATATGTCTTGTAAGACAGCCATCTATCAATCAAACAAATCAGAAAGAAGAAAAAACAGAATTCTCTTTTAGATATAATATTATGTTTCAGTTATTTTCTTTTTGTTAAGAACTAATTGCAAATATTTCTTTTGAAATAATGAACTATTTTTAGAAGAAACAAAATTCAATTAAATCCAACAGTTTAAAAGTGATGTAGTAAAGAAAAATGCCAGAGGACTGTTAAACATGCATAGTGAAGTAGTTCTATGTTAAGCTGATGAAGAAATACCAACAATAACAACAAAGCTATGAATTCTTGTTTTTATCTCTCTTACGTGACATCCGGCTATCAATCAAGGGACGTGTCTACTGCTCAGCAGTTCGCTCCGTCCTTCTCTATGGTTCTGAAACATGGCCAATACGAGTTGAAGACATGAAAAGGTTGTCTGTTTTTGATCATAGATGTCTACGATCTCTTTCTCACGTTAGGTGGTATAATAAGCTAAGTAATGTTGACGTTAGGCGTAGAGTGTTGGGTAAAGAGGGAAAATCACTCGAAGAGGCTATGAAGTTACACAGATTGAGATGGCTAGGTCATGTGCTGCGCATGCCTAACCATCGCCTCCCCCGACGGACGGGCATTACTAGCTGATATAGGTGCAGGTTGGAAAAGAGTAAGTGGTGGCCAAACAAAAACATGGCCTCATCAATCCATGAAATCCCTGACAGTTAAACTGAGTCAGGTAGGGAGGGAGATGCAGACTTTCGGGTTGGGGCTCTCGGGACTCTAAGAATCAATGGCTGGAGACAATAGGTGACATGGCTCAAAATCGTTGTCAATGGCTTACGCAGATGTATTCAGTCTCTTTAACCTTCATATTCCTTTCTACGATTACTCATTCTGTTTCACTCTTATACTTGTCAACACTCTATTGATTCTCTTCACTCATCTTCTTGTCTACGTTTGTGTGCTATTTGGAACGTGGCAACTCGAACTGCTGCACGTCGGTGCCAAGTTCTATATTGAAGCCAGACAGATACAAACAGACTCTAGAAGTGAAATTATTCGAAGAAAGTTAAGCCTCTATGTGTGGTGTGATGGGGTCAATAACGGAGGTTAAATTTAGTCTGTACATTTCACCCTACTTTTATTCCAATCAAAGTCAAATAGTCAATTTTCTTTCGGCTTCAAATATTCTGAGGTATATGCAAAATGTTGGTGAGAATTTGGAAAACAAGCAAACATCGACAGCTGCTGATGATACACCATTGAACTATCCGTGAATAAATTAGGTGGATGGCGGCTAGCCGTGGAACCCACTGGGATGCTCATTTCATCAGTTACATGTACCTGCATTCTCCAGTAAGTGTGTGCTGGTGCTTCCATTGAGGCTGGGACCAAGTACTAGTCGTTTCAATCGCAGTTACCTATTGTCTCCAGCCATTGATTCTTAGAGTCCCGAGGGCGGGCCCCAACCCGGAAGTCTGCATCTCCCTACCTGACTCAGTTTAACTGTCAGGGATTTCATGGATTGATGAGGCCATGTTTTTGTTTGACCACAACTTACTCTTTTCCAACCTGCACCTATATCAGCTAGTAATGCCCGTCCGTTGGGGGAGGCGATGGTTAGGCATGCGCAGCACATGACCTAGCCATCACTTCGAGTGATTTTCTCTCTTTGCCCAACACTCTACGCCTAACGTCAACATTACTTAGCTTATTATACCACCTAACGTGAGAAAGAGATCGTAAACATCTGTGGTCAAAAGCAGTCAACCTTTTCATGTCTTCGACTCGTATTGGCCATGTTTCAGAGCCATAGAGAAGGACGGAGCGAACTGGTTGATAGCCGGATGTCACGCCTATGCTAGAGATGGCGTAAGTTAGCGAAAGCAGCCCGAGCTTTCTGGATCCGTGCTGTGATTTCGTCACCAACCAATCCGTTGGTGCTGATACAACTTCCCAAATAGGTGAAGTGGTCAACATGTTCTATCACTTCACTCCCTATCACTAAGCTAGGAGTTGACGTAGTCCAGTCCTGTAGCAGCATCTTACATTACACAGGGGCGAATCGCATGCCAAACATACGAAGATTGCTGCTCAAGGTGTTCAGAAGACTCTGCATTTTGTCAGCATCCTCCCCTAACAGGACTATGTCATCTGCATATTCTAAGTCCATAAGACTATTCTCTGGTAACAAGTCGATTCCTAAGTCGTTAAGTTCAGTTAAGGATACTTCCATTAGCATATCTATGAGGAAGTTAAACAGAAAAGAGGAAAGTGGACATCCTTGACGGACACCACTGGTTGTTATCAATTCAGATGACAATTCCCCATAAGCCCTTACACAGCTACGTGAGTTTGAGTAGAGTGCCTTGATTAGTGCAATGTACTTTCTTGGCACTCCCTTCACAGTCAAACATTGCCATAGAACCTCTCGATCCACGGAGTCGAAGGCCGCCTTCAAGTCACGAAATATGGCAATTGTTGGACGCCTAAAAGTGTGTCTATGTTCTAGGATCTGTCGGAGAGTGAAGATATGATCTATACACCCTCTACCTGGCCTAAAGCCTGCTTGATTTTCCCTCGTTTGTTCCTCCCGAGTTCGGCTTAGTCTGTTTATGATTACTGAGCCTAGGATTTTAGAAACTGTTCGTTAGGCTGATCCCCCTATGATTATCACATGAGGACTTGTCTCCCTTCTTGAATATCGGTATAATAAGTGACTTACCCCGATCTGATGGAACCGTCTCTGATTCCCAGACGTTACCTAGTACCTCAGTTCAACTTTATACTAGTATGTCACCCCCATATTTAAACACCTCCGGAATAATTCCGTCGGGTCCTACCGCTTTGCCTCGTTTCAAATTACAGATAGCTTTTGTGAACTCACTTACAGACGGCGGACCAGTGTCTATATCCCATTTGGGTGTGTGCTGGATGGTGGGGAGGCTCAGTGTGGCTGTAGGCAAGTTAAATTGATCCTCAAAGTGTTCTTTCCAGCGTTCAAGGCGTCTATCCTGAGAGCTAATTAAGGAGCCATTTTTCTCACAAATAGTCTCACTTATGATTTGCCTTCTCCCACCCGTTTCCCTGATGAGTCTAAAGAGTTGCCTAGTGTTGCCTATCGCCGATGCTTTTTCCATCTCTTTCGCCTTTGTCAACCACCACTGTTCGCGGTCCTTGTGGAGACTCTTCGTAAGTTTCCATTTGTGCAGCTTTCGCTCCTCATTGAATTCGGAGCTCGCCGGAATAAGTCTTTTAGCATCTATCAGTTCGGATGAGGCAGTCGAAATCCAATGGTTTTTACTCACCTTTGGATTTACCTTATTCACAGCTTTTACAGCTGTATCTTTGGCTGATTGAATATTCTTCCAGGCCTCTTCAGTGTGAGCGCAGCTGTCGAACTCAGATATGTGTTCAGCTAGTTCTTCCTCAAATAGGGACTTAGTTTCCTGATCGAGCTGGGGACGTGATGGGTTTACCGCTAGCTGTTTCCCACGTCCGTTCAGTCGTAAGCACACACGAGCGCGGACCAGTGCGTGATCGGTATCTACACACGTGTTCCAGAGGGAGCGACAATCCCCTACCTACCCACGCCAACAATAGCTTATTGCTATGTGGTCTATTTGTGTCCAGCGTTGGTTTGATGATGGAGGTCGCCAGGTCAAACAGTGTCTCTCCTTGTGTTTGAACTTAGTGCTTACACGAGACAAGTGATTATCTGAACAGAACTGTAGGAGACGGTCACCGTTGTCGGTTCGCTGGCACGGAAGGCCATTTGTGCCAACGACATCCTTCTCAGATTGACACAATTTCCCTACTTGAGCATTAAAGTCATCAGCTAAAACAACTATATCTGAGCGTTTAGCCTTTCGCAGCAAACTAGACAGCTTTTGGTAGAACTCATCCTTCGTTTCATCCGAACTGCAGTCAGTGGGGGCGTAGGCGGAGATTACGAAAAGGCATCGGCGAGTAGTGCAGTCCTTTCTCCTTTTCACTGATCCGTTCAGACGGATAGCACACATTCGGCTATCTACCGGGATCCAGTCAAGTAATGTCTTTTCTGCCCTAGTACTCAAAGCTATCCCAACACCAGCTAATCCTCGTGAGCTAGCCGTCGCATCTTCTGACACCCTCAAGGTGAATTTTGCAGATTCATCCTGTTGGCCAGATGGGGTTAGGTGAATAACCACACTTGGGTCTTCTTTGCGTGTTTCTGAAACACAACATACATCAATGGCTCGGGATGCCAGAGTCTTGACTAGTGATGGTTGTTTTCCTATTTGGCAAAGTGTTCAAACATGAAATGCTCCTATATGAAATTGGTGACGTGGCTTTAGGAGACTATCGGTAGTGGTTTTTTGGCTTCTGTCGCTTTTAGTGGACAGAGAGTGAAGAGGAATTGAACAGCCATCAAGTAGAGGAGTTGCATCAGTAGAAGAACAGTAGAAGACAAAGATGAGTGAGGATTAGAGAGGTTTCGCGTGCATTTCGGATTGTGAGGGCTGCCCACACTGTGGAAGTTGGTTGCGCGACCACAGAGCCCAGGGGACAACTACTTGAGGCCGGTCACACGCGGCCTGTTTGTGTTTGTTCTTTTTTATTTGGTGTGTCTCAGTAGCATATTTATCACTTCTGCACTGTGACATGGCAGCAGGAAGCGCGGTCGTTGTTAATCCGGGCCCCGACCGATCCGGCATGATATTTTGTGATTTTGTTTGGGTCATAGCATTGGATTGGGTAGCTGCTTTTTGTCTAACCACTATCCAAACAACCTTTCTGGCATGGTAGGACCACAAGCGACATTAGTCTCAGCCAGTATAGCTTGTTGGGTCATTGCGATGTTCAAGCCGGAACACCACGTCAAGGTAGCAGCTTTCGGTTGGGGATAAACCACACAATGTTATACAGTAATATTTACTGATGACAACGTTTCGAGCACAATCTATTGTTACTCATAATCATATCAAGTTACTCACGCAACTTTTTTCCTTCATTTATATACATGTGTGGAATTGACCAGATATTTGAATAAAAATCAACATGAGATAAGGTACATTCAGAAATAATAATATGAGTGTTGTTGATCAGTTACAATCAGATGGGAAATAAGCCGAGTGTTTTTATAGTCATAATAAGTAACTTGTTAGAATGTTATGATGTACGTCAATTGAAATAGAATTTTATGGTTATTTATTATCCTCCTGTGATTTGACTGGTGGTGATAATATCTTCCACATCTCTGGTATTTGCACTGAGTCATTTCTGTTGCATGTGTTGGGTGTAGAGTCGATGAACTAGAATTCGGTAATCAATCTCTCTCTCCTCCTACCTATATTACTTCTTAGAATTTTGACTCTATCCCACCCGCCCTATTGTGTGGTTGTGTATTAATGCATGCAGTGCTATTGCTGATAATCTGATAATCTTACTACCCCTGATTTACTAGTTTGACCTATGTAGTTGACTCAACTCACAGTCATTGCAACGTATTTTGTAAATTATATAATATTTTGTTCAGTTGGGTCTGCATAATATATTCTTTTTTATCTGATAATTTATATTAGTTTTAAAAATTTCATTTCTTTTAATCAATGAATTTTTTAGTTTTAAGAGTTTCATAAAAACGTGATAAGAACACAGAGTACTAATATGACATGCAAAAGTCGCCTGCTTTTAAAGTGCACTTTTCATCTTACTTAATATTTATTGATTTTTAATTTGATTGTTTCACTACTTTGAGAAGCCTGTGCTGACTAATAATATAGAACTAAAAGAGAAAATACTTTGTTTGTCATCAGCATGTCCGTAACGAAACGTATACACCAAAAAAAAAAAGCTGTTGTTATTCAACCAATGGGAGTACAGGAGATTCACAAGGTTCCAATGCTATGAAAATAACCAACCAACCAACAACAACAGCAGCAGCAACATTCAGCGCCAATCACCACCAACGAGAGGGATTTGAAAGAGGTTACTTCATTCACTTTTCTAGGGAGCATTGTCTCAACTACAGGAGGAACGGACGAGGATGTCAAATCGAGAATCGGGAAGGCGAGAAACACATTCATCAACCTGAAACCAATCTGGAAATCTTCGTCACTCAACTCAGCATCAACAACGAAATTCGGATTTTCAATACAAACGTCAAGTCAGTCAGTTCTTCTATACGGATCAGAAACTTGGCGGCGGGTCACAAAGAATATTTCCAACAGCCTGTTGCAGACCTTTATCAACAACTGTCTTCACTCTATACTGAAGATCAGATGGCCGGAAAGAATCACCAACAAGAAACTATGGGAACAAACAAAACAAGAACCAATCGCCCAACAAATATGCAGGAGAAAGTGGAGATGGATTGGACACTCGCTGAGGAGGCCGCTGGGTGACATCGCGCGTCAGGCCATAGCTCGAGTGGAACCCGAAAGGGAAGCGGCGAGTGGGACGTCAATGCTAGGGTGACATGGAGGAGATCGTGTGAAGAGGAGTTGAAACAGTATGGACTAACATGGATACAGATGAAAAGTACAGCAGAAGACAGAAGCAAGTGGAGACTTGTAGTTGAAGCCCTATGTTCCACTAGGAACCCAAGCGAACAATAATAAAATAATAACAATGTACCATAATACTGTTTCGAGGCTTAATAAAGGAGCAAAGTTTATTCTAGGCTCCTTTTTAGACTACACTACTGCTATTCACTCTATTACTAGGCCTCTTTTACTAACCAAGCTCATTTCAGCACACACAGTCTCGGGTAACAACGTGGTCTTTTTTCTATCTGTCAAGTAGGAAGCAACATACTGTTTCGAATAGGAAGTGCCAAACTTCTTTGCTCACGAAAGCTGTTGTCCCTCAATGGTGCTGTACTGACTCCATTCCTTTTTTTTCTTTCTATTTGCATAACCCACTCTTGTATTCTCCTAAAATTAATTTCATTAAATTTGCAGATGATCTGACAATTTCTGCCCCAGCGGTTTCTCCACTAGGTTGTTCGGAAATGCATAGATTCTTATCTGAAGTTAACAAATGAATCGTCTCACTCAAATGGTCTTAAACTAAATCCACCTAAGTGTCATGTTGTTAATTTTAGTTTCAGATGTGAACAAGACTCGCGTCGACTGATTCAATCTCACGATTTCTTGAAAATCGACGGCACTGTGATAGGGAGTAAATGGAATATCTCCTATCCTGGCATCATTTTCACCTCAAATCTCTGATGGTCGTCTCATATCTTGTTGATTTCTACGAAAACTTTTCGTTTGTCTAATTGATAAAGAAGTTGAGACTTTCTGCTGGCATCACTCAACCTGTTCTCTTGAAGTTTATTAATTCATGCATTCTGCCCACTCTTCTTCATTGTTCACCACACTTACTGTTCCTTAGACTTCTCAAAAAGTACTATGTCATATTACGTAGAACACTGAAAGCTGTAAGTAGGGTTAGTGGTGTGTGCCTTTGACTCAGCTAACGAACATTATTGTCAACAGGCACTGAAATTCTTGTAAGCAGTTGGCTAAAGTCATTGATTTAAGAATAAAACTTGTGCACTGTGGTAGAGTATAATTCCATTATGGCAATAAAATTTGTTTTGATAAAGTCTCACAGTGTTATACAGTAATGTTTACTGATGACCACTTCGAGCACAATTTATTGTTGTTCATAATCATATCAAGAAACTACTCACACAACTTTCTAACTTCGTTTATATAATTCCATTATTTTCCATCGCTTGATTTGATTGGTAGTAGTATTTTCCATATTTCCGTTATGAGTGATGAGTCATTCCTATTGCATGTGTTGGATGTGTAGACTCGAAGTTACCCATTGAAGAAATTATTTTAGGAATTCAGTTATGCCTCACATTTACTCTTTTTAAATTCCAAGGCAAAATATATAGACAAACAGAAGGTGTAGCAATGGGATCACCAATATCCCCTATCGTAGCAGATATCTTTATGGACAGCTGGGAAAGTATTGCTCTAAATACATTTAATCCTACTCCAAAAATATGGTGGAGATATGTGGATGACACTTTCACAGTGTTGAAAACAGAACACTATCTCTAGCTACTTGACACATATAAACTCACTAGTAGAAGGAATAAAATTCACATTTGAATCGGAAAATGAACAAGGAGAATTAGCTATGTTAGATTGTAAAATAAAACGAATAGAAGAAGGTAAACTGCACACTAGAGTTTATAAAAAGCCAACGCATTCTGCTAATAGATATTTAGACTTTAATTCATCTCATCCGTTAACTGTTAAGGCAGGCTTAGTTAAGTGTCTAACAAACCGAGCAACAACATCACTAAGTAGTACAAGAAAAGACCTAAATGATGAAATAAAACAGAGAGAAGAAGCGTTGGTGTTAAATAAATAACTATCCTATAAAATTCATTAGGAAGATCAGAAAAGGTCAAAAGCAAAATAAAAATAATTATGAAACTAGTAATGATAACATAAATAAGAGAGAATATAAGGCGTCTACTGTTATACCATATAAGGAGGGGACATCTGAGACCCTCCCTGTGTAGGATTCCTAATAAAGCAGGAATTAGATTGGCATTTAAACCTACAAACTCACTCAGGTAGGACAAGCCGTGTGGCCTAAAGGACCCTGTAAGTTGACCCATTTAAAAAAACAATATAATTTACAAAATACCCTGCAATGACTGTGAGTGAGGTCAACTACATAGGTCAAACTAGTAGGTCAAGCGTAGTTAGATTGTCGGAACATAAGAATTTAGCTAAGGTAAGAATGGTTGACCCCATCCGCGAAGATAAGTAATTTAGAAAAAAACTCAGCAATTGCACTGCATGCATGCATTAACACACAACTACACAAAAGGGTGGGTGTGAGAGGGTTAAAATTCTAAGAAGTATTATAGGTAGGTGGAGATATAAAGAGATTGATTACTGAATCCTGATTCACATGTAATAGGAATGACTCATTACTCATACCACAAATATGAAAAGCACTACTACCAGTCAAATCAAGCGATGAAAAATAATGGAATTATATAAACGAAGTTGGAAAGTTGTGTGAGTAGTGTCTTGATATGATTATGAACAGCAATAAATTGTGCCCGAAGTGTGGTCATCAGTAAATATTACTGTATAATAACACTGTGAGACTTTACCAAAACAAAATTTTACCCATAATGGCTTAAGTCACCTTGTCTGATACCGAACATCCTCTGTGCTCGAAACGTTTTCCTTGTATCTCCTCGGAGGTAAAACCAAAAAAATGATTTCATAATAATTTATGCTCGTACAGCAAAATATAAAAACACTCAACCATACCAATATTTAGCACAGGTTCTGTGTGAAGAGACAAATGTCGGAAAAGAGGATATATAAACTTTTTAAATCACTGAATAAACAGCAAATTAGAACAAGAATTATTACTACGTGTATATATTACTTATTATATTATTTATTGGAAACATTAATTTCTCCATATGAATTTGAAACAAGCAAAAATGAAGTTAATAAAGCTGCTATTAACTTTTGTTGCTTGTTTTATTTATTTTTTATATATTATTCAGGATATTCTATACTTACTGTCAGTTTTTGTGGTTCTGTTATTTTTACTATTTTATGTATTTATATATATTTATAAAAGGAGCTAAATTGTCACATATATGTACAAACTATACAGACAGACTGATAGTGTGACGATGGGGTTACGCCAAGGACCCATTCTAGCCGACATTTTCCTACTCGTCAAAGTAAATCTAATCCTTACAAACCAACTATCGAAAATTAATCTGATGCTCGCTAGTGACTTGCTACATGAAAGGAGTTTCCTGAAGTTCTAGTGAGAAGTCGTGACCAGTAAGGTCCATCCAAATGTCAGGTGTGAGGATGAATGTCCCACCGACGACATTGGTTGGTGCCAGTCGCGCTAAATCACGAATTGGTAAAAGTTAGTATTTATGGACTGGCCATTGAAACGAGTCTCAGTGGCTGAATGTTATATGAGCATACCTTGTTACTGGAAAGTTCGGGATTCGAACCCCAATGAGTGCGTACTGCCGATGACTCCCAAACTAGGCTGAAGAAACAGCTGTTCAATACTGCCTGGTTTTCAATGGTTCTCTAACTGATATCAATCCGTGATCAACTCGTCAAAAGAAATCTAATCCTTACGAACCAATTGTCAAAAACTAAAGGACGTGCCTTTGAAAGGTGGGATTGATGAACTAGAATTCTACTGTCGCTACATGGATGATACATATTTGATTATGAAAAATGAGGAGGAAGCAAAGAATATCCTGGAAAAATTTAAAGAGATTCACTCGGCAATAAATTTTACTATGGAGAAAGAAAGAGACTGTAGTATTGCATTCTCTTACGTCCTTATGACTAGAAAAGAGGACGGTACACTAAGAAGTGAATATAGAAAACCTACATCAACTGGTCAGTATACTCATTTTTTCAGCTTCTTGCCTGTTATATACAATAAAAAGCTTGGTCCATAGAGCAAGAGAAATCTGCTCTGGTGAATATCTTAATGAAGAGCTTAATATTATTAAACAGTTGATGAGTGAAAATGGTTATCCAGAAAGATTCATCGATAAGAGTGTAAACCAAAAGTCAAAGCAGGCCAAAGCACCAAACGTTCCAGAAAAGACCTTGTTCTTATAACTTCAGTTCCTCGGGAATAACATCAGCGACATATTAACACAACGCCTTAGGAACGCGGTAAAAACCATTCTGTGCTGCTGAATTATGCTGTGTCTTCAAAACCACTCCTATTTTGCGTTCAGGAGTAAAAGATAAACTGCCTAATTTCACCTCTTCTATGTGTATCTACCAATTTGACTGCTCCTGTGGAACCAGTCAGTTATATAGGCCGTACAATTAGGCGTGTTTCTCGTCGGATTTCCGAACATCACCCTGCATAGTGGTTAAGTAAAGGAAAAACAAAATCTATGCATAGAGCTATTCTATCTCATCTTGTTGATACAGAAGACAAGAATGATGTAAACGAGTTGGCTTTCATCTGCCGCATACCAACGAATCATAACCTTACCTCAAGAGTCCATCTACTATATATTGCTGAGGCTGGCTGTTGGGATCTACATTAAGAAACCTAACTTATGCATCTAAAAGAAGTTGGTTGGTTTAGACACTGTCCTTACCCCCATGACCATCAAGGCTTTAATGATCCTCAATTTGTTGTAGAAATTTCCTTAATTTTATCTGATATTCTATTTACTGGTACATTTTTATGCTTATTATAATTTAAGCATCTTTTAATGAACTGTAATTCCAGTGATCTTACTTTACAAATCGATACTATTTAAAAACTACCAAAATTAGTAATGACTACTATTCTAGAATATTCTATGTATATATTCATATACATAGTTGTAGAGCCAGAAGAGGAAATCATCGAAAAGTATATTCTTTGCTCAAATTTCCTTTTGTCTTCTAAATTCCATTCTGTTTAATTATTATTATTGTTGTTTGGAATAAGATTATTGTATTACTATATACTGAGGAAATGACCTAGTCTAATGATGAAACGTCCATAATCAAATTGTGAAACTCAGAGAACACCAGACTGCTTCTGTGTTCACCCTTAATTACCAAGCTAGTCCATGAAAATATTACAGTTAATCCTTATAGGCAAAAAGATTTTAAGTATCCCTCCAGCTTCTTTTCACTGTACACGAGAATTTAGTTATAAGCACAACGGAAAAGAAGTTAAGAATATTTCGTGTTAAATAATTAAATAACACTGTCATCAAAAATTAACATCTGATAGCAATTTACTTCCGTGACACTCTTGAAAATGTGTTATTAATAGTCAAACGTAAGAAAAACCCTGAAATTGAGTTTAATGCTTGTTGTCTTTCAGAAGAAAAGCGACTCCACATCTTGAGGCAGCTCTTGTTTATTTCGTGACTCACACCTTTACTTATGATATCATCCAGATCCTCTAAAGCTAAACTATGCAGATCACAAGTGACTCCTTGTTGAAGTAGTTTATGCAGGCACATTTCTCACTGGATTGTAGTCAAAATGTCTTGAGAGAAATCTCTCAGCCAAGTGAGAAATGAAGAGCATTCAAGTTGAGTGATGAGATACTTCAATTTAATTCTAATCAGAGATGGATAATGAGTTGTTGTGAGATGACAAGTAGGCACTACTGTTGACTGCTAACAAGTTGGAAAATTAGTTTCAAAGCCTTCTGACAGTTAAATCTCGGGAAAACCTATATCCAATTAAAGTGCACTACAGAGATCACCGCTGTCGATTCATTGAATTTATTGACAAAATAGTACACTTCTTAGGTAGGTTTCTGTCAATAAACGTGTCAGGTGATCCACAATAGAAAACTCAGTGAGGCGTTCGAAGTGCATACAGGAGTAAGACAAGCTAGCTGCCTATTATCACCAACGGTGATATTCTTAATTGTGGTGGACTGAATTATGCGTCAGACTGTGCACTGGGAGCGAGGAAACAGGTATACGCTGCACTGACCTATAAGAAAACTCTAGAAGATCTGGATTTCGCGCATGGATGATTTATGTCTAATGTCACACACACTCGAAAACTTACAGGCGAAAACTTGTCGAAGAGGCAGACAGAGAAGACTGGACTTAAAGTGAACATAGAGAAGACGGACGAACCACAACAACAACAACAAAAACCAGCACCAACCACCGTCAGCGGGAGAGATTTAACAGAGGTTACCCCATTCACTTATCTGGCCAGGAAGGATCGTTTCAACCACAGGCAGTCGGAACGGATGAAGATGTCAAAGCTAGCCAGAATCGGAAAGGCAAGATACGCCTTCATCAACCTGAAACCAATTTGGGAATCTTCCGAACTCAGCCAACAAAAATAACAAGATTTAGATTTTCAATAGAAACATGAAGTTGGTCCTTCTATACGGATCAGAAACTTGGCCAGTGTGTCACGGAAAGGATTCCCAACAGGCCATCGCAGACTTTTGTCGACAGCTAACATCTTCACCAGCTGGCTCCAAACTGAAGATCAAATGGCCGGTCAGCCGGCCAGAAAGAATTAGTAACAAGAAAATCTGGCTGGCTGGGAACAAACCAACCAACAAATATGTAGGAGGAAATGGAGATGGACTGATCTGGCATACCTTGAGGAGGCCGTCAATGACATTGCGTGGAATGCAGACCACAGTTCGAGTGGAATCCCAGTGGGAAGTGACGAGTAGGTCGTCGGTACGAGAATGATATGGAGGAGATTGCGTGGCGAGGAGGAGATGAGAGATTATGGGCAGTCTTGGAGCCAGGCATCTGAAGAGGACAGCAGAAAATAGAAGAAAGTGTAGACGTGTTGTTGAAGCATTATGTTCCACTCGGAACCCAAGGGAATAATAATGATATAATAAACAGTTGACATTCGGTAACCTGATCACATTCTTGATCTTGTCTTTATTATGATTTTATTATGACATCGAAGTAAATTATTAAACGTGTCCGAAATGAGTAGTCCTGAAGTGATCGAAAATTTTTATTATTGTTGTAGATTTTTTCGAAAAAAATTTGGAGCGATAATCCAGCCGAATAGTTAAAGCACACGTTGACTGACCCGAAAAATCCAGAAACACAGGATTTTTTAAAATACGACACTGTAGAATACATAAAATAATGAAATATAACATACAAACTTCAAATTGTGAGGTATCTGAGGCTGAATGCCGTCAAATGATAACTCACTGTGTGTCAATAAGAAAAATAGCAAAGCTGCGGATTAAACAGCGCACGAATTGCAGACAAGGAATCAATTGATTCGAATAAACGATGTTCAACAGAGAAGAATATGCAATTAAAGCATATACAGCAGATAATATTTAAATAAAATCCGGATTTTCAACTCCAATGTGAAGTCAGTCAGTGCTACTACACGGATCAGAGACTTGCACTGCGCGTCATAAAGAGCATCTCAAACAAACTACAGACCTTCATTAACAGTTGTATTCGCTCAATACTCAAGATCAGATGGCCGGCCAGAAAAGATCAGCAACAGGGATCTCTGGGAGCGAACCAACCAGGAACCGATTGTGAAACAAATATGCAGGAAGAAATGGAGATGCATTGGCCAGCCATACTCTTAGGAAACCATCAAGTGACATCACTAGACAAGCCATTGCTCGAGTGGAACGCGAAAGGGAAGCGGCGAGTTGGTCGTCACTGCAAGGGTGACTTGGAGGAGGTCATGTGAAGAGGAGATGAAAACGTGTGGGCAGACTTGGAGCCAGGTGAAGACTCTAGCAGAGAACCGAAAGCAATGGAGACGCGCGGCTGAAGCCCTATGTTTCTCTAGGAATTAAAGGAAACAATGATAATAATAATAAATAATTGTTATACATCAAATGGAGTATTAATACAAAAAATATGGTTATGAAGTAACTAATATAACTAATAATATTTACTATTGGTAAGTAGAATAAGGCTGGACACAAAATAAGGAATAACAAGTGGGAGACACGAAAAGAATTAACAACTGCAATGTTTAAATTTTCATTGTTGTTTGTTGGGATTTATGATATAAATGTAGTTCACATAATTCTGTCGAATACAAATTCCTAACTTCTATCCTCTGTGGGTTGTTCTTCGGTGTAATGGGACTCGGTCATTGAGAATTGCAATTACAAATAAGTACTACAAATCCATTGGAGTAGTGAGAGATTATATTTATAAGTAAATAATCAGTGGGCAGAAGGTAGGGTCAAGTTTTTAAACAGTAAGGCACATTCATGTTTTTAATGAGAATCTTCAAACTACTTATAAATAGTAAGTAGTTAAGATAATTGTACTCACGAACAATGTGAGAAGGAAAAGTCATTTTCAAAATGAGTTGGTGATTACTCTTTTTTTGAATTAGCAGTGTAGTCTTATGAGAAAAGTGAAATAGTATTATAGTAAACTAGAATGGGAAACTATCTGTTATCCATAGGACACTAAGTAAACTAAGTAACCTTGGCGGCCTGTTTAAAACTTCAGCTACCGAATAACCTCCATCAATATATTGTATATAATTCCCCTAATTCAGTTTGTTTAAATCTAGTAGAATATGACTTCTAACATTTTTGTTTACTCTGACGAGTATTTAAAACATTCACAGCCTGCGGTTTCGCAAGTTTCTACAAAATATAAGGAAAAGCATTGTCCTCGATGGCAGCTTATCCCAATACATGAGAGGACCGTTCCTGAGTGGTGTCTTTGGTTAACCTGAGCTTTTCACAACTGGCATGTCGTGTATATCTCGAAGGACACAAAGAAGAGACATAATCATAATGGATTGGTTTGCTCTTCAGGTCAGATAGAACTGTGTCACACGATCTACTGTCAATTAATATTTTATCTGAAGATCCTGGGCGAAGAGGAAATATCAAGCAATAAACTCCGCTGAAAATTTTGTACATTATATAGGCACTGTTCAAATAAAGCTATTATGATTGTTATGACTAATGAACTATGTCATACATCCTGATGGATTCATAATGAAGAAAACTACAAGATGAATTTTCAAGTATTGGTTTCGCAGGGATTTTTGTTTGATTGCATGGAGGATTTCATCATGAGCTGACATCAGTTGCAGAACCACTGGAAAATCTGGAAGTGATGGACAGCTGTTTCGTCCTAGTTTGGGACTTTTCATCAGTACTCACCCACCGGGGTTCGAACCCAGGTCCTTCTGATTACAAGGCGAGCTCGCAGAAATTAGAATTCAAGGATCATTGGGTCGGGTCCCAGTGGCTCAATGGTCTACCAGCTCGCCTTGTAACCAGAAGGTCCTGGGTTCCAACGCTGGTGGGTGCGTAATGCTGAAGAGTCCCAAACCTGGACGAAACAGCTGTCCAGTACTTCCAGGTTTTCCAGTGGTTCTCTAACTGATGCCAGCTCATGATGAAGTGCTCCATACAAGACGAATGTTTTCCAATTTCATGAAAGATTCTACAAATGGGAACAAACAAGTTGTAAAAGAATTGAAAATTACGACTGGGGGGATTTTAGAAAACATCAAGAATATATATGTTCCTGGAATAATTGGTTTAAGCGCCATGTTTGATTGAAAAGTTATAAACTTATCTGAAATAATTTAAGTGGTCTTAGGAACATGTTGTCTCATTTTCTAAGCGGTGTGTTTAACACTAACTTTTAAATACACATGACGGAGAAGTTTTGTAGCTCAGATGGATGATTTTGATATATTTGTGTTCTCTGAACTGGATGGCTTATTTGCGAAGCTTTCATTGTCCTGCTAGACAACATCTCCAGCGCATACTTCAATTTGAAGTCCTTCAAAAATTTTAAAATAGTGGTATAAAGACAACGTGTAGGGGCGCATATTTAAACCCTTTTCTCATATATCGTTATTTACCAAAACGTTAAAGATAAAACCCCACTATTGACAACTTCACTAAGTATTTACCAGTTCACTTGCTCCTATGGAGTCAAGTACTTAAGCCGAACCAGCAGCATATTTTCCAAACGCACTGATGAACACCTAACACCATGGTTGTTGGAAACTGAACACAGAACAGTCAACAGTTTAATTCTAGATCATATTATTACTTCTGTTTACGCAACATCATCGGAGAATTCATTCAGAGTCATACACATGAGAAGTAAGATAAAACCATTCAAAAGGATTTGGCTTGTATCTTCTGTATGCAGCTGAATTCTTAGATATCCATAAGAAAAACCCGGACGTTTGTGTCTAGAAACGTTTTATCCAGCCTCCTTTATTTCAAAGACATTTGTGTAAATTTTATTATCCTAACTGGTTGTGTAATAAATTCTGGATAGTCTTTTTATTTCTTTGCAAACCATTTCCAATCCTTTATTCTCTTGTTTCCTGTCAATTATTTACGGATAACTACTCATCACTTAACTAATTAGTTGTCAACTCTCTCAATTATGTAAGATTATCCACTATTTTCCACAGACTGATATTTCTCATACACTTTAACCTCTAATCTGTATTGTCAATTAGCATTAGATGGTTGGAGGCAATCGGCAGGAGGAATTTGCTTTAATCTAGGTTTCGTGCTAGCTGGAACTCACTAGTCAGCAAGGTGTATCTGCAGTCACCTTTAAGGAACTCATTCCCCTTCTGAGATTCGAGTCCGCGTCACCCAGTGAGAGCTGCAGTCAGAGACGTCACCACTACTGAGCTATTTGGGCTCGCGATTGACCTCCTGTAGGACTGTATCGGATATTTTTGATTAGACACTAGTCAGTCTACACCAGAGATATAGGACTAGACACATTACACTAGTTACTGAATAGTGTCCAATCAATTAACATTGTACATATAAACCCATAATTATGTGTACAGCTTTGAAGTGAAGCGACGAAAAGAGGTCTCTTTGTTTATCTGTGCGTTTCAAATAAGTTTTTATTCATATTTTACTCAAATTGTAATTCAAACGCGCTTACCTAACTGTATTTGAATCACCCAAAAACATGCTAAGTACTGTCAAAAGTCCTATTTGTCATACCACTTTTATGTGAAATGAGATTATTATTGTTGTTGTTCCTTTGGGTTCCGAGTGGAACATACAGCTTTAGCAACTCGTCTCCACTTTTTTCCTATTTTCTGCGGACCACTTTAGCTGACCCCACAAATGCACATAGTCTCGGACCTTCTCCTCAGTCGATCTCCTATATTATAATAATAATAACAATAATGATTTACTTTATTCCAAAAACAGTACTTGTGATACAGAATGGAATTTTCAGCATTAATCACAATATTGCATCTAATATCCTCAAATTATAAATAAAATTAATCACACAGAAAAATGTTTCTACATTTACAATAGGGTTATTAAAAAGAAAAATAGAAAACATGGAGCATTTAAATGGAAATAATAGTAATGATAGCAGCTAAGGTAATGATAATAATACAAGTGGAAATTGCCGTGGGCTTGTTTCACACAGTATTGTCGATGCAGTATACAAATCCTTGCATCATTAAAAAATATTGAATATAATGTTCTCTTTACATGATATGGTGAGGGGAAAAACAAAGATTACAGCAGTCATAGAGATAAGTTGATGTTTGCAGTTATGAAAGTGAAAACATAGAATCAACAGGACGATAAATATAATAGAAATAATAAAAGTAAAACTTGAAGGTATATAAAGATGGATGGAGGAGATTGTTTATTTACTAGATGAAAAAAGGTTAGTCAATTCTTGCCTGACATTATTTTCATCACATAAAATACGTGCCAAGTATGGTATCATAGAATTTTTGTACTTAGACGTGCGAGCATATAGTTTTCTGAAGTTACTTCTTGTTCTACCTGAGGAGATGCAAGGTGAAAGCTGAGGGTAAAGTCAGACAAAATCCCTCTAGCAAATTTACTGCACGAAGTCAAGTTCCTATCGACAACGACGTTAACTATGTAGTTCACTGGGACACCACTCATCCTACAGTCTTCAGCATTCTACGAATCGTGACAAAGTCCTTTTTAAGCAAACCAGGAAAGAATAAGGGTGAACAATAAAGAAGAATAGGTAGGATGCAAGAGTTTATGAACTGTAAGAGGAGGGGTTGAGTTATACCCGAGTGCTCCAACTTCTTAATGTAAAGTGTCAGGAGGAATATTTTACTGGAGGTCGCTAAGACATGGGAAGACCAGGAGAGTTCAGAAGAGAGAATAAGTCCAAGATACTTAATTTCTGATTTAATTCCTATATCACTGTCATCAATCTTACAAATGTGATGAGAATCGATGGCTTCTTTTAACTGTCGTTTACATCTTAAGCTGAAATTAACAGTTTGACATTTAGAAGGATTCAGTTTAAGACCGTTAGACTCAGACCATTTACTGACTCCCGACAGAAAGCTATTGATTTTGGTGCAATCTAGCTGGGAGTTAACAGCCATTGAAACAGTTAAATCATCAGCGTACTTCACAAAGTTTATTTCATCAGACTGAGGCTAGTCATGTAAGAAGAAGGAAAAAAGGAAAGGAGAAAGGACAGCGCCTTGAGGGACACCAGCTTCAGTAGGCAATGAAGTGGAAGACTTCCCTTTATACACAGTGTACTGCTTTCTTTCTGAGAAATAAGAGTGTAACCAGTTAACAGCCCAACATTCTGTTTGACTTTCAGCAAGTTTATTTAATAAGATGTCCCTAGGGACCGAGTCAAAAGCAGATGTATAGTCTAGGAAGGCACAACGAACAAATTTAGCCCCTTTGTCTAGACTGGAAGCAATGTTATGATATAAGACGGCAGCTGCATCTAAAGTGCTTCTACTGTGCTTATAAGCAAACTGTTTTGGGTCATTAAAGGATTTAAGAGAGGGTACAAGACTAAGTAAAAGTAGTTTCTCCATAGTTTTCAAAAAAGGAGAGGTAATAGCAATGGGTCTAAATTTGACACATGCTCCAGTAGACGATTTAGGTATGGGTACAACTTTAATGTCTTTCCAAATAGCAGGCACAATATTACTGGAAAAAGATTTGTTAAACAGATCAGTGAGAGGGTAACATAGAATATCAGAACATTTTTTGAAAATAATACTAGGTACATGATCTGGACCTAAGCTCTGGGAAGGGTTCAGAGACTTGAGGCACTTTTGAACATCATTTGTGTTAAAACCTGGAAAGGGGCTATTATTAACACTAGTGATACTGGGAAGCATGGAATTTGAGGGAGAATAAATAAAAGATTTATTAAGAGTACATACATCAGAAGAATACGGAATATTGTTTATCTGCTTACCACCAGTGATTTCCTTAAATAGTTTCCACATATTTGAAGCATTTTTGCAAGATATGAATTTCTGGTTATATATAACATTCAATCTCTGCATTTCAGACTTGATAAGGAAGTTAGTTCTTTTTACACCACCTTTATCTTTCATTTTATACAGCTTTTCCTTGTCTCTACGAAGCTTTTTAAGTTGAGGGGAGGAGAAACGGTCGAATTTGACGAATAGTGTTTCTTTTGGGCAGCAGATTTCAAAACAGAATTTCAGATAAGACGTAATATTAGAGATAGTGTCATCAAGTGAAACACCATTAAACAGATCCCATCTTGTGTCACTGAGCATGTTTCTAAGATGTTGTACATTCTCATTTGAGTAACATCTGTGAACAACTTTCTTGGACAAGTTAGTGAAGGCTTTTTTGTGTAACTTTCCATAAACTTTGGGTAGAACTCGTACAATACAGTGATCAGAGTTTGAGAGTGGAGCTCTTTTACGAGCTTCGTATATTCCAGAATCATTTATGAATAATAAATCTAGCGAAGTATCTTGTCGAGTTGGGAAGTTAACCACATTCTCATGACCCAGCAATGTAATAAAACTGTAGTCACTGGTGTTGAAGTCACCAGTTACTACTATATGTCACTCTCGTCGTCTCTCATTCGGGTTCCACTCAAGCGATGGCCTGGTGCGATGGTGTCATTCGGCGGTATCGTCAGTCAGTGGCCAATCCATCTCCGTTTTTCTTCTACATATTTGCTGAGCAATCGGTTCTTGGCTGATTTACTCCCAGGGTTTATTGTTTCTAATTCTTTCCGGTCACTTGATCTTCAGTATGGAGAGAAAGTATCTGTTGATGTAGCCATTTGGGATTTTGGCTATTACTGTTTGCAGCTGTCTATTGAAATCTTCCTTCTTCTCTTGTTCTCAGTTATCTTAAGGCGCATAGCTTTGGATAACTGACACCTTCCTTTTGAATTCAGTTTTGATGTCATAATCCTGAAGGAGATTGGTTCCCACTGCATAAGAACTTTAGCTGCTATTGGTGAAATCATGATAGCCTCTCCCTCAGTGTGCTCATGGTTGTCGTCTGGATGACCAGAGTAGATTACTGAAACTCCAGTTGACAATTTCGATAATCCACATCCATTCCACCTCCTCTCACAGATTCCTAGTAATCCCATGCTGTTTCATCATTTCATCGGCAACCTGGAAAGCCTTCTTAGTCAACTTCTTACACAGTACGAACACTCCACGTTCCCATTCTTATTTTTGCTTTGTTTCGCTATCCTATTTCATTTTCGGTGATATAGGTTATGTATTTACCAATTAAAATCCTATTACTAGATGAGAAATATTCACATTTCTTATGAAAATGATTTTAATTAGCGGACTTTCGAGCAAATGATTCAAGCACTATTCAACATGCCAGTTAATGTGTAGTAGTTTTGAAAACCCTTTAGTCTGCTAAGATTTGAGTAGTCATGTAGTAGTATCCCTAGTTTTGGTAGAATAAGTGTTAAACACACATGATAAATAGAAACTACTACCACAGTAACCGTCGTCATAGATACTCAAGAACTCAGTGATTGTATTTGGTGCAGAGAAGTTGTAACCCTAGCCTAACTTTGCTTGCTGACGTTTCACCCCCGTGAGTAAATATACTTCACTGTGTAAATATAACTATAGTAGTGCTTGAATTCAATCTTAAGTAACTTCGGATAATATGAACAGGAGACTTGGTGTGGTGAGAGCTGTCTGCAAGCCAAAATTGTAGACAACATTTTACGTCAATGTTTACTTCACGAATCGAGGTCATGGTGAAGAATAATAACAAAGCTTAACCTTGAGGAACGCACCAACCAATCACAGCAGACTTAAAGTGTGCAAACACGATTCGCAGATATATGGCTTAACTTTCTAAGAAACGGTCACAAGCAGTACAAAATAACCTTGAGCAAGAAAACAACCAATCACAAGATATTGCTGACAATAATGTGCATAAAAATCTATAAATATCTGTTGATTTTCTCAATAAACGATCTGTTCCCTGGCCTTTGTCTTCTGTCGTTACATTGGTACAGCTGTGAACATTTCCCATTTGTGAAGTGGAATAAAACAAAAAAAAATAAAACAACGGTTTGAGTAGAAAATTATATCGCCTAATTTCATCAGCTGCTTATGTCAGCTGCTCACAACCTAAAATATTTATATTAACTATACGTACACAGAAATCGTTTTTCAAGTACTTACAAATGTAACATGATGTTCTTGTGCCCCTGTGTTGACACTCTTACCAAACGATTCTAAAATTAATTTTCATATACCCATACTACACTTTTACGCACACTAATTTTACTTACAGTTGACTGAACATTGATTCATGAAAAAAAATAATAAACAAATTCAGCGAAGAAAATTTTCTTCATTCAAGCATTGGTTTGTAGGGATTTGATTGATTGGTAACTGGATTTCATCATGAGCTGACATCAGTTAGAGAACCAGTGGAAAAAAGCTGGGAGTACTGGACAGCTGTTTGGTCCTAGTTCGGGACACTTCATCAGTTCGCACTCATCGGGGTTCGAACCCAGGATCTCCTGGTCACGAGGCGAGCTTGTAGACCATTAAGGCACTAGGAACCGATCCAATGGCCCATGAATTCTAACTTCTGCCAATTCATGACATAGAGCGACCACTAGCCAATGTCTTTGGCGAGTATTTGTCCTCAGACCCGACCTGCTGCACCCTACTGGTCACGTGGCTGTACAGTCATATTTATATTTCTTTTCAACGACTTCATTTTCAAGCTGTACAGTCGTATTTATATTACAGGAAAGGTCATTAAGTGGCACTAAATAATTGCTCAGTCAATATACACATATGTCAAGCTGTACAGTACATATATGTATATTGACTGAGCAATTATTTAGTGCCACTTAATGACCTTTCCTGTAATATAAATACGACTGTACAGCTTGAAAATGAAGTCGTTGAAAAGAAATTTCTTCGCTGAACAAGAACTGTGTTTTTACTTATGAAAAAATGGGTATTTTTCGTGATATTTATATTTACCAAAAATGTATAGCAGTCCACTAATGAGTAATTCGGGCGGGGGGGATGACATAACTGATAGAATTACTTAGAAGTGGCTTCAAAAGTAAAAAATAAAAGTTGCGAATCACGTAGTATGCAACAGCACAAAGGAAGAAAGCGTTAGAAGTTTGATAAGGTTAAAATTGTATATTGAATGAGAAGAAAGGTAGTTGATTGCCCCTTTAAACATGAACATCCTTGACAAGTTTAATGATGCACATTCAGCAATAAACTTTACCATAGAGAGAAAGAAAGTAATGACAGTATCTCATTCCTAGACGTCTTCATGGCAAGGAAAGAAGATGGCACACTCAGAAGGAGTGTGTATAGGAAACCTATAACAACAGGTCAGTACACTCATTTCTTGAGTTTTGTACCTTTGAAATATAAACGTAACCTGGTAAAGTGTTTGGTTCACAAAGCCAGGTTAATTTTTTCAGACGACTGCCTCAATGAGGAGCTTAAGATTATTAGAGAATTACTTAGAAAAAATGGTTAAAATCATTGAGAAAAATATGAATTCAGCACCTAAGAGAGTCGGTGTGGCAACAGTTTCGAAACAAACACTGTTCATAAAACTGCAGTCCCTCGGACACAATATCAGCGAAATCATAACACAGCGCCTGAATAATGCAGTTAAATGAGCTTATTATGCAGCAGAGGTATGTTGTCTCTTCACAACCACCCGTATTCTGCGTTCGAGAAATAAGGATAAACTATCTAAATTTGCCTATTCTATGTGTATCTACCAGTTTGACTGCAGCTGCGGAGCCACCTACATCAGGCGTACAATTAGGCAGGTCCATTGTCGTATTTCCGAACATCATCCAACATGGTTAAGCAAAGGACAAACAAGATCTATTCGTAGTTCTATTTTAGTACACCTTGTTGATACTGAGCATAAGGTTGATGTTAATACTGCATTTAAAATTATTTTCGCATCCCTACTAATCTCAATTTTGCTCTACGAGTTCGTCTTCTACAGACAGCTGAAGCAATCGGAATCCACCTGAAGAAGCCAAGCCTATGTATTCAGAAGAAATTTGTACAGCCACTTTCCTTGCCGTGGCCATCGTTACAAGAATGCATAAACAGGACAACGTCGCCCCCCTCCCCCTAAACCTTTAAAATTATAAAAATTATAATTGTCCAAATTATTTTTATTTATTTTGACCACTTCATCTTTAATTACGTGTTATCCTTGTAAAATTAATTTATTCTATCCATTTCTACTTTTTAAATGTGTGTGTTAATTTTCTTCGTTAATTATCAACCCACTGACATTTTGACATTGACTAATTATTGTTAACAAACATATCGCCACTTGTTTGGTAAACTGTTGTGTATTGTAATAAAAATGCTACATATGTGTGTTAGAGTAGAGCCAGAGAGAGATGAGGATCTAATTGAAAAGTAAATATTTCTTCGCTCAATCTTTCTGTTTTCTAAATGTCTAAATGGGGATTTTTTTCTACATTTAAAAAGTGTGAAGAGGGTGTGAAAATGTACAAAAGGGACATATGAGAGTGATAATAGTGAATTAATTATTAAAATAAAAGCAAATTTAAAGCCTTTGCTTTAATAATTAATTCACTATTATCACTCTCATACGCTCCTTTTGTATATTTTCACACCCTCTTCACACTTGTTAAATTGACACTCAAATACCACTTTTCTTCTCACTCAATAGCAATTTTAACCTTATCAAATTTCTAACTTTGTGTCGTTGAGTACCACATAATTTACAACTTTCATTTTTTTTACTTCTAAAGCCACTTCTGAGTAATTATATCAATTATGTCACACCCTCTATTACTCAATAATAGACTACTATACATTTTTGGTAAATATACATACGACTGTACAGCCCGTGAAGATGATTTCATCGATGAAGAAAATTTTCTTCGCTAAATTTGTCTTTTATTTTCTTCATGAACATTGATTATTGACTGGTTTACATACATATATATGTATATGCTCTGTGGGGTCGAACACTATTGATTTTTGTTCGGTTTTGTTGATAATACACTTTCACACTTGTGCTTTTGAGGCAACGTTGTTAGTATTGAACCGTACAAGTGTTCCACATATTATAGATTGTGAAGAGACAATTGTGTTTTAGCATACCGATTTGAGGCGTATGCTATTACATAACAATATCAGTTAACGCTGGACTCCAAAGACAATTCCATTGTGGGTAAAATTTTATTCTGATAAAGTCTCACAGTGTTACACAGTAATATTTACTGATGACCACACTTTGAGCACAACTTATTGTTGCTCATAAACAGATCAAGACACTACTCACACAACTTTCTAACTTCGTTTATATAATTCCATTATTTTCCATCGCTTGATTTGACTGGTTGTAGTATTTTCGATATTTCCGGTATGAGTGATGAGTCATTCCCATTACACCTGTTTGGTGTAGATTATTCTATGAACCAGGATTCAGTAATCAACCTCTCTCTATCTCTCCATCTACCGCGATTACTTCTTAGAATTTTAATCCTCTCACACCCACCCTATTGTGTGGTTGTGTGTTAATGCATGCATGCAGTGCAATCGCTGAGTGCTGTTTTCTAAATTACTTATCTTCTCGGGTGGGGTCAACCATTCTTACCTTAGCTAAATTCTTATGTTCTGACAATCTCACTACCCCTGACCTAGTAGTTTGACCTATGTATTTGACCTAACTCACAGTCACCGCAAGGCATTTTGTAAATTATATTATTATGTGTAAATGGGTCAACCTACAGGGTCCTTGAACCTGCCTACAGAGCTTGTCCTGCCTGAGTGAGTTTGTAGGTTTAAATACTACTCTAATTCCTGCTTTATTAAGAATCCTACACAGGGAGCGTCTCAGATGTCTGCTCCTCATATGGTATAACAGTAGACGCCTTATATTCTCTGTTATTTATGTTATCATTACTAGTTTCACAATTATTTTTTATTTTGCTTTTGGCCTTTTCTCATCTTCCTAATGAATTTTATAGGATAGATAGTTATTTAACACCAACCAGCCATTCTTTTATCTGTTTCATTTCATCATTTAGGTCTTTTCTTGTACTACTTAGTGCTATTACTCGCTTTGTTAGACACTTCACTAAGCCTGCCTTAACAGTTAACAGATGGGTTGAATTAAAGTCTAAATATCTATTAGAATGTACAAGTTTTATGCTTATACCTATGACTCCGAAGACAGTATAATATGCTCGCAAGTTACATTTATATAACTTATACACAGAAGTTTCAAGTCAACATTTTTTTTCAAATTTGGGTACTTTGTAAAGGGAGTGACGTAAGAAAGCCAAAGAGATGGATATAAGTTGGTAATTATGAATGACACTAATCAGTTTTGCAACAGTGTAGTGAGTTAAACTCAAATAATACAAGTAGGAACAAAGACAAACTATAACATAGCAATAGAGGAAAGGTTATAGAAGAAAAGATTATGTAATCATCCGATGAAAGAGAGAGAGGGAGAGACAGATAAGAAATTGAGTTATCAGAGCAAAGACGGACTGATAACTGCTTCTTTTTTGAGCACATAAATCGGGTTTTAAACGTTTGGTAGCAAATGCTTCAACAAATCTGAGACGAAGTATGAAAAAAAATTGTGACACTAATTTGTAATTGTAATTTGTGATGACCGAATTCCAGAAAGGCGATTGTCTACTCGCATGATGGATCATTCGCCAAATTGGTTGAAAACAGCTGAATGCAAATTGCTAAGAACCTCGATTACTTAATAATAATAATAATTTGCTTTATTCCAGAAACAGTACTAGTGGTACAGTGTGGAATTTTCAGCACATATCTACAATATTTGCATCTAATTTTACAGACATTTAAAATAAGTATTAAACAAACAAAAAAATAAATCTGAAGACACCAACAGCAAAAAAACAACAACAGGATAAACACAAAATAATTATAAATGCGAAAAAGTACCGAAGTCAACCAAAGTCTAATGCAGTGTTTGTGGTGGTAGTTTGAGTAATCCTGAATAATACAAAATTTTTTAAGGTGGTGACTATGGCGTTCACAACCAATGATTGTCAGTTTAATATTGCCGAAAAGTATAGAAAATAAGAAAAACCAGCCACAAAACTAATATTACATGATGGTTAATGACAGGACAATTTTGTAATACTCATAGTGCTAATATAGTCGGAACCAGTAGATACACAAAAGAAGGAATACAGTAAAGTACAAAAAGTAAGCCAATGTTAATAGTTTAGGTAGCTAAGTATGTTTAAGAAGGTGTTCACAATAGAATACAAAATGAAAGAGAATTAAAAGAGCCTAAAATTACGTCATTAATAACAAAGCAAGTCATAGGTTTCACGCTTGACATTGTCTCTGTCACTTAGAACACGGGCCAACTATGGTATCGTTGAGTTCCTGTACTTGGTTGTACGAGCATAGATTATTTTATACTGATTTCTGGTTTTACTTGATGAGATACAAGGCGAGAGTTGGGAATAGAGGGGGTGATGGGGGTCGGAGAGTATGGTTTTTGACCATTTTTCGCATGTATTCAGATGCCTATCAACTAAAGTAGTGACGAGCTGACTGAGTTTTACACCACTAGTCCTACTGACTACCTTCAACATCGACGCTGTCAAGTCATTCACTGTTATTGTCAGCAGGCAAAGAAACAGGAAGATGCTTGCAATTGCAGAGACTTGTGAAATTCGAGTTGATAGACCAGATCTCTGGGTACAAAAGAGGATAGTCGTCACTCTGAACCTTCCATGGTAATACGTTTTACTTATTATTCTACCTATTATTATTATTATCATTCTTGATTCATTTAAAACTATCCTTTATCAGTAGCATTATCACAACTCACTTCAACATTATTATTATTATTGTTATTATAACTATTAGTATTGATATTACTCTGTTTGCAATTCTTGTTATATTCTCTAATGACTAACTGTTTATCTAGGTGACGTAATTAAAGCGTAATGCATTTTTTCTTAATTTTAACCTCTCATACTCCCTCTACCCTAATCTAATTGAAGATGACCTGAAAAACATTCGCACCTCTCTGTCTGCATGACTAACTCAATGTAGTTTATTTGTGCTTATCAGTCTTATATCTCCCAATGTAATTTCAAAAGTATATATATCCGTGTATGTAAAGTATTCAGCTGACGAGTTCTACCGAAATTTGATGAATTCATTAAATCCTGCTTTATTAACCTTTATTGCCTGTTTTAAAATCTCAAAAGAATAGACACGGAACAAAGAGTACTCTTTTCGATAAATTCATCATCAGGTTCTACAGTTATATATACATTGTGATGAATGAATGAATGAATTAGTGTTATGAACAACATTAATGTTGTTTAAATAACATCAAATCAATAATATTGGTAGATTACAGCTGAATAGCATCAACATAAAATAAGCTGAATGTCAGAAAAATTAGGAAAGATAATAGTACAAATTCATGAGTTTATAGTTTCTACTGAGGGCCAGGGCAGTAGTAGGGGCTGGACTTGTTTCTTTTGAACACAGAGCACTGGTTGTTTGAGGCGAATTGCAATAGCCTCTGCTGTTTGGAGAATGCGGTGCTTCGACGATTTTGGTAATTTGTTAGGCACCCGGTATATTACAGAGAAGGATTCTTCCACGCTGGCTTTGTGACAGGTTTGCACCAGATGGTCTAATATCGAGCTGTTAATAGTTTTAACTACACCTTTACTTAGCCATGCTGGGAGATGTTCTCGAGTGAGCACGAAAAATCAAGTTCCTAGAGCAACGGCCAATATAACTCGCCCCACAAGCGCAGTTGGATTGATAGATACAATTTGAAGTGGCTAGTCTAGGTACTTCATCTTTCAGTCGAGGTAGCACCATCGGTCGTGTAGAGAATAAGACATGTAGTTCGCCAGCATTAAAAGTTCTTTGAACTGATTTTCTTAACTTCTTCGTAATTATGTCGCTTGGTATATCGCCCATGAATTGTAGTCGTATATATAGAGGCTTCTTGTTTAAATTCGTATTGGGAAATAAATGTTTTCCATTTCTGAATTCCAGGAAACCAGAATATAACACACTGAGAGGATAGAAGGATAGAGGAATTCGTATTTAGTAGACAAAAGACAAGTAGTTCAGCAAAGAGTCTCTTTTCAGCGAATTCATTTTCAAAGCTGTACAATCGCAAATATATATGGTTATTTTGTGTGTGTGTGTGTGTGTGTGTATACATTAAATTTGTCAAACAAAATACGGTTAGTAAGTTCAAATAAATTGGATGTTGATAAGAGGATAGCAACAAAAGTGATGAGTTGTCAAAAACGATTGTTAAAGAGGAGTAAGTTTAGGTGAATTGGATGTTCATATAAGAGGGTAGTAACAAAAGTGATGAGTTGTCATAAATGATTGTTAAATAAGAGTTACGCAATGGTATGAATAGTTTGATGAATGAGTTGTACTCAAAGGTTGTGCATGGAAACAAAATAATATATAGAATTACACAAGGGTTTTAAGTTAGAAAAATAAGCATACAAACAGAAGTAAGGTCGAATCAAACAAACAAAGAAGAGTTGGGTCAAATCAACGGAGTTATTACCATGCGAGTAGAAGTGGTTGGATAATTTTCTTTTGTATGCATAGTTCTGGTTCCACCAACTGGATGGCTAGTATTTGGCAGAATTATTTGCCGTCCAGTACTCCCAGCTTGTTTTCCAAAGGTTCTCTAACTGATGTCAGCTCATGATGAAATCCTGTAACCAATCAATCAAATCCCTACACACCGATACTTGAAAATCGTGTTTATGTTTACCAAAGACGTACAGCTCCGCAGCAGTTTGATCGATTTTCATATTGAAGATCAAACGATCAGAAAGAACTCTGAGAACCAACCAACAGAGAACCTATTGTACAACAAATTTTCCGAAGAAAATGAAGATGGGTCATCAGACACACACTGAGGAGACTTTCGAATGGAAAAGCACGCTAAGCCAGTCCTCGAATGGAATCCGAATGGGAAAAGACAAGTTGAGTGTGCGTTTGTCTGGGGGTAACATGGAGAAGATCAGAGACTATACGCAATCTCGGAGCCAGCTTAAGACGACTTCTGAAAATGGGACAAAGTGGAGACGTGCTACTGAAGCCCGATGTTCCACTAGGAACCCAAGCGAACAATAATAATAAAAACGTATAATAGTGTATTATTGAGTAACTGGAGGAGGTGATATAATAGATATAATTACTCAAAAGTAGTTTTTAAAATACAATTAAAGAATTTAGAAATTGCGTATCAGTCATTGATACAATGGAGGAAAGGGTTTGAAGTTGGATAAGGTTAGAATTGTTATAGAATGAGAGGAAAGGTAGTTGGGCGTCCACTTGATAACGATGAAAATGTACAAAGTAAAGACATAAGAGTGATAATAGCGAATTAATTATTAAAAATAAGAGCAAATAATCTATGTAAAATTGGTCGATGGTGACTAGCAGTGGAATCCAGGATGCGCAGTTTTTCCTATTTGGGACTCGTCATCTAGATGTACCTGCACTGCCCATTGAATGATGACGTTCCCACCGAGGCTCGAACCCAGTGCCCATAGTTTCAAACACCAAGGAGTTACCCACTAGACCACTTGGGCCACGACAGCCACCTCTTGTGCAACGGGAACAGCATCACTCACTGGGGAATTCAGGTACATCCAGATGACGAGTCCTAAATAGGACGAAATGCGCATCTTGGATTCCACTGCTAGTCACCATCCACCAACTAAACTCCAGACATCGTCGAAGTACCGGCACAAGAAGCCGACATCTCAACCTGAAACCCAGCACTTCGGTCCAGTCAATCGACAGGAAAATCTAAAATTCAATTAAATAATGTGTGTATTCATAAATTTATTTTTTATTTTATTTTGATTACAGCTTGATTCCACACCATATTTTCAGTACAAGTATGGAATTTTCAGCATGGATATCGGTAGCCCAAATTTACAGGCCGACCATAGATATCGGGTGTGCGCCGGCAGAGGATCGAAACCCAGACCATATGCATGGTCGGCGAGAGTCCTAACCACTGTGCCACCACCTGCCTCTGTGGAGCTAGTTATGTTAGCTACACGAAGCATACACTTTCCAGCATAGTTAGTCAGAGAACAGTGTCATACAGTAGCTGGCTCAATTCTCCCGTACCTGGCGAACTTAGGTTATGCAGCTGCACCACAGTCATCTTTCAAGATTATCCACAAGCTGAGACGGAATGGTACGAGGAGTATTAGGTTTTCGCATTTTTGTAGGGTGGGAGCACTGGCGATTTATCAATATAACCCTGAACTCAGTGTGTAGAAGACGTTTGTTCAGTCTTCTATTCTACCATAATGTCAATCTCTTCCCAAAATGTTAACTTTTATTTTGAGTAATTAATTCACTCTGATCACTCTTACATGTTTCTTTTGTACTGTTTCATACTTTTCAGTTGGACACCCATCTACCTTTCATCTCATTCACCAACAATTCTAACCTTAACAAATTTCAAACCCTCTCCTACATTGTGTCACTGACTGCCACATAATTTCCAATTTTAGAAACAAGAGAACACGAAGTTTCGCAAAGATAACTGTCTTTTCGGTGATTTCATTTTCAAAAGTAGCTGTGCAATCGCATTTAATTTTACATAATTTTACATGGATACAATTCTTGTTTGATTCCACATAATTACGACGGCGAATAAAAGATGACAATTATTTTCAACTAGAAATGGTTTGCGAGAGGCTTAGAAACAAAATAAGACAGGATTAGAATGGATAACAAGTGTGTAAAAATGAGCATGGAAACCTACACCCAGTGCTCCAAAAAGACTTCTCTATATGAACCTACAGTTCAATGGAGACCAATCTACAGAAATACTGAGAAATCGGCTCTCCCGCTCATTGAAGAAAACCTTCTTTGCAGCTGAATTATGACTGACTTTCTCCACGAGAACAATGATTCGCATGAACGTGAAGGATAAGCTACCGCTGTTGGCCTCATCTATGTGCATCTACTAATTCACCGGCTCGTGTGGAGCCAGGTATATCGACCGTACTCAGCGTTCGCTATCCAAACGCGTCAACGAACATTTACCTTCATGGTTTTATAAAGGAGAAAACCCATGCTCCTGCAGCTCCATCCTTGAACATTTGATCGAATCTGGACACCAAGTCAAACCAGAAATAAAATTCAAAGTTATCTACAGAATATAAGGCATTCTTGCTAAAAGTGTACGGATCAAACTTCTCCACATCGCAGAAGCAATGGCAATTCACATATTGAATCCTGAACTCTGCATACAAAAGAAATTCGTTCATTCATTAAATCTACAATGGACGTAATCTTTCTTACTTTCAGTCTTACTAATTGTATTATTTTGTCTTTTGCATTTTATTATTTCACATCTTTATTTGTATTATTTTCCACCCCACCCTTTTGTAATCTCTACCCTCATTAACAATGTTGCTAACTCGACCCACGTCCAATTTCATCATCCGATTAACTTACCTAATTTTCAACTGTATTATTCTCTACCCCCACCCTTACTTAATTTTAACCACCACTAATTAACAAACAAGAATTGTATCCATGTAAAATTATGTATTTAAATATGATTTTACAGCTTTTGAAAATGAAATCACCGAAAAGACAGTTATCTTTGCTGAACTTCGTGTTCTCTTCTTTCTAATTTTAGAAACCATTTTTGAGTAATTATATCGATTATATTACCTTCCCCTATTAATCAATAATAGATAGGTACACTTCCTTGATAAATATAAATGCTACTGTACAGCCTCTTAAGATGATTTCATCGATGAGGAAAATTTTCTTCGCTGAATTTTTCTTTTATTTTCCTCGCGACTCTTAATAAAAATTGAATTATATTATGAACTGATTATGTTAAAGGGTTTCAAGATATCTATTTCACGGCCAGTATCAACGAGAGACCCGGCAACAGCTCTATTGAAAAGTATTTCTTCCTTTGGGATGTTTCATTTGTCGTACATAAGCAAAAAATCTCAGCCATTCCTCTCTTTCAGTTTCCCCGGTATAACGACTGCTACTACAAATACGCGTAGTATTGGTTTTGTAGGGATTTTGTTTGATTATATGGAGGATTTCATTATGAGCTGACATCAGTTAGAGAACCATTAGAAAACCTGGGAGTACTGGACAGCTGTTTCGTCCTAGTTTGGGACTCTTCACAGTACGCACCCCCCGGGGTTCTAGTGGGAAGTCGTGACCAGTAGGGTTAAGCAGCTTGAAGATTAGGCAGTAACTCATCGAAGAAGACATTGCGAAATGGTCGCACTATGCCGTGAATTGGCAGAAGTTAGAACTCAAGGACCATTGGATCGGTTCCCAGTGGCTCAATGGTCTACGAGCTCGCCTTGTTACTAGAAGATCCATGCTTCGAATCCCGGTGGGTGGGTACTTTTGAAGAGTCCCAAATTGGGACGAAACAGCTGTCCAGTACCCCCAGGTTTTCCAATGGTTCTTTAACCAATGTCAGCTCATGATGAAATCCTCCATAAAATACGCGTAGCTGACCACTACCCGGTTTGGTTAGTGAAAGGTGAGTAAAGGACGACAAAGTCTTCACTTTGTGAACACCTTCTGGAGTCAACTCATTCAGCACCGCACACGTGATTTACCCTTTAAAGTTATCTACAGGACCAAATCTAATCACTCCAAAAACTTACGTTTTCTCCACTTATCGCATAGCAAAAGTTCTAGCTTTACATAGACAAAACGCTAAACTATGTGTTCAAAAACGTTTTGTCAAATCCCTTTCTTTACCTTGGTCATAGTAATGTTCTTTTATTTTACTCTATTTTGCCATTTGAATTCATTCCATTTCACTTCACCTTCGCCGTCTTTACTGTTATCATCATCGCACTGTTAATTTAACAGACAACACGACCTACAATTTTAAACTCTTTATAATCTTTTAAAGTTTTGTAATTCATCCACTTCAACTCTACCCTCCCCCACCTCTTAGGACATCATTTTAATTACCTTTATTCTAAACGAATGTGCAATATTGACTGAGCAATTTCTAATGCTGCCACTTAATGCCTTCTTTTTCCGTAATATAAATACGATTGTACAGCTTGAAAATGAAGTCGTTGAAAAGAGATATATCTTCGCTGAACAATGGTAACGTCTCTGATTGCAGCATTGAGCGGAGTGGGTTGTAATCTCAGAATGGATAAGAGTTCTCCTTCAAGATTGCAGATACGCCTTGGTGACTGGTGAGTTCCAACAAGCACGATATCTAGGTTCCAGACTTCCTGTCGATCGCCCCCAAGCAACTAATAATGACAATTCAGAGTGTGGTAATTGAACACCTGATTAGCACTGATCATTCTATCTCAACAAACGCCTCCTCCTTCAAAGTAATCTACAAAGTCAAGAATAGGCTACCAAAGGCAATACGGTTTCGTCTTCTTTGTATCGCTGAAGCTCTGGCCATTCATATAGGAAACCCAGAACTGTGCATACAAAAGAGAATTACTCAACCACTTCTACTATCATGGTAACAACTTTGTTGATTTTTGAGGACTGAATTTTGTTTGTTTGTCTGTTTCTTTAATTGCTTATAATCTTTGTATTCATTTAGAACTCTCACGTAATTTCATATTCTCTCCTATGTTTCTATGTGAACCCTGAGTACAACTCAGTGATCAAACTATTCATGTTATTACGTAACCCCATTCTAACAATTGTTTGTGACAACTCATCACCTTTGAACAAATTACAAGTGTGTTAAAAAAATGAGCATGGAAACAAAATTGAAATAATAATTTTCAACTTGTTTCCATGCTCATTTTCTATACGCCAGTAATTCCTTATTACCCTGTGTAATTTTTGTTTCTAAGGCTCTTGTAATCTATATTCACACCTCCTCACTCCTATCTCAAGTTAAAAATTTTATTTCAATTTTTGTTTCCATGCTCATTTTTACACACTTGTTATCCGTTCTAATCCTGTCTTATTTTGTTTCTAAGCCTCTCGTAAACCGTATCTAGTTGAAAATAATTGTCATCTTTTATTCGCCGTCGTAGTTATGTGGAATCAAACAAGAATTGTCTCCATGTGAAATTATGCAAAATTAAATGCGATTGTACAGCTTTTGAAAATGAAATCACCGAAAAGACAGTTATCTTTGCTGAACTTCGTGTTCTCTTCTTTCTAACTTTAGAAACCATTTTTGAGTAATTATATCGATTATGTCACCTTCCCCTGTTACTCAATAATAGACTGCTACACGTCTTTGATAAATATAAATGCTACTTTACTGTCAAATATGCTGACGATCCGACTGTATCTTCGCCTGTCAAATATCAAAGCGACTGCTCTAAACTTAATAGCTTCCTGTCAGAAATCAGCCAGTGGTCCAAGGAAAATGGTCTTACCCTTAACCCCTCCAAATGCCAAACAGTCAATTTTACCTTTAGGCATAAATCTGACCTAAACAAACTGGTTAGCACTCACGAGGTATGCAACATAGACGGCACTGAAATAGAAACCAAATCGGAAATTAAATACCTAGGCGTCATTCTATCTGCTGATCTCTCCTGGTCGTCTCATATCCTAGCAATTTCTAAGAAAATATTCCGTCTTACCTTCTACATCAAGAAGTTAAAACATTCTGGTATAACCCAACCCTTACTCCTACAATTCGTTAATTCTCGCATCTTGCCTATTATTCTCTATTGTTCCCCCTTACTTTTTCCAGGGCTACTGAAGAAAGACTATAACATATTACTCAGGATGTTAAAGGTTGTCAGCAGGGTAAGCAGCGTGCCACTTAACCAGCTTGTTAATATTCTGGTTGACAGGCACATGGACTCATGTGAAAAATGGGTTAAATCCATTTTATCTAACTCACACCACTCTCTTCATTCACAACTCTCCCCTTGCATCTCATCAGGCAACACCAGAAGCCAATATAGAAAACTATATGCTCGCACTAGCAAGTACAAAAACTCAACAATACCCTACTTAGCTCGTGTTCTGTGCGATGAAGAAAGCATTAGGCGTGATACCTATAACCTATTAAACAGTCAGTAGGACAACTGGATCTCGTCTTTCCAACTCATATCATTTATAGGTACAACATTTTCTTTCTTTCTTTTCCTATTCTCTCTCTCTTTTTCCGTTATGTGCTGCTTTGTCTTTTTCTCCCGCTAACGCCCGTAAATATGATAGCACCTACTTTTCTAACACCTTCAAACTCTGTTCAATTTTGGCTTTGCTACCGACATGCCAATATGTTGTTATCATAATGAACTGAGATTTCCTTAATCTATGTAGAATTCTATTTATTGATAATGTACTAACTGGATGCAAAACTGTAGTAAAAATGGTGAGAATTCCATTCTGTATCACAAGTACTGTTTTGGAATAAAGCAAATTATTATATTATATTCAAATAGAAAAATCGGGGCTGTGCATACAAAAGAGAATTACTCAACCACTTATACTATCATGGTAACAACTTTGTTGATTTTTGATGACTGAATTTTGTTTGTTTGTCTGTTACTTTAATTGCTTATAATCTTTGTATTCATTTAGAACTCTTATGTAATTTTGTATTCTCTACTTTGTTTCTATGTGTATCCTGAGTACAACTCAGTCATCAAATTATTCATATTTATTACGTAACTCCTTTTTAACAACTGTTTGTGACAACCCATCACCTTTGTTACTACCCTAGTTTCATTAACACACACAATTTTCTTGACGTAACTCTACCCAGAGCTTATCAATTTTCACCTGTTTAGTTAATATAACCATCACCAATTGTATTTTTATTGGACAAACTTAATGTACACATACATACAAAATAACTCATAATTATATATTTGCGATTGTCTGTCTCTCTGGATTCAACATAGAACTTGGCACCGACGTGCAACAATTCGAGTTGCCACGTTCCAAATAGCACACAAACGTAGACAGGAAAATGAGTGAAGAGAATCAATAGAGTTTTGACAAGTATAAGAGTGAAACACAATGAGTAATGGTAGAAAGGAATATGAAAGATTACAGAGACTGAATACATCTGCGTAAGCCATTGACAACGATTTTGAGCCATGTCACCTATTGTCTCCAGCCATTGATTCTTAGAGTCCCGAGGGCCCCAACCCGGGATTTCATGGATTGATGCCATGTTTTTGTTTGACCACCACTTACTCTTTTCCAACCTGCACCTATATGAGCTAGTAATGCCCGTTGGGGGAGGCGAAGGTTAGGCATGCGCAGTACGTGACCTAGCCATCTCAATCTAAGTGACTTTATAGCCTCTACGATTGATTTTCCCTCTTTGCCCAACACTCTACGCCTAACGTCAACATTACTTACCTTACTATGCCACCTAACGTGAGAAAGAGATCGTAGACATATATGATCAAAAACAGTCAACCTTTTCATATCTTCAACTCGTATTGGTCATGTTTCAGAGCCGTAGAGGACGGAGCGAACTGGTTGATAGTCGGATGTCACGCCTACGCCAGAGGTGGCGTAAGCTAGCGAAAGCAGCTCGAGCTTTTTGGATCCGTGCTGAGATTTCCTCGCCAATCAGTGCGTTGGTGATTTGCGATTGTACAGCTAAGAAAATGAATTCGCATCTAAACTGAGACTCTTCACTGATCTACATGTGTTTTGTTTTCATTAATGCCTGAATGGGGAGTTCACCACGATGGCAAGCCACCTAGCAAACATTAGATCAAGGATTATTAACCTTGAACATCGATTTTCCTACAACGAACTGAATAGAGTACCAAGCCCCTCAGAAAGAAGTTATTGTTGTTCACAGACATATACGTAAAGTTACCTTTCCTCTATTTGCAGATAATTAAGCACATCAGAAATCTGCAGATACTTTTTTCTATCGATGATGAATCATACTCATTTTTTCATGCACAAGAGAACAAATTATCCAGTGATGAGACGGTTCTTTTCAACTTCGTAAATCGCATTCATATAATGTTAAAAGGCAATCAGTCACACCGATATATGCTCAGTCAGTACACAGATGATAAAACTTGGCGTCATTTTTAAATACTGGACTGCACCAACTCCTGGCTTACAGAGAGGGAGTAAAGTGTTAGAGTGTTTTGACCACTTCACCTATCTGGGGAGTTGCATCAGGCAACGTTAGTGGGATGACCGCTGATGAAATCTCAGTACGGATATAGAGGGCTCGTTGGAAATGGAAGACATGAAAAGGCCGGCTAGCTGTCTTTGATCATAGACGTCAGTGCTCTATCGCCCATGTTATGTTGTACAATACGGTGAGTAATATTAAGGTTAGGCGTCCAATGCTGGGTAAAGAGAGAAAGTCAATCGATGAGGTTGTTGAGCTACATCGACTGAGATGGTTAGGACATGTGTTACGTATGCCTAGTCATCGCCTTCCTCGAGTGACAATGTTAGCTGATATAGGGTCAGGCTGGAAAAGAGCTAGCGGCGGTCAAACCAAAACATGGCACCAGTCAATGAAATCTACAACAGTTAGTTTAAGCCACGTAGGAAGGTGTCGACATCCTGGTTAGGGTCCACGGGATGGTAAACTCCAATGACTGGAGACACTTGATGACATGGCTCAAAATCGTTCTCAATGGCTGGTGCAGATGCATCCACTCCTTGTGACTTATGATTTCCAATGAAACTGTTTTGTTCTTCATTATTACTATTCCTTTGTCTCACCTGTTTACTGTCTGTATTATGCATTTCTCCTACTTTCTTCTCTTGCTTTGTGTGCTACATGGAGGGAGTGTGGCGACTTGAACTGCCGCACATCGGTGCAAAGTTCTATGTTGAAAGCAGGCAGACAGACAGTCAGGAGGAAAATCTATAGTTTCAAATCAACGATAGTAAGGAATGGGGTGTTTCATTAGCTTATACTGTCAGTAATGGGTACAAAGTAAGAAGAGGTCCAACCAATACGTTATAATATTGGTAATGGGGAAAGACGACTGGAAGGCCTGTACTTGATACTCTCTGGCTTCTCAAAATACCACAGAAATCGGTCTTCACGTGTGTATGTAAGGCAAAAGACGAGTAAGTCGTGCGTGACTGCGAAATTTCGCTTGAGGTTGCTAGAAACAGCTTAAGTGCACTACATTTCATAGAATAGTGTCCGAACTCGGAGACCAATACCAATGGCATCGGGAAGTAATAAGACCTGTACCAACTCTTTCCTCCTCCCACCCCGCCACCTTCCTGGGGAAAAATATGTAGTAAAGAGACATCGCCATGTCCCCACATCGTCCAGAAATCCCAATATAAGAAAATTCTCTTTTTATGTCTTTCATTATTTGATCGACCTGCAATGCACGCTGAGACCTCAATGGGATATCGTTCCAACCAGCACATAACGTCGGGTCATTGACGCATACAAGTCTCACTAGAGCAACCTTCAACCAAAGCACGTAAACTGTTGCCTAACCTAACGCTCAACAAACATTTTTATTTTCTACAATGACGAACCACCTTTCAGAGGCACGAAACAGCATACTAACTAAGGAAAGACTACATTATTATGATATACTACGACTCCTGGAACCTTGCCTGACGAAGAAATTTCGCAAAATTTTGAACGCTTAGGCATTCTCATTTTTTTGTTTTGAGTGGAAAGCCCGCTCGGATAATGTACGGTACCCAGTGGTATTAGTGATATCAAAAATGTACGGAATAAGTGTAAAGAGTGAACGTTTTCTTAAAAGTAATTTTATACCAGTAAACCAGTACAATGAGATTCTGTATAGAAAAATAATTTACAATCAAATTTAAAGCAAATATCACAGATAGATAGAGATATTCACTATATAGTATAAAAGAATAAACAAATAACTTGCTCGTAATATAACATGTGTGAGGTTCATCAAGCTATACAAATTTCTGATAGTTACAGTTCATTCCATTCACTAGAAAACTAGAATCTGTGGGATTATGTACATGTGGAGGGCACTGAGATTTGTCATCACGTTTATTTTTACGATGACGTTTACGGCGTCGCCTTTTTGCCTGCTTAGACGGCTCACCACCAGTGGACTGTAAGTCTTTTAATTTTTCTACACTATCATTGATTAATTCATGTTTAGATTCAGTAGTGGGATCATCATCGTCCCCCGCTAGCTGTGATGCTACATCAGGTTCGTAACCCTCTGATATTAAATACTTTAGACGATCACAATAACGAGATCTTGCTTCTATCTCCCAAATGCGATTGGATCGTTCTAATCTGCTTGCTGTAGCATATGTCCGTAGGTTGTAGACAGCGGAGACAGGATTCCCGCTAGGAAAACGTACACGTCTTGAACTGTCGAGAGTTTTATCAACAGAATAGGAATCTGACGTCCCACTCTTACCAGGCATCTCCTTTTTCACCACATTATTTACACTGTATTTAAATGACCACTTTCTATTTACTTCACTCAGTCGTTTGTTCCCAAGTTTCGACGGCAACGTGAAACAAGCTGAAGTAGCATCTGCTGGTGGTAATTTCTTATGAGAATTTTTAGACGACTGTAATACATACAACTTAGGTGCATAACTGATCTTCACTGAGAACGTTGGTTCGGGACAGTCGCTTTCATCTGAGGAGCTGGATATCTCAACAGAGCGAAAGAAGTCGGAGTGACCTTGGGGAATTATTGATCGAATATTAAGATGAAGACCTAGCCCATCTTTTTCAGGAATACTAAGATCATCACTACAATAGAGTAAGTCGAATAGCTGACGACCATGACATGGACAAACCCAATAACGTTTTCTTACACACAGTTTCGTACTGACCAGAGTTATATGATGATGATGATCAGATTTTGTGTCTAGGTGAAGCAGAGAAGTCAAATTTGTTGTTTCGCATTCAATTTCTGTCGGACAGTTGCGATTTAAATTGAAGCCACGTAACACTACTTGGATGGCTCGTGTAAGGTTGTGAAATGGTGAAGATGAAGCGAATATTTTGTTGGATTTTGACTTTACACTTTTTTGAGTCGACCGTAAATCCTTGGCTACCAGTTGATGGTACAAACGTCTAACCCAACAATCTTTACACTGAAGTATATTGCGCAATATATGAAGATCACTGGCAGGAAGCAAAGCGTGTGGACCAAAATGAAAAGTTGGTCCGATTGACCAACTTTCTGTCATCTGTGAACCAAGAAATTAAGAGAATATTAGACTTGTTAGACAAAAAGCACTAATCAGTGCATTATTGCAAATTGCTTTTCAAGATGAAAAAAGTGAAATCTGAAACAGCTCTACACGGATACTTACACCTATATAAGGTGTGAAACAAGTTGACAAAAAATTATAGTTCGGATGTAAACAACAATTGTGTGTGATAACCACTAGCTGATCTATTGCCAACGTCATTGGTAATGTTTCCGTAATACATCTATTTCGAAAGACGGGTAAGAATCCCCACCCTACATTACATGTCACCTAAGAATTTCAGCTTGGAGCTCTCATTGTGAATGCACTTGCGTCTTTGTGCAGTTAACAATGAGCCACATCTGTTGTGTAAGGACTGCTTGGCTGCATAAACTTCAGAAGTTGACATAGGATTACAACCACTTAGAACTCGAGTCTAGGCCGATGAGTCACCGACCCTGCTAACTCCAAGAGTTGGTTTGTAAGGATCAGATTTGTTTTTACGAGTGTGACCCCGAATTGATATGAGTTAGAGAACCATCGGAAACCAGGGAGTACTGGACAGATGTTTCATCCTAGTTTGGGAACCACCAGAAGTACGCATCCACTGGAGTGGCTAAATGGTATACGAGCTTGCTTTCTAACCGGGAGGTTCTGGGTTAGAACCCCAGTAGGTACGTACTGCCGATGATTCCCCAACTAACTTCAGCTAACGTTGGTGGTCGAAATCAATTTCCATTCTTTTAACTTTTCAACTCCAGACCAAAATATTACAGGACTAGGGTGGAAATTAAATCAAATGTCAATATCCTCTACTGAGTGAGTTATCACATATATAGTAAAGCATAATTAAAACTTTTTAATTGCAGTAAGGATTTACTAGAGATACTTAGTTTTAACTGTACAAGAAAATGCCAGTTGTCTACAGTGAGAGAAAATACTTCAGCTAGTATAACACGCTAACCTCTGACTACAGACGCTTTAAAGAGAGAAGTTAAGAAGTTCACTTAGCAGTTTACGCTAATATTAGTGCTCGCCTTACCATAGCGTTATATGTTCACATGTAAGAACTAATCAACATCTCTGGTGAAACTGTTAAACACAGTAACCTTGCAATGAAACTTCAAAGGGATAAGTGGTTTTCCGGCTAAAGGTATATATAAATACGCTAAACCTATTGAGTCAGACAGTGATGTGAAGGTTGAAATTAAGGAACCTTCTTCTGAGACAACCAAAATAACAGTCTACTTAATTAAAATCCAAATACTGACCTAACAAGTCAGTAAGAAAGAATACTTTAACGGTTAGCAGTCATCACCAGATTTACACAGCTTTCACCAACCCCATGAACTTACCAAAAATCTTCGAGCACCCTTTTATATTTAAATATAAATTTTCTCCGTAATTTGACACGATATAGTGGGAAATAACGCATGGGAAGTTCGGAACTAAAAGCATCTGTGAGGTGGAAATTTTGTTGAAAATGCCGCTTGTCCGTAATTTCCAAATTTACCTACACATGTAGTTTCAATAGTTTCAATATTTGTAGAACTTCTAAAGAAATAAGCTTATACTGACATCGAAAGAGCAAAACAAAATAACAAGTGTCCCGAGACATGTACAGGCCTCTATAATTCGGCATTAAATGTGATATCGCAACTCATAAACTTCTTTGCGTATGCTTCTGAATTCTGTCAAGTAGATGTTGAAAAAGGCTTCCAGTATCCAATATCATTTTTATGAGCTAGCATAAACCAATTTCATTTCTTTGTGCTCGCCTCCTGATTTTGAGATAAAGGTTCCTGATCTTCGGTAAACTTCTGCGTAGCTCGTCCCCCCACTCGACTGTCGTAGCTTTGGTTGACTCCAAAATAAGTCGTGCTGGGATTAATTATATGTGGTTTGTAGTACCAGGTGTGTTAAGACTGTTACTACTGTGATCCTTTCACCAGTTAGTCCTTCGGTATCGTCGTCAAAAGAAAAGAGATAATAATACATTTAATTAGTGAAGTTACTCAGACTAACAGAGAGAAAAAGAAATAAGAAAACGTAGCAACAGTCAGCTGATTAAATTTGAAGAATAATACGAATAATACGTATACCGGTAATAATGATGATAATAATAATATGTGTAGTTAAAGTTGTCAGGAGAGTAAGACGAGAGAGAATAAAAAGAAGTAAAACGACTAATTTAGTTGTCTACCTCTGAATTGTGTATGCGATTTTAAGGGGATAGGCCATTCGGACGCAGTCCTTGTGTTGCTGCATGACTGTCAAGCCTTCGCTTAAAGGCGTCCACAGACAATGCCATAGCTACATCTGCTGGTAAAGAATTCCAGGGACGGCAAACCACCAGTGAAAGAAGTGGGAGCGCACCCAACTCCTTGCACTCTGGTGAGCTATCCTTCTGGGATTTCCACGAGGGAGCCTATACCCACTCAATGGCAGAACACCTTTGATTGGCTGATTCTGATCATTTGTTATTTTGTAGGCAGTAATTAAATCCCCCCTAAGACGACGGTTGCTAAGTGTGAATAGGCCTAATTTCTTCAGCCTTTCATCATATGGTTTGTTTCGGAGACCAACCACTCCTTTTGTTGCCCGTCGTTGGGCTCTTTCCAAGAGGTTGGCGTCTCTTCTAAGCAGTGGGGGTGCAATTGCACTATGCACTTCAAGGTATGGTCTGACGTATGTTTTGTACAACCTTAGAAAGAGCTCAGGAGTGAGTGCACCTAACTGTCTATGTGTAAAGTGTATGACCGCATATGCCCTCGCTACGTCCCCCGTGTAATTTACGCTTGTGTCCACTTTTCCCGTTAGAACTAGACTTAAGTCGCGTTCCGACGTTGCGCAGGACAAGCTTTCATTGCACAGGGTGTAACTTGCATTCTGCAGTCTACAGTTGCGTAACTTCACTACTTTGCACTTTTTCTGGTTGAAAGTCATACCATTGGCCGACGTCCAGTCTTCCCGAAGGTTTATATATTCCTGTAGCCTATCTGAGTCCTTCGGACACCTTACTGCCCCGCATATCTTTACGTCGTCAGCGTATAGAAGAGTCAGGCATCTTAGACGGCATGGTAAATCATTGATAAAAATCAAAAACATCAGTGGTCCTAGGATAGACCCTGCGACACTCCTCATGACAGTAGTGGCTTACTTATACCTGCCTGGCTTAATTTGTGTAGGAGAAGGTCATGGTGAACGGTATCAAATGCCTTCTCAAAGTCTGGGAAGACCACATGGAACATTCATATCCCAGCATGATGTCCAATCGTCCCAAGCTGATAGTAGGTTAGTAACACAGGATCTGCCTTTCCTGACACCATGTTGGGCTTCATGGAGTATATTACACCTATCGAGGTACACCCTGATGTGATTGTCAATAATACTTTCCAGTACTTTTGACACCACTGACAGTAGAGCTACTGGTCTACAACTAGTGGCATTTTGCCTATCCCCACACTTGAAGATCGGAGAAAAGATGGCTATTTTCCACTCCCTTGGTAGTTTCCCCGACTCCATTGAGTGTGGGAACAAGTCACATTAGAGCTTACAGAGAGCTTCGGTGCACTGTTTCAGAACAGATGGCCTGATGTCGTCGCAACCTGGGGACTTCCCAGGTGTAAGTTGCTGTTGCTTCCTCAGTACTACTGTGGGGGTTATTTGGGGAGTATCCACCAGGTATTCCTCTGGTGAGATAGTAGTGCCACCATTTTGGTCCGTAACGGTAACACCCATATTGCTATTTAGCTGTTTGGCGAAGGCTAGACTGAATGTTTCAGCCATCTCCAGACTGGTGAGATATTGACCACTTGGGCCTACTAAGGCGCATGCTCTCTGGTTGGTTGGTTTCCTTTCCGACATGATGTGGTACAAGTTTTTGGGGTTTTCCTAGGAGTTTTTTAGCAAGGTTAGCCTGGAATGACCTCCTGTCCCTCCTGACTCTTGCCTTGCACTAGTTCCTGAGTTCCAGGTATGCACCGTGGTCGATCTGACTCTTAGATACGCGCCACGTGAACCAAGCCTTCCGCTTTGCTTGCAGAATAAGTTGCATTCCTCTTTTCAACCATGATGAATTTCTTTTGAGCTGTGTTGTGACTAAAGGGACGGTATCCAAGATTGCTGTATGAATAATCTTTTTTACCACTTCCCAGTGTTATCCACAGATAGCTCATCCCATGCTAAGGCCCAGTCTGTGTCAGACAAGAGCCTCCGCATTTCAGCATAGTCAGCTTTACTATAACACAGACATGGACGAGTAGCGTCCCACTGCAAATGCTCACGGAGAACGAGATCGAAACCTATGACTGCATGGTCACTACTTCCTAGAGGAGTCATGATCTGGACCTTTTTGACGAGTAGTTGGTCATTAGTTAGAATGTAGTGTAGTTTTGATGACTTTCCACTAGGGCCCCACCTAGTGTCGTCTCCAACGTTCTCAGTCAGTCCTGTGTTTCGAATAGTTTGCAGCAGATTTCGGCCGAATTTTCCTTTAGCATACCCCGAGCCAAGGTTCAGTGATAGGGTATTGAAATCTCCCGTTACGGTGATTTGGTCGTAGCCCAAGTCTCGTATCCCTGTGATAGTGCTGAGCAGCAGCTGGTTGTGCTCTGCCCCACAAGTGGGTGATCGGTAGATGCTACCATGTGAGTGCTTGGTGTGGCCTACGGTGAAATGACACCATATGGGGTCTGCGAGTTCGATAATTGGTGAGTCCGTTGCGCGCACACACTTAAGATGTCTGTCAAAGTATATAGCAACTCCCCCTCCTTCCTTATTATCCCTGTCTCTCCTGACCAGAACCATATCACCTATATTGATTTCGTTGTCGGCGATAGTGGGGTTAGCCACGTTTCAGTGAGAATGATCATATTCAGTTGTAGGTATGATTGGAGATTTCGGAGTTCACCTACTTTTCCTCTCAGCCCCCTCACATTGCTATATAGGCAGCTGACAGTGAGTCTCACAACCTCACCGTGTAGTGGGGCAATTGACGTGAAGCTGTCTGCTGGAACCCATGGAACCGGTCCGTTTTAGTTTTTTCCATGGATTTAGTTAGGACACTTGGGTGACACAGACTGTTATTCGCGGAAGTGCATCGCTCTAGTGTCACTGGGGCTTGGCGACGTATTAAAGCCTCATTTTTCTGTCTCCTTATGGTTTGGGGTCTGCCTTCGCAGCATCGGACGTGTCCTCCCATTTTTCCCTTGGTCTCATACCACCGTTGAAGTGCTATGGCCAACTTCTCCGGGGAGTTGAATGTGACACTTAGCAGCTTCGGAGAGCTAACCAGTGTGAGATGAGTGGGGCGAGGTAGTGGGAAAATGGAGATTGCTCCAGAAGCACCAAGGGACATCTGAGATGACAGCCATCTCCACTGCTTCACGTCATGCATGTGTTTTTCACAAGCAGTGCCCGTTTCCAAATCCGGAACACCGTGCGCCACCATAGAGGTAGAAAGTATCAGTTCCGGTGACTCCCTTGCCATTTGTCTGATAGCCAATGGTCTGTCTTGTCTCACCCTTATGTTCGAACTTCTGTCGGTAGCTAGTACCTGAGCCATCAGTAGTACTTTTTCGGCCTCTTCGGCAGAGTCCAGTGTAACCCTTAATGGGGGTGGCTTACCTTGAGGCGCGTGGACACTCCTGTACAGCCGGCACAATTTCTCTGAACTAATGTTCAGACCTACTTTATTGCACAGGTTGGACCACTGTTCCTGATCAAACAGGACCCCTTGTTCAAGCAAGCTATCCCTGCTCGCAGGTACATTAAAAAGGATAAGAGAATTAGACCGACTAACCTGAGACTTAGGTTTGACCTTTGGCTTCTTGTATTCCTTTGAAGCGTCAGTAACTTTAGGCTTCATCAGGTTTTGGCCAGCCTTTGCTGTGTTTAAAGCTTGCTAGTGGAATCAAGTGGTGCCTTTGCAATCCTATCTTTCCCTGATGTTGTGGGTGCAACCTTGAGCATCTTCACCTTGTGAAGATTCGCATTTCCAGCCAGTTGGACTGGAGTGTCATTCTTACTGCCTACACCAAGTTTTGGCAGTGTGGCGTAGAAGTTGGGGATCTGCATGAGAATGTGTTGGGACACAAGAGTGGCTTGTTGTTTCTGCTTTCTGCAGACACGCTGTGTGGGACTGTGCCAGGGCGACAAAGTGGACAGATGTACCTAAACCACGGGCATGGGTTATTTCTCACAAACTCGTAATATGATTTCGTTACCCCTTTGTTACAACGACAGTGTACCCATCGCTTGCAAAAGTTGCATTAAAAAGCTCAGTCGGTTTTAGAAACGATGACGCTACACGCTTGACATTCGTCTCCCTTCCTTGATGACACATTCGAGGTCTTGTGGCGTCCTGAGCATTTCCTTTTAGTTTCGCCGTGTTTCACGCACTAGCTTTCAATAGATTTAGGTGTAGTGTCCTGTCCAACTGGTATTGCCTGAACCGTTTCAGTACTAGACTGAGGCAATGTAGGTGTAGTATCAGAACAGATGAGACCTACGCGAGTCTTTAGGATTGATATGCGGGAAGGGGTTGATGTCCCTGGGTTTTTGCCTTCTCTGGCTGAAGCCCTAGTGACTACAGAATATGGTGTTTTAGTGCTTTTTCTAAGGCTACTTTCGACAGACATATTAACAATCACTGTGACTCATGCTACATACGAAAAAGAGTGCAACAGTATCTACCCACAAGAACAAGAATAAGAGTGACAAGGTACAAGACAAGGAAAATAAAAGGTTTTCGACTTTACCTCGTACTTTCTGGATGATCGGCTTCACAGCAATCACGTAGTAGACCAACAAGTCTTGTTTACCTAAACGAGTGAAGAAGACGCTGCAACAGAAGTGGCACCTGAAGCTTTGGCAGTAGTTCGAGACAGCTGGACTTACCATACAGAGATTCAATATGTAAGTAATGGTTGAATTTAATTTACCGCCTAGGGAGATCAGGTTTCCCAAGCGGATAATTCACAAAATAGGTATTTTCGGCTAGAGAGGAAAAAGCACGTCCAGTAAGCTACAATGGGATTCAAAGCTAGGTAACATGACTTAGTTTTATCTCCATAGGGCTCATAAGGTTTACACACCTGCACTCATACCTCACCTAAACTTCAATGACAAAGTTACCGTGATGTGTACGCATAATAACAGTGTATTATAATAAATATTTATTCCTATATATGTAGGACACACCAGTTGTACAGGTATGGATAAGTATCATTTAAGTTACATAAATTTGGTTTATGGTGAAATTACATGGTTGCTGTTTTTTCTGATATTAGTTTGTGAGTACAATCTGCTAGCTAGTCATTCATTGGAGCACATCAAGAAATATAAAAATATTGTCTTCACACTAACAAAAACAACCCAAGTATGTGTTGGATGGATTACAAATAATTGGGAAAAAAAAGCTTGAAGTCAATTCCCCTAATAACTTTGGTGTGTACGGGATCGAATCTTATTCTTCGTTGGTATCCAAATTGGGTATTAATTTAAAATAAGTGATGTACTTGTATGATCTTGTCAGCATTTTCATCGTGGGTAACACCAGAAGTGAATTGCAGACTAAAATTGGTCTTTGTCAGGTAGATTTGTTTTATTGTGCCCAGGTCAGCCGCCATTTTTCGCCGCATGGTTGTTCTGTGCCAGTAGGCTGAGTGGGTGATGATAAACGTTATCATGATATATTATCGCGCACTGTATGAGTTATCGTGTTCACGCCTGTAGAGGCGTTATAAGCGTTTATTTTTGTGAAAGTAGATTATATATGACTAGTTTCAGGCTTCTATAGCCGAGAAAGCAACATTTTCCAGTAATGTGTTCGTATTAATGGATAAAACTGTCATGATATCCCAGAGGACGTATTACTTCAAGAACTCATCGTATATAAGAAATTTAGCATAGAAAGACTATTATTTTAGTTTTAGAGCCATAATGGTTTGTTATTTGCTAGTTTTTTGAGGATATTAAGGTTGAAAATTAACCATAGGCAATGACTGTTTTCATAGCAGTTATTCTATGATAACGAGACATTTGAAGGAGAAGTAGCCCACAGACACAAGTTAAATATACGTTTTAAGGATGCCAAACAGTTTTTTATCATTATCCGTGATGACTGAAATATTCCATAACATATCGAAGAGAGCATGAGATGAATGAGACAATCTGCTGAATTTCCTGATGATCATATCCATTTCGATGAAGTTTCTACTTAAAATCGCTCAGGTGATTGCAATTTATAACCTAACTTATTGTGCCTGTAGAGATGTCATGCATTCCTTGTAAACACCCGTTTATACGACATATTAAATTATTATTTGTTTGGTGCTATACTTTAGAAGAGGAACAATGTGTGTGACAGTGAAAACCGCAGAAGAATGCTGTCATGACCAAAGAATGAGAAAGGAGAATGAACCTTTTTCAGCAAAGGTAGGAAAATATAAAGCGTTTAACTTTTACATTAATTGTTTCTAACTTCAACGATTTAAAAATCACACTTTATTCACTTACTTGAAGATGTTCGGTAAAGTCAGGCAACCTGGTCACAGCAATTACGCATCCCCGAAGTAATTAGGAGAAACAATTAATAATAATAGTATATTCTCATTTTTTACATGAGGGACGCCAGTTTACAGGCATCATCAATATGATAAATTACATATACGATTAGTAAGCATATTCAATAATAGTAATTTAATAAACTACATTTTTCCTACCTGTATAGGACACACCAATTGTACAGGCATGGATAAGTATTATTTAAATTACATAAATTTGGTTCATGGTAAAATTACATGGTTGCAGTCATTCTGTCTATGGGAACAATATGATAACTAGTCATTCAATGGAGCACATCAAGAAATATAGAAATATTGTCTTCGCATTAACAAAAAAAACCCAAGTATGTTTTGGATGGATTACAAATACTTGGGAAAAAATAAAGCTTGAAGTAATTCCTCCATATAACTTTGGTGTGTACGGCATCGAGTCTTATTCTTGATTTATATCCAAATCTGATAATAACTTAAAATAAGTAATGCACTTGTATACTTTTGTCAGCATTTTCTTCGTAACATCACAAGTGAATAGTACTCAAGGTAGACTAATAATAATGACAGTTTATATTTTCTTATAAACGGGTGTTTTCAAGAAATGCAAGCTATTTTGCAGACAAGATCAGTTATGTTATAAGTTACATTCGTGAAGTATTATAAATCAATACTTTTTTATTGGTATAAAGGTATATTTCACAACTGTAATCCAGGTTGCGTCGTTGGTGAAGGCGATGCGCAATTCACGAGGGAATTGTAAGATATGGACCAATAATGTTTGCAGATCATTTGTCATTGTAAATGGGCAAATATCTACATTCTTCATTCTCATTCAAAAAGTCAAATGGAAGCTGAAATGGTGAGAGACAAAAGAAGACAAACAACAACGCAAAAGAAAGCAAGTGGAGTACTTAGGGGGTGATTAATGTGTATATATACATTTATATTCTGTTTAGTAATTATAGTTATTTTGGTGCACTAACTATTCCCATTATGCTAACTTTTATATTGTGAGCTAATATTATTGTCCTGCGTAGAAATGTCTATCATGTACTTCCAATAATATAAAAATTTATAATTGTAGTTTGTTGTAACTACACGTTTAATGAACTTAAAATATCTATGTTGGACGAAAAAGTGGGTGTAGGATTCAGACTCAGAAGTGCACTGTCATCTTTGAGCAGTCTGGTGACTGAGGAGATGAACACTGCGAGTGTGTTTGCATCGCGCACATCAGCTGGTAGTCTATTCCAAATGACTGAAAACTTATTTAAGAAGAAATTATACCGCATGTGAGTCTGACAATGTTCTATAGCAGCTAGGTTGTGGTGATTTCTAAGATTGTAACTGATGACAGCGGTAGGTTTAATTATTGGCTCGGAGGAGTGCACGAGCAGATTAGTTAGCTTGTAGTAGTTATAGCTTAAGACGTCTTTTCCAGAGTGGTTCTAAACTTAGTCTGTCGCAACGTTCATAGTATTGGAGACCACTTTTTAAACCAAGAATTCTTAAGGTGAATTGCAGCTGCACTCCTTCTAACTCAAGCTTGTCATTTTGTTTGAGTCCGCTAAGAATAAACGGGCAGTATTCTAAAATAGGTCGGACACATACTTTATATAATAAAACCCTAGTTTCACAACAAAAGAAATTGCGAGTTATGCATCCTAGGAGCCTTCGTGTTTTACGTCTGGCGTAATCAGTTTGTTCAGAGAACGTTAAGTTACTAGAGTATCTGATACCGAGATCTACGACTGAGTTGAGCTTGGCTAGTTTACGCCCATTTATTTCAAGATTCAGGTCAAGGTTACTGTTTCCGATACAAATCCAGCCGCATTTATCAATGTTGAACTTTAGACAGGATTCAGTACACCATGTTGCGAGACTACTTAGTTCAAGATGTATTTTATTCACCATATCGCTTAGTTCATGAGCGTGGCAGGAGTAAACGACTTTGAGGTCGTCAGCATAAAGGAGTGATTTACCTGAGGTGAAGCAGTTGCAAATGCTGTTAATGTAGACTGTAAACAAAAGTGGACCTAGGACACTACCTTGCACAACCCCACTTGTAATCTGCCTAGGATGAGACAACACAGATCCAACCTTGGTTATTTGTACCCTATTGCTTAGAAACGATTTTAACCAGCTCAGTAATGGATTGCGAATCCCACATGAATACAGCTTCTCAAAGAGAATACTGTGAGATACCATGTCAAATGTCCTAGATATATCGAAGTAGAGAACAACTAGCTTACGTGCTTCGCGACTACTAGTGATGCAGTTGAAAAAGTCGAAGTGGCAAGTAACGCAAGACCTATTTTTGAGAAATCCGTGTTGAGACCTTGTAACAAGATCTTCTTTAAGTAGATAGTCTGACAACTGATCTTTGACAACTTTCTCCACGACTCGCGAGACAACTGGGGTTATATTTATAGGTCTGTAGTTGCGGACGTTTGCCTTATCACCGGAGTTATAGTGTGAAATTATGAAGCTAGTTTTCCACTCATGAGGGTAAGTGCCAGTGTCCATAGATATTGAGAAGAATTTAAGAAGTAGTAGGGGTATATCACACCCACTGTTTTTGAGAATTATAGAAGCAAGGCCATCTGGTCCCGTGCTAGTGGAAGGTTTCAGGCTTTTAACTGCTTGTTCTATTAATTGGTCGGTGAACACTATGCTTCCGAGGAAAGAGCTAGTAAGGGGGCCGGTTTCACCAGGAATGCGCGTTTCTAAACTGAAGTTTGCAAACCACTCACTGAATATTTCACAGATGGTGGCAGGCACATTGTAGATAACTTTGTCGTGAAGTAAATAGGGGATGTCCCTCGTCGACTGCATTTGTTTTTTAAGAAGTGTTGTTAAGTTATAAACTTTGGAGGTGCTTTCAAGTGCCCTTAATTCTTCGTCGAGGTCCTTTTGAGAGCGTTTGCGCTTGATAGATTCAAGAGACTCATGGATTGAGTGCAGTAGTGATATATCCTTAGTGGAATAGTACTGTTTCTTCAACTTCCTTAACTTATTGCGGCATGCCCTCGGAATGTAATCAGCTTGGTGTCTACTTAATTTCACCACCTTCTTAGGAGCAACAGTATCTAGACAAAGGATAACATTCCTGTAAAATAGGGACACTACAGTCTCCAGGGAGTCAGTGGTAAAATATTCATCCCAGTGACAGAGTCGAATGAGTTCTTGGACTAATCCCCAGTCTGTATGTTTGTAACTGCGACAAATCAAGCTCCCTGAATCCTGTTTGTTCCCTGTATTTAGTGGTGAGAAAGGCAGAGAGCAGAGCACCATTCTATGGTCACTACTGGAAAATCTGTTACCAACATAGGTGGAGACTGGGACTGTGTCATGACAAAACACAACAACATGTTGTCACCACGAGTAGGTGTCTGGACGTGTTGCTGCCATCCATAACAATCGATAGTGGCAAGTAATTCGTCGAAGCGTTGGGGGCCGGAACTACTTAACCAATTGACTTCTGGAAGATTGAAGTCCCCTGCAATTATTTTGTAATTAGTACTAAACGAGGAGGCGTGTGCGAATGATTTAGCTAATAACGCATCAGTTTCTTTGGTTGAGCTTGGTGCTCGATAAACACAGCCTATGAGAAGCTTGTACTTATCTCCTTGTAAGACGACCCAGAGTGAATCAGGTACATCGTTCAGTATTTCATCTTCCACCTTACTGGCTACGAATGAGTTATATATATATATGAGACATCCTCCACCACGCTTGCAATCTCTATTTGCACGATGTACAGTGTAATCATCTATGCCTATGTGCATATCAAGTACAGAGTATGAGCACCATGATTCAGTAATCAGAGCTACAGTAGGCTTGGCGATAAATAATAATGCCCTTAGTTCAGATATCTGATTGATTAAGGAACGTGCATTAATTAGCAATATCGTGAATAAGTCACGGGATACTACAAACTGGCCTAAGATATCACCATAACCTAACTCTGTTTGTGCGTCAACAACGCAAGAGTTTATGAATGATACGGGGATCGGACTGGGTGTCTGTACATCGGGGTTAGAGTGCAGTGAGGTGGTCCTAGGTGCCATGGGTCGCACCAGTGATTCGGGACACTTGGAAAATTTACCATTTGTTCCTGGATATAAGGATAGTAGATGTTGGGCCTGGGTTGACGGTTAAAAAGCATAGCATCAAATGGTCTACCCATCCACGTGCTATCCATCATACCGGTACACACCTTCGTGTTGGTTTTATAACTTAAAGGAAATTGAGAGGGAAGGTGCTTTGGTTGTAAGACTTTGGGGGTTTTGGGGCCTGACTTTCTATAAGGTGGAGCATACTGAAAACCACCAGATATACTTGTGTTTCGAGAGGAACTTTTCGTAAGAGGTGAGGGTTTTTCGACAGTCTTACTCTCAGCAAGCTTATTGAATACAAAGTATTCTTCCCCATCATTAGTCTCAACCCGGCGAAATTTGTTCATTGTGGTGAGGTCACCACGTTTGGGTAAGAATTTCTTAGAACAGCTTGCAGCAGTTCTACCTATTTTAACATCTTTCGCTGAGACGTTATTTACAGGGGTACTGGTATCTAAATCAGTTCCTAGTTCCATTGCCATGCGTGGTTGTTGTGTGGTTTGCTGAATGCTAATGTCAGCATTAGGTGGCTGTTGCTGTGCCCGATCGTTTTTGGGTAATTCTATGCTAGAGGAGGTGGCCAGGTTATTACTACGCATTATTCTGCGCTGACAAGGTGTTTTATCCTGAGCTATGGTTATAGACTTATAACTACTGTTCAGTCTTAGGTGATCCTGACATTTAATAAACTTACTAGAATCAAGGGAATTACTGAACTTAAAAATAATGGGACAGTTAGCCTGGTTAGACTTTTTACGAAGTCTTTTGCATTCACATGGAACACTGGCCATGCCGCAACAAATCAGGATTTTGTGTTTAACAGTCTTCAGAGGAAGAGAATCTGGGACATTGTAAACTATAGCCTGGTGAGAAGAGGTTATACGCTCCATCACCTCCGCAGCCAAGCAGTCAATCAGATTTTCAGCCTTATTTAGGGTGTCTGGAGACATTTTAGGATGCTTTCTTAACAGACAGGCTATTGGGTCTAAATCCGAAAGCTTGCTTTGAGTTACATCCAGTAAAGACTTAACCTGGCCAATATCAGAAATGCTCTCCGTGATATTTGACAATGGCAGTGACATTCTATCAAACTGACCTAATTTCTTCTGAAGTTCATTTACTTGCCTTTGGATATCTTTCACAATGAGGTCTAATTTATAGATCTCAGAGTTCTCTAACAGAACATCTTTCATCTGTATCACAGGAGTGAGAATTGCACTCAAGCCATTTTGTGAGCTAGTAGTTAATGCTGTATTACGGGGTGGTAGTGCAGTTATAACCGAGGTTAAGGCACTATCTAAAACAACTGTGTTTCTACGAACACGTTTTTTAGAAATTTGGACCATAATTTCAAGGATTATATGACTATAAGCAGTAAATGAATATCAGAGCAAACACGTGCAAAAATGTCACCAATTTCGACATTTGCTTATTATTTTTCATTAAATATATTTAACATCCTGCTTACCATGCTTTTCTTATTCCATCTCAGTGAAAGTAAATTTGTCATTATGACGAGATGGAGGCCTGACCTACCGATGAGACCTGAGAAAGTAATTGTAGGCAAAATTCAACGTAAGCGAAATCGTACTAATATTGCTACAGCTCAACCTATTAAATTATTCGTCTCGTGTAGACTTCATTTTACACTCTATGTTAACACTCGTAGTCATATGGATTGACATCACGCTTAAAGCGAAATAATAGTAATACACTACTTGTGATTATACTTAACTTCATACTAAATCGAACTCAACTGCAGGGCCTAAGTTCTATTCTTATTTTTCAAACACTGAGGTCAGGTATTTTTGTCATTAGTCCCTACATATTTACCTATGACTAGGAGACGTAATCGCGTAACTTTAGGCAAATATTTAGACTTGAATGAAGTACTCATAATTCACCGCTTTTATCGATGGATAGTGTTCCTACAGAATTGCACTTACGTATAGTAACGAATTTATATCCTAGGGAGCACCGGTCTAGCATGCCGTACTCCCAACGCGAACACACGAAAAGAAAGACAACAATGTTAATAGGAAAAGTTTATTTTTATTGTAATACGAAAGTAGTTAATTTACACATTAAGAAAATGGTCCATTTGTGCGATTACTTCTCCCACGTAATCTGCGGCAACCACATTGTGAGTGCAGGACAACTACATTGTTAGCATTAAATGACTTCCTCAATTTTTGAAATTCTCCTAATGAATTCTCAAATTCCTCCCAGCTAAAGAAACGCCTTCCCAGCATTACTTCATCGAAAATTCCACTGACGTCTGCAGTGCTTTCACTTGCATTGCCTACCTGCAATAAACTAAAAAGGCTTTGTCAATAAGCATCCATCTGTCTCGCAACTGTTTAAATATAATTCCGTGGAAAAAGCAATATTGAAATACATCAGTGAGCAATATCCATCAATAAAATGCTACACGTATAACCTAAAATAGAGAAAAGTCGAAGAACTCACGGGTTGCTGACATCGCCAGCAACTGACAGGCTAACAAACCGAGTGTATGCTAAACCAAGCCTTGTACATGCACAAAATAAGTGAAAGAAAATGTTAGAATACTCAAATTTTACATTTACATTCATCAAACATGCTTGCAAGCAACGCATGCCGCAACCACACAAACCTGCACACGATATCACCTACCTAGGACAAATTAAATATCAAACCAGCTGCCACTGTTCCAGCCAATCAAAGCCGAGAAAACCCCTAAGCGCGGAAGATTTAACACGTTCTAACGTATATCATCACCCGGCTGAGTAACATGTAGACCGCTATTTGCAAGCCATTTTGAATCATGGATACGGCGTGCTCTAATAGTGACAGTGGATGTTTCAAGGGTGTCGAGTTATTAATAGCCAAAACCTTCACTGATAGTATGGTATATATAGGTAAGTGGCATCAAGTCTTGTTCAACTTCAGTCTTACTGTAGACTTGTGCAACTTCCACTACAAGGCAAATAGAAGAGAACAGGTTAGCGGCAAAGTACCAGAGAGGAGAGAAAAGTATGTAGACACGAATGGAATCTTAATGTTTGTATATATATATATTTTCATGGTACATTGCCATCCAGCAAATCGATACATTTATTTATACTGAGTCTTCTTATGCATCTAAGCGACTAGTCTATTTATCGTTTTACTCGTTCCTCAGGTACTGTAGCAAACTAAAAATTGATTCGTTCTAGAAATCAATAGCTCGTTAACGTAATCAGTAAAGTTAAACGGTCTCCTCAGACAGCGTTTGAAACTTATGATCAGGGCGCAAGTTCTGACTTCTATGAACAGGCTGTTCCCTAATTTGGAATATATGACGAGTCGTCTAGGGAGGCGTACTCACTGCATCCATCCTACACACATTGGACAATGGGTATCAACGTTCTCGTAGTGAAGGTGACTGAAGTCTCAGTAAGTTATTAACATCATATATAACTTCAGTCACTATAGGAAACCAAATCGCAACTAAAGCTCGAATTTTTGTTCAGGTTTCAATGCTACTATTTATGTAGGAAAATATCCCATATATACCACTGTTTGATTTTCCTTTCTGAAACTTAATCAAAGTGAGCGAGCCAGATACTATTATATGTTGGCAATTATGATTGTCATCATGACGGTTCATATTTCAAGTGTATCCTGACGATGTGACTGTGGACCATGATAATGCTGAAACTTAATGACACTTACAGGCAGTGAGTTGTGTCCCTTCCGCTAGTCGAAGCAATAAGAATAGCTAGGCGAAGTTGAGTTTCTAACTGTCGAAACTGAAAGCTAATTAGTAATTAAGTTCCCCTCCCTGTATTTACATGGCAACATGCACTGAACAATAGGCACGCATTCGGTAGTCACTAAATTTTGGATCCCAGTTAGATGTTCTCTGCTATACCGAAACCCAGCCATCAGCATTACGAGCTCTCCATAACATTTAAATAGTACGGTATAATGGGGTATTGCTTTTTGAGTTCAACTTTAGTGTAAACAAAGCCTGACGAACAATGGTTCTATTCAATCAAAACTACATGAAATACTGGAATTTGAGACGGGAATTATGTTGCTACCTGAAACACTCCAATTCCCATGGTGTTTAGACGATAATACATCTTAGTTAATCAAAGACATTTTAACCGCGCAGTGCCCTCATTATCTCATGCAACTGGTCATGAAGTCAGACTGACTGTGACTGCGCACAAGCCGCATATCATCTTATGCTGCTTACCAGTTTAGTTGTGCCACTAAAAAGTGCGAGGTATTGAATACTATATCTTACCTTTAACGCCGCGTTATGGGATAGCTATTCATCCATTCGTTTAAAAACTGTCCATTTTTATTAATAATAAATGCTGTCTTCCACCACTTCCACTTTTCGATTTGCTTTTTTTCAGATCTCCAAAATGTGGCTAATACTTCAAGCTCTTCATGGCCTTCCTACACCTAGATACTAGTTTCACTGAACTGTCAAGTTTTCAAATTTTCCATCAGCAATAAGTGTTAGGAATGAAGGGAGTTCGTCAATTAATTTGCTTGTCAGGCTTTGCCTCCACGTTGATTTGTTTATTCTTCTTTTCTGATGGAGAAGCAAGCAGGTAAATATTGGACAGTTGGCTCTTTAAAGGGAATATCTCATGGTGGAAGGTTAGTGACTGGCTGTTGCATTAAATTGAACACAAAGCAAGTAGCTACATAATATTCATGAACCTCATTTCCCGGTGAGGCGAAAAGCGAAGAACGTAATTAAACGGCTCTCAGCATGCGCTGAGATGTCAAAGTAGTGGACAAAGATTCATGGGAATCTTCACAACAACCAGATGCTTAAGTTCAAAAATAAATAACTCAACCAAGCAACTTGATCGAAAACTGCCAATTAACTTAGCATCCTAATGGATACAAGAACTCTCTTCAGCTTTTCCCCTCGATGAGCTTGAAAGAAGCAGAAACACCGAATCGAGAAGAATATCGCGATATCGTTATATTTCGCTGGTTTTGTTAAATGCATATAACCCACAGCCGTTGGTCCTGCTTCTGGAACCACTGTACTAATGACGCCTCCTACGCCTTTCAGCAATTAGTAGCTCGCATTATGTTTCAACAAGCGATCACAGGAGGTTCTTTCTGTTCATCCGACGTATGTTGGCACGAACACTAATGGGCAGTATACACACGTCCCAACACATAATGCAAACTGTTTGGTTCACTGCGGGAATTCGGTGACTTCAGGCAAAACCTAAACAATTTTAGGTGTGAGAGAGTGTGAGATTGGCGCTCCCAGATTTTTCTACTATCTTATGCTCACTGTCGACTCACTGCAAGTGAAGTTTGTTAGCCGGCACATTGACGGCCAAAAGTGGACACCCGTATTAAGACCCAGTACTAATGTTGAGCAGACGATCTGTAATTTTCGACATGACAGATGAAATATAATCACCCAATTATCAACTTAAATTTCAACGTTTAAAGCTGTTTACCACCCAATCACATAACACGTCCGATTCCAAAACGTTCAAGACATTTAGTAAGATTTCGACTCAAGGTATGGGAGAGACTTAGGGTTAGAAGATTTACACATAATCTTCCAATATCCAATATCTTTTTACGAGCTAGTATAAACCAATTTGATTTCTTTGCGCTCGCCTCTTGATTGTAAGGTAGAGGTTCCTGATCTTTGGTAAACGTCTGTGTAGCTCGTCCCGCCACTCGACTGTCGTAGCTTTGGCCTAATTTCTTCAGCCTTTCGTCATATGGTTTATTTCGGAGTCCAACCACTCCTTTTGTTGCCCGTCGTTGGGCTCTTTCCAAGAGGTTGGCGTCTCTTTTAAGCAGTGGGG
>OX235271.1:187552536-187579778 GCA_944472155.2 Trichobilharzia szidati | reverse complement strand
ACTTCCAATTCGACGGCCAAATATATGAACAAGTAAAGGAACACCCATGGGATCACTAGTATCAGGTTTGACTACAGAAGCAGTGATGCAAAGGCTCGAAAGCATAATCCTACCAAGGATCAAACCCAAAAATTTGGATACGTTACGTAGATAACACGTGTTAAATAATCGAAAGAAACGAGTTGGATAAAACTCACAACTCAATAAACAACGTCTTCAATGACAACAAATTGACAAGAGAAGAGGAATCCGAGAACAAAATCCCATTTCTGGATGTCATAGTCAAACGAACAAACACAGGAGAATTAGAAACTCAAGTTTATAGAAAATCAACTCACACAGAACAAATAGTGAATTACAACAGCAACAATCGAATAACACACAAAAGGAATTGTATACAAACACTGTTCAAGAGAGCCAGGACTCATTGCAGCACTCCCGCCTTAAGGAAAATTGAAGAAATATATCTGATAGATGTCTTCCAAAAGAATGGATATCAACGGAATATCATCAAATCACATATACTCTTAAGCCAACCTATCAAATCAAAGGCCCCCAAAGAAAATCGCTATACCATATTAAAGGACATCCCAGAAGTCACTGGCAAGACTCTTCAAACCTTAAGGAATTGACGTCGCACACAAGCCAACAAAATCACTCCACTCAGCTGGCTGGCTCTATGTCAACCAAAAGACTCAACGACGAAAGAAGATACAAACCAACATCATCTACAAAATAAACTGTAACAACTACGAAAACACTACATTGGCCAAAGTGGACGTCTCCTTCGTCTTCGTATGCATGAACATAAGCTAGCCCAACAAAAGACATGACATCCACTCCATCATATCGCCTCACTGCATACAAACAACTATGGACATCAATTCGACTGGGATAAACAGTGTTCAAATATTAGACAGAGGAAACAATAAGAATGCTATAGGATTTTTAGAAGCCTGGCCTGGTATTCAAGTGAATTGTCAGTCAATAGACACATCGAGATTGACAAAATTTACCAACCGATAAGAGGGAAATCTCACACACAAGTCAAGGGAACAATCAGTTCCAATACAAGTAGCCTGGGGGCTGTGAAAACACACAAAAACAACCAATCAAGGCGTTCAAGATCACCAGGAGAGGTGACTAATGAACTCGTGGAGAAATCTAAAAGCTCACTTCCACAAATCGAAGTATGCTCTGAAGATGTTGCCTAGTAAGGCAATGAAAGCTTCGGAAATAAATTATCCAGCTCAAAGAACACAATCACATCAAAAAACCAACAAGTTCATATCAGAAGCAGACAGCAAAGACAAGACTCTAGGTGAACACAGAGAAGACAGAGGTGGTAAAGATAACCAACCAACACAGACAAGTAAATTAAAGTCGACGGAAAGCTGAGAAACCGTCACCCACTAGTGTGATCGTATTAATGTTTGTATTGTTTTGATTGCTGTTGTACTAACCATTAAAAGTTTTTATAGTTATGGTACAACCACTCCATTGTTTCAATAGTTCACATTGTTTAAGAACCAGTTTCTTCCAACACATCGTTGACTTTGCAGTATTAAAGAAAACTCAATCCTAGGAATTGAGATATTTGTTCGGCACTTCCTCCATTGCTAAATTCTCTTTCTTTTGTTGTTGAATTTTGATTGCGTTTAAAGTATGTCTGGTATATTATACTGAGCATACAGACACACAAATACACAAACTCAAGTAAAACAGACATTGAATTATGTAATCGTAATCAATAAATGCTTATACTTAGCATTATTATTATTTAATTTTGTAATAAAAGCAAATCGACTGATTCGTATGAGATATGATGCACAGAAAAGTGATAACAATAAGTCATTATCGTTTTAGAGTTGTTAACTATGAATAAAGATGATATGTCAAGACAATATTGGCTTTTTAAAGTTCACTATGGAAAAAGATATAGATACAAGTATAAAACTTGGGCACTGTGGTAGAGTATAACTCCATAATGGATAAGAATTTATTGTGATAAATCACACAGTGTTGTACAGTAATATTAACTGATGACCACATTTCGAGCTCAAACTATTGCTCATAATCATATCAAGTAGATTATGTCTAAGAGAAGAACTACATCGAATTACTGTGAAACTAAATAATATACGAAATGAAATCGAAAAACTCAAACACAAACTCAAATATATGATCAATGACAAAGATTATGTAATTGTTGTTGAAACATCCGAAAAAGCTAGAGAATCTGCATTAAGAAAATCAAAAAAAAAACACAAATAAAAAAATTCAACAAACTTATTGAAGAAAATGAACACAGCAAATGAAATTGATGTCAACACTTCATCCTCTATCGACAGAACAAAGTGGGTGATCAACCTCTCATCAAGGGAACTAAGCTCTAGTGAGATAAAAGTACTTGAGAAAGGACTAAATTTCAATATAAAAGTCAACAAATTAAAACCAGGGGATGTCATTCCTAACATAGAAGTAGCACTAGGTTCAATAAGACAATAGCAGAAGAGGTTCGAGCACAATGTGCATTAACCCTAAAAAATCAAAAGAAGGCAAAATCAAACTTAACAAAATCGGAAAGAGAAGCTTTAATTAGTCTAAAACAGGACAAAAATATTGTCATCGCAAAAGCGCACAAAGGGAACGCCACCGTAGTTTTGAATAAATCTGATTATAACAAAAAAGTTATTGAACATATTCAAACGGGTCTATATGAGGAAATTAAGAAGCCTGTAGATACAACAATGAATAAGGTTAAGAAATCTACAGCAGAACTAATACGCAAAAATATATAGAGTTAACGCGAAAGTCTTCGCTTAAAGGTATGCTCAACACATCTATAGGCCACGTATATTAGGCATTCATTGCAAATTTTATTTTCCTAAGCTTTTTTGCAACCAATAAAGTGGCTGAAGAAGCCGTCAGTGAAGACAGGACTCCAGGTAAACATAGAGGAGATGGAGGTGATGAAGATAACCAACCAACAGGAACGATAACAACAACAACAACCAACACCAATCACCATCTACAGAAGAGATTTGACAGACGTTACTACCTTCACTTATCTGGCCAGGAAGTAACGTTTCGACTACAGGCCAGTGGAACAGATGAAGATGTCACAGCTAGCCAGAATCGGAAAGGGAAGATGCGCACGCATCCACCAACCTGAAATCAGTTTGGAAATTTTCTGCACTGCACTCAGCCATCCAGCATAAAGTACACGATTCGGCTTTTCAACGCAAATGTGAAGTTAGTTTTGCTATACGGGTCAGAAACTTGCACTGCGTGTCACGAAAGCGATTCCCAACAAATCATCACAGACTTTTATCAGCAGCTGCCACCTTCGCTGGTCGGCTCCATACTGAATATCAGATAGCCAGCCGGTCAGAAGAATTACCAACAAGAAACTGGCTGACTGGCTGGCAGGCAACAAACCACCCAAGAGTCGACTGCTCAACAAATATGTAGGAGAAAATGCAGCTGGATAGCGCATACGTTGAGGAGGCCGTCAAATGACATCGCTCACACCCCAGGACATCGCCCCAGTGGAATCTCAATGGGAAGCGAACAGTAGGTCCGTATTGCGAGGTTGACATGAAGAGGATTGTGTGGCAAGGAGGAAATGAGAGATTATGGGGAACCATGTGGCTAACCAGCTGAAGAGGATGGCACCAAATAGAAGAAAGTGGATATAAAGATAGAACTTGGGCACTGTGGTAGAGGATAAGACCATTATGGATAATTTTTTATTTTGGTTAAGTCTCATAGTGTTATACAGTAATATTTACTGATGACCACGTTTCGAGCACAATTTATTGCTGCTCATAATCATATCAAGACACTACTCACACAACTTTCTAACTTCGTTTATATAATTCCATTATCTCCCATCGCTTGATCTGACTGGTAGTAGTATAACAACAGAAGACAAGGGCCAGGCAACAGATAGTTTATTTACGAAATCAACACATATTTATAGATTTTCATGTACATTATTATAGATTATTGTTAGCAGAAAAAACACAGTCTTCTGATTGGTTGTTTCTCGCTGAAATTTAATCTTTCATCTCTTTGCGGCTGTTTCTTGAATGTCAGATCATCCATATGCTAACTGAATCCGCCTACGCAAACTCTTTGTTCTTATTTTTCTCACGACCAATATTTGGGACATAAACATTGACGTAAATTAATGTCTACCAATTTGGCTAGTAGCCAGCTCTCGCCACAGTAGTATTTTCCATTTTGCTGGAATGAGTGATGAGTTATTCCTATTGCATGTGTTAAGTGTAGATTCTATGATCAAAGACTCAGTAATCAACCTCTCTGTATCTCCACCTACCTATATTACTTTTCGAATTTTGACCCTGTTCCACCCGCCCTACTGTGTGATTGCGTGTTAATGAATGCAGTGCAATTGCTGAGTTTGTTTTCCGAAATTACTTATCTTCGCGGTTGGGGTCAATCATTCTAAACTTAGTTAAATTCTTATGTTCTGAGAATAAAGTGGAGATGTGTTGTTGAAGCGCTACGTTCCACTTGGAACCCAAGGGAATAATCATAATAATAATAAGTTTGTTGCAGTAATAAAGGTTTAAGTGCTAAAAAAGTTGAATAATATACAACAACATTGTCCGTACATCATTTATTTTGCCTCTAGAGTAACTATTTCATGAAAATTTTTCCTGTCGGAAAATAATACTGATAATTTCTTATCTAGGTATGGTATGTGCGTCGGTGGCACAGTGGTTAGGACTCTCGCCGACCATGCACATGGTCCGAGGTTCGATCCCTTGCCGACGTACACCCGATATCTATGATCGGCCTGCAAAATTTGGGCTACCGATATCCATGCTGAAAATTTCATACTTGTACTAAAAGTACGGTGTGGCATCAAGCTGTAATCAAAATAAATAAATAAATAAAAAATGAAGAGCCTAGAGGCTGCGATCCCCAGTATAAACAACAAGAAGATTGAGATTTCCAGCAACACTGTTAATTCAACCAATTGGTTGCTCTATATGGGCCAGAAAAGTCACCTGAACATCATAAAAAGGATTCCCAACAGCTTGCGGAAGCATTTTATCAACAGCTGACACCTTAGCTGGTTGGCTCCATACTAAAGATCAGATGGTAGAACAGTCAGAAAGACTTAGAAATAATAAACTCTGGAAACCAACGGACCAATTAAGAACCAATTTCTCAAAAAATATTCCGGGGAAAATGGAGAAGGATCGGACACACGTTGAGGAGACCCTCGCGAGTGATGTTGTGCTTCAGGCCATCGCTCCTGTGGAACCCGAATGCGAGACGACAAGTTTGACGTGTGTTCGAGGGTGGAATGGTTGAGGTCATATGAGGAGGATACGGAAAATTATGGGAAGTAACGAGGCCAGCTAAAAAGAATTGCATAGATCAGAGGGAAGTGGAGATGTGGTATTGGAGACCTACGTTACACTTGGGACCCGAAGGAATAGTAAATATTCAAGTATTGGTTTTGTGGGGATTTCATTTGATTGATTGGAGGATTTCATCATGAGCAGACATCAGTTAGGGAAACATCGGAAAACTTGTAGGAAGTGCTGGACAGCTGATGCCCACTAGCGACTGGCCCTATTCAATCAGTTACGTGGGGTTCTAGTTGGAAGTCATGACCAGTAGGGTACAGCAGGTTGAAGGTGAGGACAGGTACTCATCGAAGAAGACATTGAGAAGTGGTCGCGCTATATGATGAATTGGCAGAGGTTATAATTCATGGACTGGCCATTAGATCTGGTCCCAGTGGCTCAATGGTCTGCGAGCTCGTCTCGTAACCAGAAGGTCGTCGGTTCGAACCCTTTCGGTGGGTGCGTACTGATGAAGAGTCCCACACTAGACTGATGAAACAGCTGGCTGTTCAGTACTCCCTGGAGGTTTTCCAATGGTTCTCTAACTGATGTCAGCTCATGATGAAATCCTCCAGCGAATAATAAATATAGTAATAACAATAATCTATTCTTTACTCCTGTCCACAAAAGTAGCCATTAGCAAGCGAATAGCATTTGATCGAAAGTCAAAGCAATAATCAGCGATTTGTCTGTTCAATAATTTCATAATTAATTTTTCGGAAAACGAAAAAAAAATCAATTCTGTACAGCCCAATAAACAAAGAGGAAATAATAAAAACTCCATTCCCAATAAAAACAAAAAGCTATTCGATTTATTTGTAGAGATTTTTTTCTTTACAATTTTTTTTATTAGAAACAGTAATAAATGTTAACATTTCATAACTAGAATATGAAAGGTCTTTTCGTTTTGTAATCAGGTAATATTTTCTGTAAACAGTATGTACAACTATTATTATTCCCTTGGGCTCCAAGTGGAACATACGGCTTCAAAAACACATCTGCACTTTCTTCTATTTTCTGCAATCCTCTTCAGCTGACTAGTAATACGATTGAACCCATAATCTCTCATCTCCTCCTTGCCATACAATCTCCTCCGTGTCAAACTCGCACTGAGGACCCACTCGTCGCTTCCCATCGGGATTCCACTCGAGCTATGGCCTACATTGTGCGCGACTTCATTCGACGGTCTGCTCGACGTATGCCCTATCTATCTCCATTTTCTCCAATAAATTTTCAAAAGAATGGATACTGAACAAAGAGTACTCTTTTCGATAACCCCTTCATCATCAGGCTCTACAGTTATATATACATTATAGTGAATGAATGAATGAATTAGTGTTATGAACAACATTAATGTTGTTTAAATAACATCGAATCAATAATATTGATAGATTACAGCTCAATAGCATCAACATAAAAATAAGCTGAATATCAGAAAAATTAGGAAAGATAATATTACAAATTCATGAATTTATAGTCTCTACTGAAGGCCAGGGCAGTAGTAGGGGCTGGACTTGTTTCTTTTGAACACAAAGCACTGGTTGCTTGAGGCGAATTGCAATAGCCTCTGCTGTTTGGAGCATGCGGTGCTTCGATGATTTTGGCAATTTATTAGGCACCCGGAAGATTATAGAGAAGGATTCTTCCACGCTGGCTTTTTGGCCGGTTTGCACCAGATAGTCCAATATCGAACTGTTAATGGTTTTCACTACACTTGTACTTAGCCATACTGGGAGATGTTCTCAAGCATGAAAAATCAAGTTCCTAGAGCAACGGCCAATATAACTCGCTCCACAAGCGCAGTTGAATTGGTAGATACACTTGTTGTTGAGGAATCGGCTCTTGGTTGGTTTGTTCCCAGTCAACCAGAGTTTCTTGCTGTTAATTCTGTAACCTTTGAATAATATTCTTCATAACTTTTAAATATGAACTCTTCACAAATTATTGATTATATAACAATATAAATGTCTTTGAATTTTTCCACATGGCTATATATCATTGACACATCACGCGACACTCTAAATTAGAATTATGGTAGTTTTGTGAGAATAAATGTAAGTTTACTAAAGGTTAGACATGATCAGATAGATCTATGAAGAAAACAAAATGCATTTAATTTACATGCTTACATCGTAGCTAGACAGTAGTGGGTGAGGCAGAGCTTATTCTTACTCCTATAGCTCTTCATATATTTGAAGAAATAACTCTTTTTCATTCGAATAAAGCAGGAACAACAGCGTCCATTTCGTTGGCTTCTCATCAGCTTAGCTGCCTAAAGTCTAAACAAACTATTACGCCCATGTACAGAACAATTTTAACATACTTGGAAATGTTACGTAATTTCATATAAGGATAAAACTTGGGCACTGTGGTAGAGTATAATTCCATTATACTTCAAACATATTTAGACTTGAATTTGTCTAATATCCATTATCTGTGAAGGCAGGCTTAGTTAAGTGTCTAACAAACCGAGCAATAGCAACACTAAGTAGTACATCAACAAACCTAAATGATGAAATGAAACAGATAGAAGAAGCGTTGGTGTTCAATAACTAACTATCCTACAGAATTTGTTACGAAAATCAAAAAAGGTCAAAAGCAAAATAAAAATAATGGTGAAACTAATAATGATGACATAAATAAGAAAGAATATAAGGCATCTACAGTAGTTTTACCATACAAGGAGGGGACATCTGAGGCCCTACTTAGGATTCTCAACAAAGCAGGAATTAGGGTGGCATTCAAACCTACAAACTCACTCAGGTAGGACAAGCTCTATGGGTTGAAAGAACCTGTAGGTTGGCCCAATGAAACAAAACATAATTTACAAAATACCATGCAATGACTGTGAGTTAAGTCAACTACATAGGTCAAACTAGTAGATCAGGCAGGAGTAGTGAGATTATCAGAACATAATAATTTAGCTAAGGTTAGAATGATTGATCCCACCCGCGAAGATAATATAGAAAAAAACTTAGCAATTGCACTGCATGCATTAACACACAACCACATAACAGGGTGTGAGGGGGTTAAAATTCTGAAAAATAATATAGGTAGGTGGAGAGCGAGAAAGATTGATTATTGAATTCTGCCTGGTTCATCGAGTCTACAACACCCAATTCATGCAATAGAAGTGATTCAACGCTAATACCAGAGATATGAAAGATACTATCACCACCAGTCAAATCACAGGATAATGAATGCTGTTAAAATGTAATCAGTTCACATTATAATATTCTAACAAGTTACTTATTTTTACTATAAAAATATCGTATTTCCCATCTGATTGTATTTTATTGATAACACTAATATTATTATTTCCGAATTTACTTTATCTTATATTGATTTTATTCAAATGTCTAATCACCAATTTTTACTCATATATATGAATGAAGCAAGAAAGTTGTGCGAGTAGTGTCTTGATGTGAATATGAGCGGCAATAAATTGTGCTGGAAACGTGGTCATGAGTAAATATTACTGTAAAGCAACACTGTGTGACTTTATCAAAATAAAAATTTTATCCATAATAGAATTACATTATTTCAGTTGACAGGAGACTATCAACTTAATAGACAGTGCTCATAAATTACACTTGTATGGTGACACAGCAGCAAAATGATCGCTAACCACACAAGTGGTTCGAGGTTTAATCTCCGGCCACCAACGCACTCCCTTACCTTGCTAGCTAAGCCAGTAATAAGACTGGTAAAGAGGGGAGGTTAGGTATGAAGCTAGCAACTCCATCCCGTAAAAATAAATAACACTGCTGTGGAATCTTCAAAGCTCTAGCTTGCAGTCCTATTTTCCACTGGGAACGTAAAGGAATTAAAAAATAATAGTTCATACTCAGAAAGGCCAGGTTTGAACAAAAATTAATGTTAGCATACAGTGATAAAGGAGCTATGCAATCAATTCTAATTCTCCTCAAGTTTAACAATGCAATCACTATCAAACGCTTGAAACCCGGAAGAAACAGTTATCAATGTTTAATTGTCCTGGTATCTGGATGTCTTCACTCTCTCTTTGATTCGACTACGCAACCTTTGGCTTTAACACTTTGTCCTCCTCCCTTTGATATAGTGTAGCTTTGTGCGTCTGTTGTTCTTATGATTTGACCTGAACTCACCACACAGTAACTGGCTTTCTTACTTACCCGTCATCTTAATCACCTCCTATCTCTATTACGCAACTCCTTTACCATTGTATGGAAGCACTTATTCTTGTTTAAACTTAAACTCTGTGGATAAAAGCTACATAAGTGTAATTTCTGAGGACTGTTTATTAAGTTTGGATTCCCCTGTCATTAAGTGACATCATGTCGCATTTGTAAGTATGTTAAAATTGTTCTATACATGAACGTAATTAATTTGTTTAAGCTTTAGGCAGTTGAGCTGATGAGAAGCCAACGAAAGTAAATCATGGTATCATCTTATTCTGCATAAATCACTGTTGTTCTTGCTTTATTCAAATTCACATAAAGGGGAATAAATGTATGAAGTTCCTTTTCTATTCATTTTCAATCAATAAAGTGCGCTTGTGTTTTCTTTCTCTAAATCAACTGATGTGCTCTGTGCTACTGTCGAAACAGGCATTTTAAATCAGCATCAACCTGAAACCAATCTGGAAATCTTCGTCACTCAGCCTGCATCAACAACAAAATTCGGATTTTCAATACAAACGTCAAGTCAGTCAGTTCTTCTATACGGATCAGAAACTTGGTGGGTCACAAAAAATATTTCCAACAGCCTGTTGCAGACCTTTATCAACAACTCTCTTCGCTCTATACTGAAGATCAGATGGCCGGAAAGAATCACCAACAAGAAACTATGGGAACAAACAAAACAAGAAACAAGAACCAATCGCTCAACAAATATGCAGGAGAAAGTGGAGATGAATTGGACACTGGCTGAGGAGATCGCTGGGTGACATCGCGCGTCAGGCCATAGCTCGAGTGGAACCCGAAAGGGAAGCGGCGAGTGGGACTTCCAAGGGTGACATGGAGGAGATCGTGTGAAGAGGAGTTGAAACAGTATGGAATAACATGGATGCAGGTGAAAATTACAGTAGAAGACAGAAGCAAGTGGAGGCGTGCATTTGAAGCCCTATGTTCCACTAGGAACCCAAGGGAACAATAATAATAATAATGGGGCAAATCTTAATGATTCTATCAGAAAGTCACTTATATTCATCAACCTTGCTGAGAATATTACAGAGGAAAGAAGTCAATTATAGCCTTCAATGCTGGCAACAGTTAAGATGTATATACATAACTGGTAGACATGAATAAACTAAGATGATCACGCATACTAACTAGCATTATTATTTATTATTTTTCCCATGGTTTTCGAGTGGAACAAACCTCTTCAACAGCCCGCTTCCACTTTATCTTGTTCTCTACTGTGCTCACCAGCTGGAGCCCTGACTGCTCATAGTCCCTCATCTTCTCATCACACGGTATCTTTCGTGTCGCTCTCGGTCCCACACCAAACTCATCGCTTCCCATTAGGGTTTTACTCCAGCGATGGCTCGGTGCATGATGTCATTCGACGGTCTCTTCCGTGTGTCCGATCCATCTCCATTTTCTCTGAGACATTTGTCGAACAGGTTCTTAGTTAGTTCGTTTTTTAAAAACTCTATGACCAACGCACCCATAGAATTTCGAGTTAAAGTACATATTCTTAATGTTTAAATGTTAATAAAGTCATTGTCCTTTTGGTTAGTTAGTGAGTTAAACAAGCGACAGACTAAAAGTGCACTACGAAACCCTGAGTAGGTCACAAAAATTAACTAAATTTGTATTGTATATATATATATATATATGAAACAACAGCATATCACAAAAACTGAAATATTGATTTGAAAGTTGAACTATAAATTAAGCGTATGTGAAACAAACAAACTAACAGTAATAACCGAAAGGTCCTGGGATCGAATCCCAGAGGATACGTACTGTCGATGATTCCCAAACTAGGATGAAACAGCTGTCCAGTACTCCCTGGTTTTCAATGGTTCCTTAACTGATATCAATCCGTGATCAACTCGTAAAAACAAAACTAATCCTTACAAACCAAACTGTAGAAAATAATAATTAAGTGTTGGTTTGCAGGGATTTGATTGGTGACAGGTTTGATGAGCAGTTGACTTCAGTCAGAGAACCATGGGATTATTATTATTATGGTTCCTTTGGGTTCCAAGTGGAACATACGGCTTCAGCAGAATAAAGCCATTTTGCCCCTGTTCTCTTCAGTCCTCTTCAGCTGGCTGGCTCCAAAATTGCCCATCATCTCCTCCTCCTCGCCACACAATCTCCTCCATGTTACCCTACCGAGGTGATATTGTGGTGAGAGCTGGCTGCTAGCCAAAGTTGGTAGACAGTAACTGACGTCGATGTTTATGTCCCCAATATTCGTGGTGAGAAAATGAGAACAAAGGCTTTGCGTAGGCGGATACAGTTAGCATATGGATGATCTGACACAGCCACAAAGAGATGCAAGGTTAACTTTCTGTGAGAAACAACCAATCAAAAGACTGTATTTTATACTAACAATAATCTACAAGAATGTACATTAAAATCTATAAATATGTGTTGATTTTCCTTAATAAACGATCTGTTGCCTGACCCTTGTCTTCTGTTGTTACAATATGATTATGAGCAATAAATTGTGCTCGAAACGTCATGAGTAAATATTGTAACAACAGAAGATAAGGGTCAGGTAACTGATAGTTTATTAAGGAAATCAACACCTATTTGTATATTTTCATGCACATAATTATAGATTATTGTTAGCAGGAAAACACAGTCTTCTGATTGGTTGCTTCTCACTGAAAGTTAATCTTTCATCTATTTGTGGCTGTTTCTTGAATGTCAGATCATCTATGTGCTAACTGTATCTGCCTACACAAAGTCTGCTGTGGTCGGTTGTTAAATCAGTCTTTGTTCTTCTTTTTCTCACGACCAATATTTGGGACATAAACATTGATGTAAATTACTGTCTACCGATTTGGCTAGCAGCCAGCTCTGACCACAATATTACTGTATAAAACTGTGAAACTTTATCAAAATAAATTTTACCCATAATGGGATTTTCTTTTGTATAAATAACTTTAGTTTTTCCAATTGAATGTCTAAGACTTCAGCAATACAAGAGTAGTGTCTGCAGTCCTGACGTCATGGAAGCGAAAACTGAATGTTCTGAAGGAAACATTCTTCCAAATTGGATATCCACCAAGATTCATTGACAAGAATATCAAACCAAAGGTCCACAGAAACGAAACATCACTTGCTTCAAAAAACATACTTCACATGAATCTGAATTTCAAGGAAGACTTAGCTTGCGAAATCCTCAAGAGAAGAATTTCAGCATCTCTGGAAAGCACATTCTTCGCAGCAACGCTAAGAGTAGTGTTCTCCAGTCGTCCATTGATCTACAGAAGCCCTAAGGACAAGATCCCACATCTGGCCAATTCTATGTACATATATCAGTTCACCTGTTGTTGTCGTGCCAGGTGCACTAGTCGTTCGACGCGTATCCTGACCAAAAGGACTCAAGAACACTGTCCCGCATGACTTCACAAAGGTAATAGTGGCTGTATACAGAGTGTGATATGCAAACATCTCGTCAACACTGGTCATTCCATCTCAACAAACGCCTCCTGCTTCAAAGTGATCTACAAAGTGAAGAATAACCTACGAAAGGCAATACGCTTTCTTCGCCTGGCTGTATTGATAAAGCCTTAGCCATTCACTTGGATAAACCAAGGTTATGCATACAAAATAAAATCAACTAACCACTCTTATTATCACGATAAAAGCCATGTTGACGCCTACTAACTTGATATTTGTGTGCTTGCTTTTCTTCTAACTCCTTATAACATTTGTAATTTTTAAAACTCTTACATAATTCCATATTTTCCTTTGTTTCTTTGTGCATCCCAATCACAGCTCACTCATTAAACTATTCATCTTACTACGTAACTGCATCTTGCTTCTTCAACTTCTCCACTCCCACCCCCTAGTTACAATTTGATTTTTTATCACAATTTTGAAATGTCTTGACAACAATAACCCTAACTTATTTTTATTCTTATCGGACAAACCTTATGTTCACACACATACAAAAATAAGTGTATATATAATTGCGATTGTACAGCTAATTGAATGAATTCGCCTCCGAAATGAGACTCTTCACTGAACTACGTGTTTTGGTTATATTAATTATTTTTCAGTTATGTCAGGGTAAATTATCGTCTTCCATGTGTTTCATTATTATTATTATTATTATTATGTATTAATTTTTCGCGTAAATAAACGGCTTTTTGATGTATAATACACGTAGGCAAGTTCCGTAATCCAACGGATTGTATGCGTTCACACTTTGTGGTCGCTGTACTTTATCTTAGCCGAAACACTTTTTTGGAATTAGTAGCCATAATGACTGATTAGTTATAGATTACGCAATAGAATCTCGGAATCTGAAGTCTTCTACATATCGCTGGATCTGTTGCGATCTACATTAAGAAACCTAACTCACGTATCCAAAAGAAGTTGGTTGGTTCAGACACTGTCTGTACCGCCCTGGCCATCAATGTTTTAACTACCCTTAATTTGTTATGGAAATTTCCTTAATTTTATGTAATGTTCTATTTACTGGTACGTTTTTATGCTTATTATAATTTATGCATCTTTCGTGAACTGTAATTCCATTGTGATCTTACTTAACAAATCGATAATGTTTAAAAAGCACACCAATATTGATAATAACGACTAACCTAGAATATTCTATGTATATAGACATATGCATAATTTTCAAGAGTCTTCTGAACACCTTGAGCAGCAATCTTCGTAAGTTTGACATGCGATTCGCCCCTGTAAAATGTAAGATGCTGCTACAGGGCTGGACTACGTCAAATCCTAGCTTAGTGATAGGGATTGAAGTGATAGAACATGTTGACCACTTCACCTATTGGGGAAGTTGTATCAGCAACAACGGATTGATTGGCGACGAAATCTCAGCACGGATCCAAAAAGCTCGAGCTGCTTTCGCTAACTTACACCGTCTCTGGCGTAGGCGTGACATCCGGCTATCAACCAAGGGACATGTGTACTGCTCAGCAGTTCGCTCCGTCCTTCTCTATGGCTCTGAAACATGGCCAATACGAGTTGAAGACATGAAAAGGTTGACTGTTTTTGATCATAGATGTCTACGATCTCTTTCTCAGGTTAGGTGGTATAATAAGGTAAGTAATGTTGACGTTAGGCGTAGAGTGTTGAGCAAAGAGGGAAAATCAATCGAAGAGGCTATAAAGTTACATAGATTGAGATGGCTAGGTCACGTGCTGCGCATGCCTAACCATCGCCTCCCCCGACTGACGGGCATTACTAGCTGATATAGGTGCAGGTTGGAAAAGAGTAAGTGGTGTTCAAACAAAAACATGGCCTCATCAATCCATGAAATCCCTGACAGTTAAACTGAGTCAGGTAGGGAGATGCAGACTTCCAGGTTGGGGCCCTCGGGACTCTGAGAATCAATGGCTGGAGACAATAGGTGACATAGCTCAAAATCGTTGTCAATGGCTTACGCAGATGTATTCAGTCTCTGTAATCTTTCATTTTCCTTTCTACCATTACTCACTCTGTTTCACTCTTATACTTGCCAAAACTCTATTGATTCTCTTCACTCATTTTCCTGTCTACGTTTGTGTGCTATTTGGAACGTGGCAACTCGAATTGTTGCACGTCGATGCCAAGTTCTTTGTTGAATCCAGACAGGCAGATAATTTTCAAGTATGGGTTTTGTGGGGATTTAGTTTGACTGGTTGGAGGATTTCATCATGAACTGACATTGGTTAGAGAACCATTGGAAAACCACCACGGAGTACTGGACAGCTGTTTCGTCAGCCTAGTTTGGGACTCTTCATCAGTACGCACCCAACAACCAAGGTTCGAACCCAGGACCTTCTTGTTACAAGGCGAGCTAGCTCGTAGACCATTCATCAGCCACCGGGACCCGATCGAATTGTCAGTCCATGAATTCTAACTTCTGCCAATTCACGACGTGGCGTGACCACTTCACAATGTCTTCTTCGATGAGTAACTGTCCTCACCTTCAACCTGCTGTACTCTACTGGTCCAAGTAGCTTAATGGTCTACGAGCTCGCCTTGTAACTAGAAGGTCCTGGCTTCGAACCCCGGCTGTTGTGTGCAAACTGCTGAAGAGTCCCAAACTGGGCTGACGAAACAGCTGGTTGTCCAGTACTCCCAACTTGTTTTCCAATGGTTCTCTAACTGATGTCAGCTCATGATGAAATCCTCCAACCAATATATATACATGTAATTGTAGAGCCAGAAGAGGAAATTATCGAAAAGAATATTCTTTGCTCAATTTTTTTCTAAATGTCTGAATGAATATTTTCGCTATATTGAAATCTGAAAAAAACATTTAAAACCGGACACTTTTATATTTTTGGAGGGAGGGTGGGTTAAATCTAATAAAGATAGAAGTAAGAATAACACCAAAAGACATCTTAAACTAAGGCGTCTCAATAAGAAAAATAATCGATTAAACATCTGCTCATTTGGAACAAATATTAATCTACACAAACTGATAGTAGTCAGGAATATATAGTAAGGCATTAATTATTCCAACAAATGAAATAATCAAATGATTGGGTTCAAATGGCAGCAAATATTAAAAAAAAAAAATAGAATACAATAAACGAAAATTGAGCAAAACATTTTTCTTTTCCACTTTAAAAGAAAATGTAATAAAATATGGAAAACGAAAATCTAAAGATAATCAATATATCATATAGTATCTCACTTTGTAAATGCACTCTGTATGTGCGCGGAAATAGGCCGAAGGAGTCTGTATACGCATTGTAAGTTTAGGCTCCATTTTTCATCATTAGAAGAAAATAAGGTCGGGATATAATCATACATCGATTTAGTGTCATTAACAGTAACTAGACAGGATAAATAGTAAAGAATAGCAATAGTAATCAATGCAATTTGAATAGTGATTTTTGATGGGCGTAGAAATACACGAAATGCATTTTTTGTCTGCATACAGAATGAATTTTTGACCAACCCGTTTTCTTTTATTCGATTGTCGTCTTCAAGCAGTGAGGCGGAAATATGCGGAAACCAATCAGAGGTGCTGAAATATGAATACGAATTTTCAGTGGATCCGAAATCGGGTTGGCCAACACACCGTCATTTATCACAAGAGGAGTATATGGCGTCAAGAATAGTGTTTGTGCATAGAATTAGATGATTGGCTTGAATAAGAACTGGAATTTGACTAAAAAAAGGAAATCATAGTTTAAGTAGATTTTATATAGACATGAATAAGATCAAATTTGTGAATATTGCCCTCAAACAATTAGGTCCCATTAAAAACTTTATGCTAACTGTACTACAGTTTCATTACTATATTAATACTTAAAAGGGCAAGGAAAGTGTTTAAAAACGTCTGTTACGTTGTCCACATCACTATCATTTTTACAGCAATTAATTCTGTTTCTTATTAATTATCAAGAAGTCAAACAACAGATTAAACCGCTATACTTGAGCTTTGTCAGTAATTATTTTGTACCTCAGGCGAGAACTTGTGATCACTTTCATGGTTTATTTATATTCCATGTACTCACTACTCGTAATATTGATTTCTGGAAGTGTTAACTGCAATTTCACCAGTTAATGTTTTATGTGAAGGGCTACTAAATAACTGACTGACTGGTTTGAATGTAGAACTTTGCACAGACGTGCATCACTCTGAGTTGCCACACAAAGCAGGAGAAGAGAGTAAAAAGAGATTCAAAAGACATGATAAGCTGAAGTGTGAGTCAAGGAAAAAGAACAGTAATATGGAAGAACAACAGAATTTTATTGGGTATTATAAATCACAAAGAGTGAATGCATCTGTGCCAGCAATCATGAAGGATTTTGAGTCATATCACCAATTTTCTCAAGCCTTGATTGGTTTTTACCGTCCCGAGAACTTTAACCAGCCAAGCAGTCTATATCTCCCTACATGGCTGGCTCAAACTAACTGTTGTGGATTTCATTGACTGATGAAGTCATGTTTCGGTTTGACCACCATTAGCTCCTTTCCAAACTAATCCTATGTCAGCTAACATTGCCCGTATGTCGAGGAAGGCGATGGCTAGCAATGCATGCCTAACACGTGTCCCAACCATCTCAATCGGTGAAACTTCACAAACCCAACGATTGATTTCCTCCTCCGTACCCAGCACTCGACCGATGCCTAACATCAACATTGCTCACCTTATTGTGCCACTTAACGCCAGAGATGAAAAATAAGCACCTATGATCAAAGATATGTGCTAGCCTTTTCGTATATTCCACTTTCAATGGCCATGTCTCACAGCCACAAAGGGGAACAGAGCGACATGATGAGCAGTACACATGCCCTTTGGTCTACAGCCAGCTGGATATCACATCTACTAAGCCAGAGATAGCGTGAGTTGGAATATGACAAACGAGCCTTCTGTATCCGTGCTGAGATTTCGTCAGCACTAAAAAGTGAGGCCGATGCTTTCTTACTTAAATGAAATCAAATCTATCGCTTTGTCAATGCAGTCCTCTCTGTTTTGGATAGTTCACCATACCTTAATGTATCAATCGTAATAAGAATTCAAGATCTGACAAAATTACACATCACTGTAGATAAATGATGCATAAATTTCATTATCTTTTTGTTCAGCATGTCTTTTCAAAGGGAAAAATATGACATATAGCTTTCCCATCTATTTAACCTACCCTTAAAAACGATCCGGTACGGCCGAGGGTGAGTAGACTTCGGTCTTCCTCTCGAAATGCTTTCATATAGTTACGCGTTCACAGTCTCTGTCAAGCAGATCCTATTCAGTGTCTTCACGCACTGGTATGTGAAGTGAAAGGGCAAATATGAACTCTGGCGCTGACAGCCGGGCTGGTGGAAGTGCAGGTCTACCTAGAGGAGGTGAAAAACCATGATTCCAAACATATTGGTAAGCATAAGCTCGAGGATCCGAAAAAGATCAAGAGGCTTATGAACCTGTTTTGGTCGCATCAATCATAGGAAAGTAGCTGCTAACACTCACCCAGTCTTGTGGATCAGATTTGAAGTCAAAGGTTCGGAGAGCGGTCTCTTAAGAGGAACTCCCTACTTCAATTGGGGAGCCCCAGCACGAACTATGAGATTTTGTGTCGTACATCCTTTGATGCCTATAATGTACCGAATTCGTGGTTTTTCATACATTAATATCAGTAATCTACTGAGCCTTGTACGACACGCAGGCACCATTTAAATTTTATGCTATTTCAGTTAAAAAATAAATACAAATTTTGTTTTACTGCCAATATCTTATCCTCCAAAAACGAAGCAATGGAGCTCGAGCTCAAATCATTCATGTACCAGGCTGCAAGCCACATTCATTTTGTGAAGGGTGACAACACTGCCCAGCTATCTGGGATAAGATAGGTAGAGTGGGATTAAAAACCAGGACTCAATTCATAGAAGTCTAAAGACCAATTCAGTCAGCCACATCTCTATGAAGCTATTATAAATGGAGCCGGTACATTTATTTAAACTCAAGTAATTTTGATGTAGTTCTGTTCTCTGAGCTGGATAGTTTATTTGAGAAGCTTTCCTTGCCCTACTATGTAAGATGTTGCCATCCAGCTCAGAGAACACAACTACACCAAAATCATCCATCTGAGCTACAAATCTTCTCTATCATATCTAAATTTAGGTAATCGATCGAATTACAGTCTTATTCTAGTTTTGTGATATAGTGCTTTATCGTGAAACATACTGGATAGGATGAATATTTAAGACGACTATGAATTTCATAAGTCCCAAAAAATGGAAGGTTGATGCGCAACTATACTTGAAACAAAACGTCTATTGATCCAGTGATTACATCAATGAACGCACACTTATCCCACTAGCAAAATCCCACAATCTTAAGATATATTGCCGGATCACTTACGGAATATTAACAGCTACTTTAAAATGACACCTTTCTCATGCAATAAATTGTGATATAACACAAGTTAGTAGTACTTGAATCCCACTATTAATATGTTAAAACACAACAATGATATCTTCGACCGATTGCTGTCAAAATGTGTGTTTACAAACTTTAGAACTGAATCCTTATAAACACCACAGATAGCGGATAATAGTATCTTTTAAGGTGAAGACACTGATAAAATTCAGTCTTCTTAGAACAAGAAGCAGAAATCTTTAAACGTTTGGCATGAGATTCACTCCTGTCAAATGTAAGATGATTCTGCAGACGTGAACTACATCGATTCCTAACTTACAGATAGGAGGGTGAAATGGCACAGCACTTGTTTGAGAAGTTGCATCAAGGCCAATGGATTGATTGGTGATGAAATCTCAGCACGGTTACAAAAGTCTTGTGTAGTGTTTGCCAACCTGTAACATTTTGTGGCGTAGACGTGATATCCAGCTATCCATCAAAGGATATGAACTGAGCAGATGTTCACTCTGTCCTCCTTCACGGCTGCAACACGTGGACATTGAGAGTGGAAGATATAAAAGGACCAACTGTCTCTGACTCTAGTTGACTGTGTTCTATCTCATGTGTTAAGTGGTATAATCGAGGTGAGTGATATGAGGCTAGGAGTAGAGTATTAGGTAAGGAGGACAAGTCAATCGATGAAATAGTGAAGTTACATCGTTTAGAGTGGCTAGGACAGGTGTTGAGCATGACGAGACGTCACCATCTTTCACAAACACCATTATCTGACATAGGATTACGTTGGAGAAGAGTTAAGAGTGGTTAAAACAAAGCCTAGTATCAAGCCGAAAAGTCAATGACATCTGGTTTGAGCCATGTAGGGAGGTGTAAACTGCCTGGTTGGGGTCATCTGGACACTAAGAATCAATGGTTGAAGACTACTAAAGTTACGGCTCAGAATTTCTCTCAAAGGCACATTTCGGCTCATCATAGTTCTCAAAAAATCTCTTTTCTCTCTCTTTAGTCTACCTTTATGTACTACATAGAGTGTGGCAAATTGAACTGCTGCACTTCTGTGCTAAGTTGTATTTTGAAGATCAACCAGTCCATGGATAGAATTTTCACTTTCCTATGATGATAACTAAAACAGTTAATCCTGCTCCTGGGTTATTCACGAAAATACATTGTAAACCAGTTGAACCCAACTACATGTGATTAAATGCTGAACACCTATTCTACTTATATATCATTTATTTCCTTTACACGACATCTTTAACAAATAGATTCCATACACGTTGCTGTTGACTCAATAATGAATGTATGTGCTAGAGATGTATAAGTATATTTGAAAAACTTATACTTATTTTCGCACTAAAATTGAAATCATAAGCAGATTTTTATAACTTTTTGATTTAAAAGGAGGTTGATTTTAACAGAGAAATCGTTAGAAAATAGGTGCATTGTGAGTAATATGAAAATATATTAACTCTACCAAAATGATAATTTTTAATAACTGATGCTGATATGTTGCACATACTTACTTTTGGTCATGAGAAAAGGTTTTCAGTGTCTTCGTAAACTCCTTACACGACTGAATGAACACAAACTTCAAGTGAATCAATGTTTTAAGTCTTAAGTGTTGATGGTTACACTGAGAAGACAACGATTCCAAAAAGTGTTCTGTAGTCTTTGCAATCTCTCTGAAAATAATTAAGGAGTATATCTTACCTTATTAAGGAGGTAAAACAATCACTACTAGAAATTTCATCCGGTATCTTACTCAAATGTAACCTTAAAAGATTCGCCGAAGCTTCTATTTCGTCAAGAGCTGCATTCTGTTTTTGAAGATCTGCAGATTTTAGAAAATTACAGGAAGATGAACTGACAGTGAGTGGGTAAACTAGCAATCCTCAAATATGTTTCCGGCATATCAACTGCAATATCGACGCCGAGACGCTCTAATAAGCGCAATATGAACTGTTCACTAAACCCAGGGTATTCATTTTCTACCTAAACATTCACTGGTTCATAGTCCCATGAACCAGTAAGAAATCATTTAGTAACTTCTTGTTACCTTAATAAATGCCAGTCTAAGAGCATGCGTAAGAGATATGTTGAATTGAGATAACTGCAAACGTAATTTCTATAAATTTGGCAAACCTTTAAAAACGTGGGATCATATATACATGGTCCAGCTAAGTTATACAAACAACCATTCGAACTACAAGCTGCACACATCAAAATGTGGTTAAAATCGTACGCAACTGTCAAGGTTAGACAACATTTCCGTGCTTTAAATAAATAAATGTAATATGCAATCTTCATTTATTTCTGTTTCTTCATTTTTTAGAACCAACAATCTTCCTTCTACAGATTATCTATGCATAGAACATATTCAGAGTTATAGATTTTATGAGGACAACAGAGTATTTATGTTTGCGAATTACACTAAAGTTCCAATATCCAATATCCAATATCTTTTTACGAGCTAGTATAAACCAATTTGATTTCTTTGCGCTCGCCTCTTGATTGTAAGGTAGAGGTTCCTGATCTTTGGTAAACGTCTGTGTAGCTCGTCCCGCCACTCGACTGTCGTAGCTTTGGTTGACTCCAACAGGAGTAGTGCTGGGATTAATTATATGGCGTCTGTAGTATGAAGTGTGTTAAGACTGTTACTACTGTGAATGGAGTTGATCCTTTCACCAGTTAGTCTTTCGGTATCGTCGTCAATGGAAAAGAGATAATAATAATAATAATAATAATAGATATAATTAGTAAAGGTATTCAGACTAACAGACAGAGAAAAAAAAAATAAGAAAACGTAACAACAGTCAGTCAACCGGTATACATATATATATATATAATATATACCAGTAATAATGATAATAATAATAATAACAATAATAATAATAAGTGTAGTTAAAGCTGTCAGGAGAGTAAGACTGAAGGGAATGTGAAGAAGTAAAACGACCAGTTTAATTGTCTATCTTTGAATGGTATATGCGATTTTAAGGGGATAGGCCATTTGGATACAGTCCTTGTGTCACTGCAAGGTTGTCCAGCCTTCGCTTAAAGGCGTCCACAGATGGTGCCATAGCTACATCTGCCGGTAAGGAATTCCAGGGACGGCAAACCCGCAGGGAAAAGAAGTGGGAGCGCACCCGGGTCCTTGCCCTCTGATGAGCTATCCTTCTGGGATTTCCACGAGGGAGCCTATACCTACTCAATGGCAGAACACCTTTGTTCGGGTGATTCTGATCATTTGTTATTTTGTAGGCAGTGATTAAATCCCCCCTCAGGCGACGGTAACTGAGTGTGAATAGGCCTAATTTCTTCAGCCTTTCGTCATATGGTTTATTTCGGAGTCCAACCACTCCTTTTGTTGCCCGTCGTTGGGCTCTTTCCAAGAGGTTGGCGTCTCTTTTAAGCAGTGGGGGTGCAATGATATTATGCACTTCAAGATGCGGTCTGACGTATGTTTTATACAACCTTAGAAAGAGCTCAGGAGTGAGTGCACCTAATTGTCTATGTGTAAAGTGTATGACCGCATATGCCCTCGCTACATCCCCCGTGTAATTCACGCTTGTGTCCATTTTCTCCGTTAGAACTAGACCTAAGTCACGTTCCGACGTTGAGCAGGACAAGCTTTCATTGCACAGGGTGTAACTTGCATTCTGCAGTCTACAGGTGCGTAACTTCACTACTTTGCACTTTTTCAGGTTGAAAGTCATTCCACTGGTTACCGCCCAGTCTTCCAGAAGCCTTAGATCTGCCTGCAGCCTATCTGAGTCCTCCGGACACTTTACTGCCCTCCATATCTTTACGTCATCAGCGTATAGAAGAGTCGGGCAGTTTAGACGGCATGGTAAATCATTGATAAAAATCAAGAACATCAGTGGTCCCAGGATAGAACCCTGCGACACTCCTGATGACGAGCTGTGCCAAGATGATCGGACTCGGTTGACCTTGGTGCAAAATTGCCTTTCAGTTAGGTAGTCCTTCAACCATGACAGAAGTGGTTTACCTAGACCTACCTGGCTTATTTTGTGTAGGAGAAGGTCATGGTGAACAGTGTCAAATGCCTTCTCAAAGTCTAGAAAGATCACATGGACAGGAACATTCATATCCCAGCATGATGTCCAATCGTCCCAAGCTGATAATAAGTTAGTGACGCAGGATCTTCCTTTCCTGAAACCATGTTGGGCTTCATGGAGTATTTTAGACCTATCCAGATATTCCCTGATGTGATCATCAATAATACTTTCCAGTACTTTCGATACCACTGGGAGTAGAGCTACTGGTCTATAACTGGTGGGATTTTGCCTATCCCCACCCTTGAAGATCGGAGAAAGGATGCTTCTTTTCCATTCCTTTGGCAGTTTCCCCGATTCCATGGAGTGTTGGAACAAGTCGCATAAAGGCCTACAGAGAGCTTCGGCGCACTGTTTCAGAACAGATGGCCTGATGTCATCACAACCTGGGGACTTCCCAGGTATAAGTCGCTGCAGCTTTCTCAGTACTATTGCAGGGTTTATTTGAGGGGTGGCTATTTGGTCTTCCTCCTGTGAAATAGTCATGCCACCATTTTGGTTCGTAACGGTAATACCCACATTGCTGTTTAGCTGTTTGGCGAAGGCTAAACTGAATGTTTCAGCCATCTCCAGACTAGTGAGATATTGACCGTTTTGGCCTACTAAGGCGCAAGCCCCTTGGTTGGTTGGTTTCCTTTCCGACATGAATCGGTACAAATTCTTCGGGTTTGCCAGGAGTTTTTTAGCAAGGTTAGCCTGGAATGACCTTCTGTCCCTCCTGACTCTTGCATTGCACCGGTTCCTGAGTTCCAGGTATGCATCATGGTCGATCTGGCTTCCAGATACGCGCCACGTAAACCAAGCCTTCCTCTTTGCTTGCAGAATACGCTGCGTGCCTCTCTTTAACCATGATGATTTTCTTTTTGGCTGTGCTGTGACTAAAGGGACGGTATCCGAGATCGCTGTATGAATAATCTTTTTTACCGCTTCCCAGTGTTCATCCACAGACAGCTCATCCCATGCTAAGGGCCAGTCTGCATCGAACAAGAGCCTCCGCATTTCAGCGTAGTCAGCCTTGCTGTAACACAGACATGGTTGCGTAGCGTCCCACTGCAAGTGCTCACGGAGAACGAGGTCGAAACCTATGACTGCATGGTCACTACTTCCTAGAGGAGTCATGACCTGGACCTTTTCGACGAGTAGTTGGTCACTAGTTAGAATGTAGTCTAGTTTTGATGACTTTCCACTAGGGCCCCACCTAGTGTCGTCTCCAACATTCTCAGTCAGTCCCGTGTCCCGAATAGCTTGCAGTAGATTTCGGCCGAATTTTCCCTTAGCATACCCCGAGCCAAGGTTCAGTGATGGGGCATTGAAATCTCCAGCAATGGTGATTTGGTCATAGCCCAAGTCTCGTATCCCTGTGATAGTGCTGAGCAGTAGCTGATTGTGCTCTGCCCCACAGGTGGGAGATCGGTAGATGCCACCAAGTAAATGCTTGGTGTGGCCTACGGTGAAATGACACCATATGGAGTCTGGGAGTTCAATAAGTGGTGGGTCCGTTGCGCGAACACATTTAAGTTGCCTATCAAAGTATATGGCAACTCCCCCTCCTTCCTTATTGTCCCTGTCTCTCCTGACCAAAACCATATCACCTATACTGATTTCATTATCGGCGATAGTGGGGGTTAGCCATGTTTCGGTGAGAATGATTATTTTCAGTTGTAGGTGTGCTTGGAGATTTCGGAGTTCACCTATTTTTACTCTCAGCCCCCTCACATTGCTATACAGGCAGCTGACAGTGAGTCTTACAACCTCAGCGTGTTGTGGGGTAGTTGACGTGAAGCTATCTGCTGGTAGGGAACTTAGTGTTGGGACTAATTGGCCAGTTCCGATGGAACCGGCCCATTGTGGTTTTTTCCCTTGGATTTAGGCAGGACACTTGGGTGGCACAGACTGTTATTCTCAGAACTGCATCGCTCGAGTGTCACTGAAGCTTGGGGACGTATTAAAGCCTCAGTTTGCTGCCTCCTTATGGTTCGAGGTCTGCTTTCGCAACATCGGATGTTTCCTCCCAATTTCCCCTTGATCTCATACCACCGTTGAAGTGTTATGGCCAACTGCTCTGGGGAGTTGAATGTGACACTAAGCAGCCTTGGGGAGCTAATCAGTGTGAGATGAGCGGGGCGAGGTAGTCGGTAAACGGAGATGGCTCCAGAAGCGCCAAGGGCCATCTGAGACGACAGCCATCTCCACTGCTGTACGTCATGCATGTGTTTTTCACAGGCAGTGCCCGTTTCCAGCTCCGGGACACCGTGCACTACCATAGAGGTGGAAGGCAAAAGTTCCGGTGACTCCCTTGCCATTTGTCTGACAGCCCATGGTCTGTCTTGTCTCACCCTTATGTTAGAGCTTCTGTCGATGGCTAGTACCTGAGCCATCAATAGTACCTTTTCGGCCTCTTCGGCAGAGTCCAGTGTAACCCGTAATGGGGGTGGCTTACCTTGAGGTGTGTGGACACCCCTGTACAGCCTGCACAATTTCACTGAACTAATATTCAGACCTAGTTTATTGCACAGGTTGGACCACTGTTCCTGATCAAACAGGGCCCGCTGTTCAAGCAAGCTGTCCTTGCTCACAGGTACGTTAAAGAGGATGAGCGAATTAGACCGATTAACCTCAGACTTAGGTTTGGCCTTTGGCTTCTCATATTCCTTTGCAGCATCAGCAACTTTAGGCTTCATCGGGTTCTGACCAGCCTTTATTGTGTTGCCAAGCTTGCTTGTGGATGCAAGTGGTGCTTCTCTAACTCTATCTTTCCTTGATTTTTTAGGTCCAGCCTTATGAATCTTCACCTTGTGAAAATTGGCATTTTCGGTCAGTAGGACAGGAGTGTCCTTCTTACTGTCTGTGCCAAGTTTTGGCAATGTGACGTTAGCAGGTGGGGAGCTACATAAGACCGTGTTGGGACACAAGGGCGGCGTGTTGTTTCTGCTAACCGCAGACACGCTCTGTGTGACTACACCAGGGCGACAGAGTGGACAGATGTACCAAAACCACGGGCATGGGTTATTTCTCATAAACTCGTAGTATGATTTCGGTACCTCTTTGTCGCAACGGCAGTGCACCCACCGTTTGCAAAAATTGCATTCGAAAGCTGAGTCAGCTTTAGAAACAATGATATTGCACGCCTGGCACTCGTCTCCCTTACTTGGTGACGCCTTCGAGGTCTTATGACGTCTTGAGCGTTTCCTTTTAGGTTTGTTGTACTTCATACATTGGCTTTCAGTTGGTGCAGGTGTAGTAGTATCCTGTCCTACTAGTATTGCCTGAGCCGTTTCAGTACTAGACTGTGGCACTGCAGGCATAGTATCCGGACAGACGAGTCCTACACGGGTCTTTAGGATGGGTATGCAATTTGGGGTTGGTGTCCCTGCGTTTTTGCCTTCTCTGGCTGAAGCCCTTGTGACTACAGAGTAAGGTGTTTTGGTGCCATTTCTAAGGTTACTTTCTACAGCCATATTAACTATCGCTAAAACTTATGCTGTATAAGAATAAAAGTGCAACAGTATCTACCCACAAGAAAAAGATTAAGACTGAAAAAGTACAAGACAAGGAAAAGGAAAGGTTTTCGACTTTACCTAGTACTTTCTGGATGATCGGCTTCACAGCAATCACGTGGTAGACCAACAAGTCTTGTTTATCTGAACGAGTGGGGAAGATGCTGCTACAAAAATAGCACCTGAAGCTTTGACAGTAGTTCGAGACAGCTGGACTTACCACACAGAGATTCGATATGTAAGTAATGGTTGAATTTAATTCACCGGCTAT